>BMAW01015162.1:1283819-1294724 GCA_019974015.1 Nephila pilipes | reverse complement strand
TATTATATTATTTACAAATAAGTACTTGTAAAATCCAAGAGAGTCAACTGAAATGATTTTTCGTTACTAAATCAATTTTTTATGAATTTTTTATGGATACTATATCGCTTGGGAAATAAACTATAATAATTCAACTCATTTTAATTTGATTGAAAATTATTTTTATTCCGATAAATTTTAAGTTTATTAGATTCATCATCATTTGTTACTTAAACATGCATAAATATAATCAATTAAAAGACAAGTTTAAAGAAAAATTAACTTTTTGTGAATATTAATTATGATAACATTATTATCATTTTATCTGTAATAGTACAGAAGCTTCACAAGGGATGATATTTTTTATTGTTCGCAAACCAACTTTTTTTTCAATGTATTGTTGCCAACATCTTCATCTGACTTTAACAAAGATCAAGAAGAAGAAAAGAACAATTTAACATATTCAATATTCTGATGTTTAAGATTCCCAAAAAAATTCTGATTATCTGAATCTGAGGCACTTATTTTTTAAAAAAGCTATAAATGTTTTGATATATTAAAAAAAAGAACAATAAAAAGAAAATATTTTATTTTTGACCTTGTCTTTCAGTAGAAATTGGAAATATTTCATTAAATGTTAAATAATTATAGTTTATTGTTGAATATATTAACTTGTGTTCAGTTCTTGATAAAAAAATGACTTTGGAAATAAACTTTCAGGGAAGAGTACAAAACATAATATTAGATTGAAAAAGTAATTTATAGGAAGTTTGTTATAAAAAGAGTCTCAAAGATTATTAGATTGCGTTTTATCTGATGGTTTTGTAAAGATTACTAGCATAAATTGCTCTGATATTTTCACAAAATAAATAAGCAAAAGGAAAAATTAAAAATTCTTAACAATTTAATTTTAATTAAAAATAATCAACTTTATATTTCAAAGTAATCTAAAATAAGAATACACTTGAACAACATTTCTACTCAAATTATCTGAGAACGAAACTTAACAATTCTTGTAATTATTTCATTAAATTAAGGGTTTTAGACATATATATATACTCTGGTTATCTGTATGTATTTTAAACATACTGATTTCAAGTGTGCTATGTAACCTGTCTCTGCTAACTTAATCATCTTGCCATAGTAATTAATTGCTTAAATAGCGTTTATCATTTATTAATTAAAAAAAGCTTTATGCAATAAGCTATGGTTTCATAAATCATATACAAGCTCTTTGATGTATCAGTTGAGAGCGTCAAGAGATCAACACTATTGATAAATCAAGCGGAACATTTGGATTATTGATCTACAGAAATTAAGATTCAAAATAATCCAATTTTATGAATATCTTGTTTCGTAGTAAAACGATTCTTTAGGTATCTTCTTTGATATTTTTGACTTGTTATGCTTACTAAATTTATTAAAGTAGAAAGTAATGATTATATATATATTATATTCATTCCTCATTTGTACTACATTTTGCTCCTGTTTTATCCATTTGTTATATATAATATATATATATATATATATATGTCGTGTGTGCGTGTGTGTGTGTGTGTGTGTGTGTGTGTGTGTGTGTGTGTGTGTGTGTGTGTGTGTGTGTGTGTGTGTGTGTGTGTGTGTGTGTGTGTGTGTGTAAAATTTGCGCACTTAACTTCAAAATGAACCTCTATTTCGACACGTAGGTGAATGGTAGTTAAGAGAGTAAGATTATATGTTCTATTTAATTGTTCTATGACTTTCAGATAATATTCCTATACATAACGTAATAGAAATGTAAGGTATGACGAGCTATACTCTTAACATATAACCGTTTCAGAATTTTAATTATGATTCTATTAAAAACCATTAGAATCAAGAGGAGCTGTTTCGTAAAATCTAATTGACCATCTGTTGTCACTCTCACGTGATGTAACTGAGATAAGGAAGACCAGCTGTTTGTTATCCTTGCGACTCAACCTGGCTCAAAATTAAAAAGATCATCGTCAATAATTTAGGTGTTATTTTTAGTAAGTTAATGCAAATCAACCAACTAGCATATAGTGCAGCTATTGTATAGTCTCATTAAAAAACAAATAATCAGAAGCCATTGATTTATTAAATAAACGTTACACAAGATCTACTCAAGCACTAACTCTTCAAATGATCCATTGTAGCGGATTCTCTATGCTATTTCCTTCAATTTAACCTCAGGGTTTTCTATGAAGTTATTAAATTTTAGAACCTCCACTTTAGAATAAATTGGATCATGTAGTTAGCATTGTTGGGATTAGAAAGTAAGTAAAATTTTCAGTTTACCTTTAGTGAGGTCACGGAGAAATTTTCCGCTCCACATTTAAATAGAGTAATGTTTTGATCAATTAAAGAGAATCAAATAAACCACTGGAGTTTATTCAGACTCTTCCTTGACTGAACTTTTATTGAGTTTCATAGCTCAGAAGCGAAACTGGCCTTTCATTTTAAGCTCCAAATGGTTTGTGGCCTAGGTCTCCTATATCTGAAATAAATATTTTGGAGTCGAGTGGATCCCGGTAAACTGAGTCCAGTTGGTTGACTCTCGTGATCTAACCCGCCCCTGCCCTCCCTCTAACAAAACACAACGTGACAGCAAAGATTCCAGTGTAAAAAATAATCGCGGTTTGAGCAAGGACCGACTGTTTATCTCTTGTCGCCGCTACAAGAAAAAATAACCTCCGCCTCCAAGCAAACAGAGAGAGAGAGAGAGAGAGAGAGAGAGAGAGAGAATGAATTTTTAATTATTTATTATATGAAATTATTCTTACTAAAAACTAAAAAGTCTCTTCATGCCTAAAGAAACATACTTATAATAACTTTGTATCTAATTATGTTGCTGATCAATACTACGAGGGTGGTTCAAAAAGTGCCCATGTTAGGATTGAACAATGGGAATAGGGTGGTTTACCCACCTGTAGTAATACCAAGTGACCGTTTTTCCTTCTTAGAAGTCTATAAGTGTGACGCCCTTCAAGCATTCCCAAAACTCGCCGCATTGGCGTTTTCGGCCGAGGAGACCGTGTTCGCCTTCATTAGAGTAGATTTACTGTGAAGCAACTTATTATTTTGATGGTTGCTTGATTTCTGGTCCCATTCATGGTAAAATTTGAACGCGGAAAGGGAACGACAATTGTGCGTGGCAACAATCAGTAGCAAACAAAGTGTAACAAACTATTATCCAATCAAAACTAGTCTCTGAATCAGTAGCAAATTTGTTTTGGCATCATGTAACAGATGGCAGCACACAAGGTAGTACTAATTTCATCAGCAACATTATCCGTCGTTTAAGACTGGTACTTTTTGAATAACATTTAAAATTTATTTCATCTTTTCATTCTTATTTGGAAGTAACTGAATATAAATGTAAAATTATTTTCTGTTTCAATTTTTATGATCACTTAACTAAATTACTAATAATGGGTATATGAATATTACTGTACCGTTATAATGCCGTTTCATTCAATATATTTACATAAATGTCATTATTTTTATAAGCTATGAATAACAATGGCATCTACCATGTTGGGAAAATTGCCACGGACAGCAGAAAACGTACCAAGTCTGAGGAAACTCTCTTACTTAAAAAAAGCATCTTTTCGAAATAGAATCGCGTCGTGCATTGGAAATCAGCTGTCTGGAAAACGTAGAAATCAAACGCTAAAAAGTACAAATCTTTAAGCTATAGAAATTTTTATAAAATTCATTTGAATGACTTGTCTGACATCAAGTATTCTAGTCCGGCCTTAACTTTGAATAGACCCTTTCCTATAATTTCAAATTAATGCAAACGTATTGAATAGATGAATAACATGCAAAATGTTAATATACTGACATGGAAGTTATTATATTAATGTAAATATCCTGTATTTTAGTCATAAGTATAAAATTACGTAAAATATGATTGTTTATAAATTATGCTTCTAAAATATTCAGAGTTAATGAACTCCTATAAAAGGTACTTTATGTAAGTTAAAGGAAAAATATCCATTTTACATATATATTACCAAATTGTATTATCTCTTTTTAAATATGTATATGTATATGTATATGTATGTGTATATGTAATATGTAATAATATGTATATATATATATCATATATGCTCTATCTTCTAACCTCTTTCTTCTATATATATATTTATTTATTTATTTATTCCGCTTCACACATACGCATTTAAATTATATCAGTTTGAAATAAATTTAAATACTCCGAATAAAAAAGGTAAGTAAGACTTAATATCTTTATTATTATTAATTTGAAAGAAAACAAACATCAATTCTGTTTATACATCTTATTATTAAGCGATATATAATTTTCTTTTATGACTAACATAACTAAATAGTGAAAAAATTTTCATGCAATAACATTACTGATATTGAATTGCTTATAAATTAAGTCACTTTCTGATATATATATATATATATATATATATATATATATATATATATATATATTCTATTTAGTGGTTTCATTACCTGAACATATAATATGCATTGTATATGTGGATTCTTAAGAAATTATGTAAGTGTATAGTATAGAATTCCGTGCAATTGTGTAAGTGTATAGAACATGGAAGCGGTTAGAAGGCAAAAGTACATTAGAGTGATATTTCCAATCCCTCCAGTACTTAACCTAAGTCGAAGAAAAAATGTACAAGGGTTATCCAAATGAAAGTGGGATTATTGTTGATTTGACGTAGGATTTATTACTAACAGTGTATTATATAAGTATACAAAGAAAGACTGATATATAACCAATATTATGAATATATTCAGTTGCTTTTCAGACTGATACAGGGTCCTAGCGATTCATGAGAGGATGGATACCCTGATTTAAAAATCTCTAGGATTATGTGATGAACTGTTCTTCAACAACGACCCTAGTCCCGTTATCGTTTTTGAACTGCTATCTTTCC
The DNA here is from genome assembly GCA_019974015.1 of Nephila pilipes. Taxonomy (NCBI): domain Eukaryota; kingdom Metazoa; phylum Arthropoda; class Arachnida; order Araneae; family Nephilidae; genus Nephila; species Nephila pilipes. The sequence goes on along the minus strand of BMAW01015162.1, from coordinate 1,289,817 downwards.
AGTGCTTTCTTGAGAGGACCATAGATATGACAGAGAAATCAGAACTGTACGGGAAAATTCGAGGACTTCCCATTGAAAGCGGTGCAACAAAGCTTTGCACGCAGTAGCCACATGAGTATGAGCTGCATTATCATATAGCACAATAATCTTTTTTGACAACATGAAACGTCGAAGATTCTTGTTTGCAGTTTTAAATTTGTATGTTATCACAATAGCTGGTATCATTAGCTTTCATGGAGAAATGTCTGTACATTTCCTTTTCTAGCAGACAGTTCAGCCATAATCTGGCGCGTATTGATTCACCGATTTTTCCTCTCCAACTTGTCCATTGCAGTGATTGTTCCTTGAGAGATGACCTAGAACGCTTGACCTGTACGAGGCTTGTCGTACGTATTGGATTGCCTTTTACGAAACTCACTGCACCATCGGAACACTGAAATGTTTCAGAGAAATATGTCGAGACTCACTTATTTTACAGATGACAATAAATTTCAACTGGGTTCTCATTTTCAGCAGTTAAAAATAGTACAATTGCACATTGACTGCGTTTTAAAGCACCTGTGTGTTTTAAGCACCTGATTGTTAGCGATTACTCTGCTTTCACGTACTCTCAGAGACAATATCCTTTCCACTCAAGAGACGTCTCTTTTCGTGTGCACAGCTTTGGGACTCTTCAAGCAACAATGTACGCATCACATCCCCACTTTCATTTGGGTGACCTTTATACATGAAACTTTTTGGTGCGGTATTGAAAATATTTGATGGGAAATATCACTTGGAGACTTTTGATGGATTTGTGGTCGAACATCTTTGAATGCAAAATTTAAATAAATTGAGAAATGGAGTATAAGTGAAAGATGCCATAATTATGAATTATGATCAAATTGTGACATTGAGCTTTTCGCAGTTTTTTCTTCACTAAACTAGGAGACTTTTTAGTAATTTAAATTGCATTCAGTTACAACTCTTTGCCAACCAAACGAAATGTTATCAGGTAAATTAGATGTTTAGAAAAAGTGTAGTGTATTGAATTAGATATAGTGATATATAAGCGAAATAAAATTGAAAGGGAAAAAAAGGGATAGGGGATAACGAAGGGCTGATAGATATTTGTAAACAGGGTCGAATCATCGTAATTAATCGTTTGTATTGAAATTAAGTAGAAGCAACTCCGACTTAAAGTAATTAGAGTCGAACCTGTTATTAGTAACTAATATTTGAATCGGAACGAGTTTTTTGGTAAGCTAAGACTTTTTTTTGTTTGAATACGAGTATGAACTAGGATTAACTAAGTTAAGAAGGATTCGAGAGAGCCCTTGCACACATATTTGTTGTTAACAGATAATAAACTGTGTTGTCTTTTGCTGATGTGTTTTCAATTGGAATTTTGGGCTTATTGATATTGAATTAGACTTTAATATAGCTGTAAAGTTAAATAACGAAGAAAGGCCTCACAAAGTAAATAAGATGACACGCGCTATTACTTTTTTTACCTTTCATACTAAGCTACGAGAGGACATAGAGGCCGAAATCAATTTAACATCAGGTGTTGTTACGTACTAACGCCAACCCATTTATTGTTTGTGGGGAATGACTAAAATTCCAATTTAAGAGTGCAATTAAGAGCGCTATATCACACACAACATCTTTATTGAACAACCCTATGTACACTCACTACAAAATGCGTTGTCTTGCAACAATCTGGTCTTACTTGTTACAGCGCCATCTATCGGCGTAACATTCTTACCTCATTGGTTATTCACAATATCTTGGGGGTCGTAACAGGTGTATTAGTCATTATAAATAAGGAATTTTGTAGAATAAGTCTCTTATTCAGTTACCAACTTAATGCCTATTTTACAAACATTAGTTAAAATAAAGCATTTTATTTGCCGCATCGTTTAAAAGGAACTTTAGAGTCGTATCATAACGTATTATTAGAATTTTTCTAATATATTATTAGGACTTTTTAAATTAAATCTTACAGAGAAAGTTATGAATTTATATTTCATGCTTTGATTATATGAGTTGTCTTAATCACTACATCATCTGATTTAAATTTAGAAAGCTTAGCATCAAAAAGATCTCAACATGTTTAAAAGATGTTGTAATATATCAAAGTCTTCTTTTGCTTGTACTCACATATTTTCTATGTATTACTTAAATATATCAAATTGAGGGCTAGGTTTTCTGCATCCACCTGTAACGTTGGGCTATTAGCGAATTTCTCTTCAATAATCTTGGTGACTTTTTATAAAGTGAATTGCCTCAAATAAAACCTTGATCCAACCATACAAAACATGATCTATGATAATTATTGAATTAAAGAAGTGTAATGAAATGAAATAGAAGAAACGTACATGTATACAAGCAAAGCCAAATTTAATATAAGGGAGGTTGGAAAGTTAGAAGTAAGGGGTTAGAAGATGGTGATTAGTAGTGCGTAGACTTAACAGATATGCGTGAACTTGCATAAATTGTTATTGAACAATGGTCAGGATTTCTCGGAGTGAGTAAGAGCTATGGAAACTGCTTGAGTCCTAATCATTGTACGTTAAGTCACTCGGACTTGAGTACGCTGTCAATATAGATATCTTTATTATTGACGTTGGACTTGATTACAAATGCGCTGAAGTAGAATAGACAAAGAGAGAGTATACTCACGATTTAAAATATATCAGTAAACTGATAAGAGCAATCAACCATCAGCTCATTATTTGACTGTTACATTTGTGTTCTTAAACTTTAACTTACTGATTATTTAGGCGGTAAATAGGTGACAAATTTCCTTCTAGTTAACTCGGTACTTTTCCATTCCGCCGGCACAAGCGATAAAACAGCCAAAAATGATACATTCGAACGGAATGTGTGTATACTGCGTGTTGTCGCCAATAAAGTTTGCTTGGCGAGATTTGCGCCTGCGAAATGGAAAAGTACCTTTAACTCTAAAGTCTAATTAAACAGTCAATAAATTCAACTGAATTACGTAAGACAAAACACTTTATTATCTATCAAGGAATATATAAAAGTCGCTCTCTCTCAAACTAAAGCAGTGAATCATAGCTTACATTCTAATAACAAAGTCTTAGCTTACCAAATCACTCATTCTGAATCAAACGTTTCTCGATTAAAGCAGATTCTAACCTTATTACTTTAACTAGAAGTCACTTGAACCCAAACAGCTAATTACAATGATTCAATTTAACTTACAAATATCTATCAGCTTGTCGTTATTCTCTACATTCCTTCTTTTGTCTTTCAATTCTGCCCGCGGTAGTCTAGTGGGTATGGCATAGGACTCGTGGCCGGCGGTTTCCGTCGAGTCGTAGGCTCGAGCCTTGTATCACAACAGATCGCCGTGTAGTCGGGGCTGATGCTCGTTAAATCTGTCGTGGCTCTAAATCCTTCCTTTGGAGTGGAAGTTAGGAGTGCCAGCTCAGGTGTCATCCTCGTCACTTGACTGAGGTTTAAAATTACGAGTTCCGTCGTCAATAGCCCTCGTGTTGCTTCTAGTGCGACGTTAATAAAACCATCCAACCAATAACCAAAATCCCTTTCAATTCTATTTCACTTAAAAATCATTATTTCTTATATTTCTTATGCAATTCATTGCAATTCTTATCATCAAATAATTTACTTAATCTCGTTTCGTTTGTTTGGTAAGGAGTTTTAATTTTATGCAATTTAAATTATCAAAATGTCTCCGAGGTTATCGAAGAGAAAATTGCGAATAAATCAACAACACAAGCAATGACCTCTGAAAAGAATAACAAGAAGGCGAAACACGTTCAAAACGTGATTCAAAATATCAAAGTCTTCTTATGCTTCTATCCATAAATTTTCTTTGTATAACTCACCTTAGTTCAAATCGAGTACTAGGTTTTCTGCATCCATCTACAAATAAACGAAAGAATCTTTTTCTGTATTAATATCCTTTAGGACTTCAAACCGAATTACTCGCTCTTCTCATTCTCTCAAGAAAGGATTTTGAGTTGTAAACCATATTTCGACTGTCGAATAACAGTAAATAAACCACGACTCCTGCTCTCGGGAAAACTTTATATGTGGTGTCAGTGGCTGCCCTTAATATGACAAACTCTATGCCATAAAAACAAATCAAATGTTGAGATACTTTGGCGAAGTTATTTTGATACAATAGGCGAAGGAAGTTAAATCCTGTGATAAAACACGCTTCCTAAAGCCTGTTACACTTGATAGGATTCTAAATTTTGCATTCCCGCACTTTTTCATGGATTTTCAACTTCACGCGATGCTCACTTCTTTTTCACTTCCCCCCTTTTTTTCTTATCTGCGAAACTGGTTCGTTTTCCCACCTCAGGTCATATTTTAGAATTGTAAATGCGATGTGTTGATATATCGGGCGCCTAGCGCTATAATCTGAGGAAACCAGATAGCAGCAGTTGGCATTTTGCTTTTGAGTCATTGTTTCTTATTTCGAGGAGAAGCGGTGGTAAGATGGTTTTTGTTTCGATATTAATTTTGTGCCTTCTCTTTTATCTGCCATTTTTTCGGTCGTGGTTCAGGTAAAAGCGTAGGGTAGCGCTTTGCATATTTTTTCTTTGAAGAGGAAATATTCGCAAAAATATTCTTCTTTATACGAACAGCAGAATGATTAACGCTTTGCCATTTTCAGCTAAGGGATGCGGATTAGAATTTCTCCTGTAAGAGGAAAAATATTTTCGATCTTTTGAATGAGAAACTATATTCTTATTTTAATTCATATTTACACCGTTGCCAAACATTTGTGCTTTTATAAATTCCTCTATTGCACTATTTTAACCATCTTTATTACTGTTTTTCTTTTTAGTAGAATTAGTAAGGCCTTGTGTTTGCTTTGCTGCCTTACTTTTAATTTTGAGAATGATAAATGAGGCATGATTTGTGTGTGTGACGCAATATTTTCTCCTTTACCTGCTTGAATAATTTTATATGGATATAAAAGACATAAGACGTTCTTCAACGTAATAACAACCGTGTAATTGAAATAGTTATAAATGTTTATTAAAATAGGAAACCGACATAATGTTCAATTTGAACTGCATAAAATAATAACTCCTTGCCTATCAAATGAATTGTGATTAGTTAAATTAAATAAATATAAGAAGTGTAGTGAATTGAATAAGAGATAGTGATACACAAAAGAAATAAAATTTACTAAAGGATAGAAGATAACGACAAGGAGATAGATGCTGTAGATTAGAGTGAATCATGTAATTCATTATTTACATTGATGGTATACGGGAGTGACTCCTGAAATGAATAATAGGAATCGAATATAATATAATAGAAAAAAGTGCTCGAATTGGAACGAGTGATTTGGTAAGCTTATACTTTATTATCAGAACATGAACTAGGATTAACTGAGTTAAGAAGGAATAGAGTGAGAGAGTGATCTTACATATTCTTTGATGGACAATAAACTGTGTTTATTTTTTTCTTTTGCGTAACTTCAGTTAGAGTTGTGAGCTTATTGACTATTTAATTAGACTTTAAATTGACTGTAGAGTTAAACGATGAATGAAATACGTCATAAACCTAGCAAAGTATTGCTTAGTAGTGATACATTCTCAAACGTATTCTCCGGCTGTTTCAGTTTTCTCACTTTCCTGGAAAAAACTAAAAAATTAAATACAAATAAATATAAATAAATAATCGCAAGGCTTTTCAACCCTGAAGTGGTAATTGGTTTCAATTGATGCTCTGATTTTTTTTTGCAACAATGACTCTTGTGCTAAAACTTTTATAGATTTACACATTGTGTTCTCTTTTTAGCATTTTCCGTCAATGGAAAATCAAATTGTTTGTAACTGTTATCATATTTACGGTAATTTGCATTTTTATAATCGTTTCACTAGTTGAAGTTTTGATTTCATTACCTACACTCTAACAATATTTGTTGCGGTTCACTGAAAATCGGCTCATCGTTAAAAAGACAAGAATCGCAAAATTATTTATCAAGATATCAAGATCATAAACG
>BMAW01015162.1:1230027-1283809 GCA_019974015.1 Nephila pilipes | reverse complement strand
TATTATCAAGATCATAAACGAGAACCAATACAACATCGCGAGAAACCAGCATTTCTATAAATACAGGCACAAATTGCCGAGAAAATTCAAGAAGCTAAGAAAAAAATTTAGAATTTTTGTAAGACACCACATAGTTGTAAAAATGTAATGATTTATTTTAGTTATAGATTTACACCAGCACTATCCCTTATACGTAATATGTTCAACAAATACTCAAGTTGAGATTATGATTATTTAAATAAAATTTAATGCAAACAATTTTATTCCTCTTAAAGTACTCTCCTTTAGAAGTAATGGAATCGTCTCTTGGTTGTCTCTATTTTTCGAAACATCCAAGTAAATCCTCAAGATTTCGGATTTTTCACCACCTCGTCGTTTCTCATTTTATCGTCTCAACATTGTCTGAATGATACCTCTGCATGATTATTTGACATTTAGAAAACAGGAAAAAAGAATCACACGTATCTCAAGTAGAGAATAGGATGATAAAACTCAATGATCAAATTTTTGGCCTGACACGCGTAAATAATCATTGCTGAATGTAAAAGATTTTTGCGATGTAAAAGCCACCTTTCGCCCTGTCACAAATTTCGCTGCACTTGGTTCGTCCGATTGAGGGTCTTTGCGTAGAAGGCAGCATTCATCGTTTGTCCGTCAAAAAAAAAATTCATCATGGAAAATTCCTTGCACGTTAAAAACAACCAAAATCATGAGCTTAATTTTTGAATTGTGCCTTCTATCATCCCTACCATCTACCAGATAATCACTAAAACTTTTAAACCACTTGGTAAAGAGCTGTTTTTTGTGTGTATTATTTTTACAAACATCAGTCAACACCTCATGAATTTCATTAGAACATTTCCCAAGTTATACCAAAAATTTAAAGTTCGGTATTTGTTCGATAATCACATTAACATCCATCGCCAATAACAGACGAGAAAACGATAAGATCCATTCACAATTTAAACTTTGTACTAGTCTCAGGCCGGACGAGTATTGATATGTCATTGGATAGTATTCAACTTGCCTTTCAGAAGATACGGCCATTCATAACAGCATGGCCACCGTGTTGAATCTGTTCACGTATTTATTCGAGAGACTATCTTATATCAAGTGAGTCGTATCTTACTGTGTTTAATGAAGAAAAAAAAAATAATTAAGAAAGCTTTATCAGTATTCCGTGCCCGCCCCCCCCCCCCATGAATAGAACTTCATAGAACGTCATGGCTCATACTTTGGGAAATATGGCATAGTATTTTTAAGAAAACTTACTAAACATTAAATTAAAGAAAAGTATTTGAGTTTGGTAAATAATTATAACTGATTCTGTGAACAATTATTTTCTAAATGATTCAGGAACAATTATACTGATGTAATTAAATAACAAAGACGCCAAGTTGTTATGATATTTAAAATGATCAATTTAACATATTTTTTTTAATATTATACAAATTCAAGGGAAAATTCTGGCTGACAGTTGCTTGTGATTTTTGAAGCATTATAAATCTATTATATTTTATAACAAGAAACGAATGACTTTTTGAAGAGTTAGTTCAACAAAATATACGTGAGTTATTTATATCCAAGCTATATTGGGATGTCATGAATAGATTTTAGCATGTTTTGAAACATAAGAATTTTAAGAAAAATTAATCTCGACTCATTATTTTTAAATTACTCATTTATAAGACAATATTTTCTTAAAAATACAAATAAAATAATAGTCACTAATTAAGGTTTTTTTTTGTTGTATCAAGCAATTTTTTTTTTTTAATTCATAGGAATTCTTTTTTGTATTCCAAAATTAAGAATTTTCAATTTATCATCTTATGAAATTTGCGACATAAACAACAAAAAAATATGAGAATTATTTATAAATTAAATTATTTTAAAATTTAAGATTACTTGACGAAAATGAATTATACTACAGCTATCCAAAACTTTCCCATCAAGAGAAATTTAAGAGATCATAGCTTACTCTAACTTAATGTGTAGAAGACAGTTCGTTGAACAAACATATTTGAGTCACTGAACTCTTTCTTAAACTCAAGATTCTAGGCTTTCTTTGTCTACTTTTAATTGATCGTTTCTATAATTATTTTGAAAGCATTCGTAATGGGAATTCATCGTTCTTAGAAGTTTCGTGATCCGAAAGACTGAAATTAAACTCGTACGTAGTCGAGAATCTGTTTGTAGTATTTATTAGAGTTTCTGGAAGCATTCACTTCTAAAAGGATTCAGAATTTGTTATAAAATTCTCAATTTTTGTCTCCGTGTTGTTGAATGTGTTTTAATGATGCTCACATATGGAACCTTCTTAACACGCAAATTTTGAAAGACGTATTGACTCAAACAACAATATCCCTTCCACCATCAAGTCTCTTATAACGCGTTTAATTCATACCGCATTATATGGAAACCGTCTCAAAAGAAACTCATAACTAATACTAGTCAGAAAATGCACATTATGGAAACTGGGCTATGAGAAACATAGGAATAGGATAAATCAGATTTATTTATGCCGTGTTATATAGAAACAACTGCTACGTAATAAGAAACTCAGAATTATTACTAATTAAATAAATTCGTGCTGAGTTATATAGAATCTCAGAAATAAATAAATCATACATAAATCAGATCTATATAAAAATTACATTCTCAGGGTATAAAGCTGCGATTCATACGGTTAATGAATTAAATTTTATAATTGCAATGGCAATGAATGTACAGATTTTTTTGCATATTTGAATTAAGTTTAATTAATTAAAAAAACAGTTTATGCAACAAAGTTTTAAGCTAAAAAAGCAGTTTCCAACAAAAAAATTAATTTTATACATATTAGATTGTTTTATTATTCATCATCACTGTCAAAAATTTACAATACAAACTTCTGTTTTTCTGATTTGCCAAAAATCCTTTTCGCTTTGTAAATATTCTCCATTATAATTGAAATTAGTTTTATTTTGTGATTCGTTCAAAACCTTTTTATACTGAGTCAAGCAATTTTGAAATTTATTCTCTTTCAAATTTTGCACTGCCATTTTGCAAACCTATTGATGACTATTATTTTCATGTAGATATTACGGCCAATAAAATTTTTTGCTAAGATACTCTTATACAATTATAATAATGTAAATTAAACAAATCAAAAGAGCTTTATTACTCTTAATTACTTTTAAAGACAACCTTAGAATAAATTAAAAGAGAGTAATGCTTCATATTTGCATTACTAGAATTAAGATAAACCGGGAAAATGTCCCATAAATGTCAACTAAAAAAATATGTAGCATATCGAATAAGTGCTACCATAGATATACGTTTCAAGCCATTTGAATTTTTGGAATGTTCTTGAACGTAAAACGCGCAATAAAGAGACCGCGTAATAAGAGAACTGTTCAATTTTTTACTCCAAGATGCAGAAACATCGCTACAGACTTGACTGTACCAATTTTAACTAAAAAACACTTTACTAAATTTATCACAGCTTATGCTCAATTTGAAATTTTTCTTAGTTTGACGCGGACTATGTGGATTTTTTTCTTTTTTTTTTGAATAGATAATTTTACGGTTTTTTAAAGGAGTATTTATCATATCATACTCAGATGAAATGTAACATTTCATTCATTGTTATAAAAATAAACACTGTAATAAGAAAATCGTTGAAAGGTATTTTCTATTTACAAAATTGCATTTATGTATAGATTTTTTTACAAATGTACATTTGTATATGAAATGCTTTCTATATGCTAATTAAAATTTGAAAAATCTGAGCCTGTTTGTAAAATTATTTAATATGTTTCATAGCTTTTGGTTACAGAGAAATGTTCCTATAATTTTCCATGTCAATTGAATTAAAAAAAATTAATTTGTTTTTGTTAAAATTCGTAATAATTTGCTTAGTTTTTATTTTTTTCAGTGTTAATTTCATGATGTGATAACAAAATAATAATATTACTATGCTATTTCATACAGTACAGAATTATTTTTAAAGTCACATGATACAGAACTACTGGTTCGAAACAGATATTTTTAACATCCGTATAAAACTTGAAATATAAACACTTGAGTAATTGTAAGTGTTAGAAAGTGAGTGAAATTTACATTTCTTCATTATTATTCGATCATTAATGATTTTGGTTGTTTTGGTGTGTTTTTTAATTTTTTTTTTTAAAAAAAGTCTATGTAATCTTTTTATGAAGTTTTATCTTAACTTGCGCCAAACTTTAAGACTCATATGAAACAAAATAAAAAGAGAACTAAATATTTCTTTTTATTAAATTGAATAATTAAATAATTATTAGCCTGAGAAATAAATGAAAATATGATTTAATTTCAGGCACATAGATTAATTTAGAGAAAAGCTAATATATATGAGTTTCAAGAGTCACTCGCTAAGCTAGGTAATATATCACAGTCTAAGCCAATTCCACTAAAAGCTACATTAGTAATTGGTGATTATTATCATTTAAAAGTAGAAACATTCTCGTATCAATATCTCCTCTCTCCTGCGTGCAAAAACACCTCTATGTACTAAAATAAAATTCGATTCTCTTCAAGTCTTTGAGCATTTGCATAAGCAAATTTGGGAAGTGAATGTAGTCTCACTGGAAGTAGAATCGTTATAAAACCATTTATAAAATGAAATTTTTAAAAATAAGACTTAACTTCATGATTTTAACGATTACTTATCAAACACACCAGGAAAAATTTTATTTCCAAAATCAGATTAAAAATTATCTGATTATATCAGAAAATTAAATTCTACCGAAAGATAAAACCTCTAATTTAACGACGTGATCCATTTCCCAATCCAAAAACACAGAACACCCCAGCAAAATATTTGTCGCATATTGAAAGAAAAGAAAACAGTCTTTACTGCCACTGGAATCAAATAAAAGGAAAATGGAGAGGAAAATGTATTTGTTGAGGAATCAACTCTCCTCTGTTTTCTCCTTTTTGACAGCTCTGGCAAGGAGTGCTTCATCATCTTGTATTTCCACCCTCCCGCTTGTAAGAAGAAAGATGCGTTGTTCAATGTCCAGTGCCGAAGAGGAATGGACCGGTGTTTGCGGTTTTGACAGCTGACCACTGCACAGGCTCCTGGTGTGAGGGCCAGTCAAGGCGAATTTCTTCCATTGCGTTTGAAAAACTTATTCGACTTGAAAAAGTTTTGGAATTGGTTCTTCTGTTGGGTTCGTTTTTTGGCTGTCTTTGTGGGAGAATTTTCAGGTGTTTGGACATATATATGTGTGTTTAGTTTTCTAATACAATGTTAATGATTTAAAAATTAATGAATTGTGAAATTTATTTTCACAACTTGTTTCTGATTAAAAGTTAATCTGTGAAAGGATTTAAAACAAAAGAGCTTTCAGTTATTATTAGTTTATTAGATTTGTTAACATATTCTTTAAATTGAATTGGAAACAAATTAATACTTGAATAAACACTTATTTATCGGAAATTTCCTAAAATCTTTAAGCATCCGAATTAATTCGGTTTATAATTTAGTGCTTTTTACACTAATGTTTAAACCTTTTAAATTTTTTATTCTTCTGCATTTTATGAATTTTTTATATGGTTTCTTCCGGAACTTTGATCTTAATCTGGAAGAGGAAACCTCATTAAGATTGTCTTCTGTTTTGATTCAGGGTTTACGTCATCACTACTGTAGGTACAATAGAGGATCTTGCACCAATAAAACTCAACTCAATCGACCAACCAAATTACTCCAAGATGAGTCTATTTCCCGAAATCAAGTTTTTTAAATTCTTAAAATTTTACCGAATACAGGAAATATACATAAATAATAATTATTAATAATTAATGTACATCCATACGGCAAATATACTTAATAAGAGTAGTAATTTAACATAAAAGTTCAAAAACCAATCTTGATCTTAATCTAGAGGAACTTAATTATGAACCACTAAATTAAGTAGATTATAAGATAAAAAAAAATGAACATTGATCAAGAACGAATTCCAAATGTTTGAAGGGCAAAGTAATCAGTTATCAAGTAACTATTAATATGAGGTCTATTTTCAACATGCATAAGGGCATATTTCAACTATTTATTAATTTGTTATTATATTATCATTTTATAAACTAATATATACTTCTTTTAAAACTAAGCTAACATAAATTTTGTTCTTGATTATCTTATGAATATAAGTAAATCATAAGTTAATAATGAATATTTAAAAACATAAATTTATACGTGGTATACTTTAAGAAAAGAGGGAAATTCCTGAATTTGTTTTCTGAAATTGAGTTGGATAGTTGCCGTTGCTGAAATGAATCATAAAATAATGATTTTGTATATTTGAATGTAGTACAGATTTTAAGGAATATTTGTATATTTTTTCCAGCCTAAATATTTCCCAAAGACTTTTTTGGGGATGTAAATACGATTAATATTTACTGAAAATAATAAAAGTTCTATATCCCACTCTTCTTAATACATTCGTGTAGCTTCTGGAACTCTATTAAACAGCCTTCAGTCAACACGCTCACACTTAGAGTTGTTCATACATTGTAATAATTCAGTCAAAATATGGTTACAGAATTAAGGATTATTGCTTCCTAAAGATTTTATTCATTAACTTCGAATTTCGTAGAAGGAAAAATAGCAACATTATGTGGAATAACGTGAGCTATTGTTTAGTTGGGAGGGGGAGGGAACTAATATCAAAAATTTTACTTGATGTGGCGTAGTCTTGTCTTTTACTTGATTTCTTAAATATGAGATATGAATGAGATATGCATAAGATGTATTTGAAATCTTAAATATGAGATATGCGACACAAAAATTGTGGTTCTTTGAACCAAAATCTCTATATCTAAAATAATGGTTCTAAACTGTATTTTCTGCAGTCCATTATGTAACTCTAATACGATGTTGATTAACAGAAAATGAATAAGCAATACATTATAAAACTCATGTATAATATGTTATTTTAAAACGTTTTTATGTATTTCACTTGGTGTGTGTATATCAGTGTATCATCAAATTTTTGATCGTTAATTTTACCAATTTCCCATCAAGTTAGAGCTCAGAAACTTTGGGAATCGTTCTTACTTGCCTAACAATGTAATATTTAAACATTTGCGACAAGTTTTAACTAATATTTCAATAATTTTTTTTAATAAACTTTGTTACCATATAAAAACGTTGCTTTTAAAAACGTTGGTTTTTATCTCAAATTATTTAATTATAGAAATATAAAATGACATAAGTTTTGTTTAAATTATTGTGAGAGATTATAGTTTATATTAATAAAGAAACAAGTGCTTAATTACGACATGTGCATAATTTATATATAAGACAAATGGTGTTCGTTAATTTTAATCTTTCTTTTAAATACTTGTATACTACAGACAGTTTATTTGTAACATTATCCATTCATTCAAAAAGGTTTGAACGATATTAAAAAAGTCGTTGTGCAAGTGCTTGAATAGCGAAAACAGAAAGAAGAAATTATAATACTGTATGGTATCTTAAATAAAAATTATATAACGTTCAATTTTCATTAAAACATGTTTAATACTGTTTCTGAAATTCTTTTTGTTTTAAAAATCAATATATATTTGGGACTTTTATATTTTGTCGTTGTTGAACACAACTATTTCAAACGCTTATACGTATGTTTTCTGGGAAAAAAACTTTTTAAAATTCAAGGCAAAACAAACAAATTTAAGCACTAAATTTATATGTTGTGGCACGCAATCACGTCAAACAGTTAAATGAATGTTTCTTTAATAGAATTTTCATTAAATGTGTTAGTGTCTTCTGCTTCAGACCTAAATAAGTTTGACAAGGAAAGTTTTTGGGCTTTATTAAATTTTTATCCCATGTTTCACTTAATTTCTTCTTACTCTAGAAGAAAAGATCGAGAATGAGACAGACTGAGAGAGAATTATTAAAACAGGCTCAACGAAAAGAACAGGAAAGAAAATGCAAGCTCTCTCGGTGCCGAAAAATTCCCTACAGCGATTTACAAACGCTCAATATAGCACTTGAACTGGAAGCTGACAGGGAATTTCTCAATTTAACACAAAACTTAATCGAAATGCCGGTGTGAGACATACTTCCCTCAGAGTTTAAGCAAAGAAAAAGAAATGGAGAGGGGAGAAAAAGCTGAATTTAGAGGGAAAAGAAAAGAAAGAAAGAAATCCCCATCATTGCGTGATGGCGGGTATCGTATTTTGATCCAATTCAATTTAGCAAGGGAACGGGACTCCTCTCTACGGTTAATCAGGCAGCGCCAATCTTTGGCGCAAGTGCCAGGCATATTATACACTCCAGGCCTCCCACTTGGCGTGTCACACGATCAGGATATGAGAAACCTCCTCGCCAAATCCCTATACTTTGAGGAGAGTTTCTTAATGTAAGGACTGTGCAGGAAAAGGACAGGAAAAGAATTTTTCCTAAAAAAATATATTCTTATTGGGGTTAGTTTAATAAAGTTGGTATTCGTTAAAAATAAATTTTATTCGCTGAAGGAGGCAAAATTATTGTCGTTAATAAGAAAGAAAATAACCGTATAAAGTGAATTAAGTCTAAAGGCTGAAATTTTTTTAAAAGAAAATTGAGGATATTTCGGAGATGTAGAAATCAAAGTTATTAGATGAAATATTATTTTTCAAGATTTAAATTACTTATTCCAAGACAAAGGGTCGCCATTTTCAAATAATTCAAAAATACGAGGTGCGTTGCTAATAGCAGGGGTAATAAAAAAAATAAGCCATTGGGATTGTGTTATGGCGACAGGGATGTACATGTCTATTTAGTTAGCTATGAATCAAGGATTTCATTGAGGAATGACATCACACTCTATCTTTATTTCCTTTAATTGATTAATTAATTATTTATTAGCAGCATACTTAGAAGCAACACGAAGGTTATTGACGGCGGAACTGGTAATTTTGAACCACGGTTAAGTGACGAAGACGACTAACTACTCTCCAAATCTTATTACCATCTTAACTTGAGGACAGATTTTCTGTAGATCTACTACAAGATGGGTATCAAGTCTCGCACACACGACTCGATGGAAACAACCAGGAAAATGAGCTCGCGACTACCAAGGCCACTAATCTCAGCTCATAAAATATATTACCAAATTCTTTGTTACAAAACTATGTACTTAAGGATTATTCAATAAAAATTCAAACGTTAAACTGTGTGTTCCATACCAGAATTATTTGTTTTGCAAAGTTTAAATTTATGATATTTGTATCGATTGATTAGCTAGGTTATTTATTTGTTAACAAAGGTATCTGGAATAACTTTAAAGCATTTGGGGGGGGGGGGTTAAAATATAATATTGTTGTAATCAATTGTTAAAATATAAAATTAACCAAATACGAGGTAAAGCATTTTAAAGGATTAAATTACACCTCAATTAATGCTTCTATCCAAGATAATGCGGCATGAGAAACCTTATTAAATAAGACAAAAATTATGCTGTAAAAAGGGGAAATTGTAAAGTTTTAATGATTTCTAAGAAATAACCACGATATCAGGATAAAATTTATTCTCAATTTATTCTTAAGTACATAATGCCGTAAATTACAGCTATTAATTTTGATTTGTTTGGTATCGGGAAGCCCTAGATTGAAGTAACCTGCAGAATCATTAAGTTTTCATTATTATTCCAGGGAATTGTAAAATTTTAATTATTTCTAAAATAATGAGATATTTACTTAATTTTTATTTATTTTTTGTAAAACTTTACTAGATAGTTACCAATCAGATTTATACATTTTACGCAGCATTCCTTGGTTTTTTGCAGGCTTTCATTTTAGAACTCAATATAGATTGAACTCTCTCTTCTACACACACACAATGATTGAACTCTCTCTTCTACAGCAGTAGGTTATTTCAACCTACAGCTTCCTGTGTCAAAACAATTCATTTAACTAGATGTAATTTACGACATTAAGTACATAAGGATCAATAAATACACAGAATAAATTTTATCCAGATAACTCGATTATTTGTAAGTAATTATTAAAATTTTATATCTTCTAGTTACTACAGTATTGATTTATGTAGCACCTATATTTTTATCAATGTTAAAACTATTATTATGTTGGCTATAAGGACATAATTAAAAAAAAATGAGAAGTCTTTGATATTATGTGACACCCCCATATTAATAGGTAAAATAGATTATTGTCCTTGAAATATCAAAATTTATTGAATTTTTTCCCATTTGTTCCTGTATGAACGATTATACATTTTGTAATAATTCAGCCAAATCAGCACTTATAAGATAACAAACTCTTTTTCATAAGAACTTTTAATATGTATAATTTCTGATATCGAAAATTGGTATGAATCTTGATGAAATCATTGCTGTAAATGATTATATTTCTTAATGCTATTTTCGAAAAAAAAAAAAAAAAAAGAAAAGCTTGCTTGTTTTTTTAAGGGAGAAAACAAGCAAGCGCCTATTAATGCTATTTTTGAAAAATAATCAGAAAGGCAAGGGAATAATACAATTTTTAAATAGCAAAGAGATTGCAATGGAGGTTGTAAAATCTTTTGGCTTACTTTTTGAATTAATTTTGCAAATTAAATAATCTTTTTTTAAATTTCGTTTTTATGAAGTAGCAACATAATTTATTATAAGACATAACATATTAGACATATATTAAAATTTGTAATGTTATTAAGTCAATTCATTAAGGAGAATAAGTGTTTGTTGATATGCAAAATTTATAGAATTACTGAGAAAAGTAGAATTTGAAGAAAATTGCTTAAAAACATTCCATCAATTTAGAATTTTTTGTTTAAATTTTTATTAAAATAATATTGGTACGACTTGTTTAACGGGCATAATACAGTTTTCTTTATAACCATACTAAAATCTATTGGAGTTAAATCTTGTATCATTAAGCCCTAATTAAGTAACATCAAACGACATTCGATCTCGGTCTTCCAAATTTTCACTCACCAGTATGGGAGAAATTGAAATGAATTTTTGAGTTCAACTTAAAATAGCTTCTTATTCTTTTAAAGATCTTTTATAGGATATGAATTAATGTAAAAGCAGAGATTTTTCTCCCGAGTAGAATTTTTTGAAGAAGTTAAAAGGAGAACGGTGCATAATTTTCTAACTTACTTTTAAATACAGTGCTTTGAAAAAAGGTTTAAGAAATTATAATATTTAATTGAAACATCGAAAGGGACGAAAACATTTCGTGGCAGTTTTAAAATTAAAATTTTTTAAAAAAGTCACATTATTAACTTTTTTTAGAATTTTGATATAATATTTAGAAAAAAAAACAAATTTTAACAGTTTTTAAGTACGCATAGTATTCAAAAATCTATCTTCATGGTTTTCAATATATAAGCAAACAAAAAATAGGTTTTCGACTTATATTTAATCATAAACTAATATTTTGAAATATATAAGGTATTCCTAGAATTATGAATTTAAATTACTTTAACATACGCGAGGAAGATGTGATACAAGTTTTCTGGAATAAATTTTGGAGTGCTTAACTTTTTCAAGTATTAGAAAACTAAAACCTTCTTCACGGGAGATTAGAGGATTAAAGAATTTAAAGTTTTTAAAATCCCTCTAAAGTACCATTTTGTGTTCTTGAAAAGATATGACTGGAGATTTCAGAGCTTGTATTAGTTACCAAAGATATTAGATAAAAATAAAAAAGAAAGGAAATATATTCTGTGTGCGTGCTTGTTCGTATTTTATGTTGGGTGGAAGATAAAAATTTAATACCGATCAGAGACCATTTTTATCCATATATTCGGTATGCTTTCAATATCTGTCTAAATTAAGCGAATACAAATTTTCGAAAAAACCAAATAAAACTTCTGTCGTATTATAAAATTTTTTAAAAAAATCAGTTTTTTCTACTTTTCGAATTTTTGATTCCAAATGTTAAGTAGAGAAATACAATACATACGGAACAGGGTAGGAAAATGTAATTGAATTTGAAAAGACACAGATGTTGCCTTTTTTTCCCTACACATGTTTACACATTTGTACGTATTGATTAATTTAGGTAGTTGTTAGGAAACCAAATAGCTAATATCTATTTGACCATCCTTAATCAATCTTAAAAATTTCTTGTTTGATGAGTCTATTATAAGTTATAAAAATTATATCAAGTGTTTCCTTGAAACATTTTGACGACTGAAAATTATCTCCATAATATTTAATAAAATTTGCTCCTGATTATTAAGGGCTTGATAAGTAATTTAAGTAAACAAGGGATAGTAAGAATTTATACAAATTACAAGATTTCTATTGATTTGCAAAATGAAGTCGACGAAGAAAGACAGTGAAAGTAAAGGAAGAGAATGACTGGTTGATTGGATTTATTGGTTCAAGTGTCATGTTTGTTCAAATTGCATCTAACACTTGTAAATTTTCAACTAACCAAATGTGCATAAGAATAAGAAATGCTATAAATGTATATATAATAATACAGAATAAGTAATTGCTAATAAGTAACAGAATAAGTAATTGCTAATAAGTAACAGACTAAGTAATTGCTAATAAGTAACAGACTAAGTAATTGCTAATAAGTAGCAGGATAAGTAATTGCTATAAATGTATATATGTAAGGCTGAAGGAAAGAAGAAAATAGTTAGTATTGGTTGACAAGAAGGAGGATCAAAAATATAGAAAGATTGTTATCTCATCCTGGAAACGCGTCACACGTATCAAAAAGTTAATATGTCCTATAAGAGGAAAGAAAGATCATATGAGTACTTCCTCTTATGGGTCGAAAATTCCGTACTTAATTTAAAAAAAAGGTGCTTCAGGGAGAGAAAGAGATTGGAAACAAGGATAACATATTTTATATTTAACTTTTCCTAAGACAATATAAAAATACTTGAAATTAAAATAACTAATAGTTTATTTTATTTCAATCATTAGTTTAAAAATACTTTAACTCTATAAGAAAATAAAATTTATTGTTTGATTGTATATTAACGTCGTACTGAGAAGCAATTCGAGGGCTATTGACAACGAACCTCGTAATTTTGAATCTCAGTCAAGTGATGAGGATAACATTTGAATTAACACCTCCCTCTCCAGACTTCCACACCACGCCAATGGGACGGCTTGGAGCATTGACAGGTTTAACGTCCCGTTACATGGCTTGTCTTTGCCCACGATTCGACGAAACAACGCCGGCCGCGAATTCGCAACCGGGACCATTATTCTGCCGCGGCTAGTATGAAAGAGAAAGGAAACTCATGACTTGTGTGGTTCATAAATCTTCTAATTCTATTATAAAATATTCTTTAACATATTATGTACGTGGCAAAAATAAATTGTGTTATTTTCTTTATAAATAAACCAAAATATTTTTAAAATCCGACTTATTCTTATACATTTAATTGAATAATGAAGAAATTGAAAACAATACCACATTCAACATGTTTCTAATTCTAGCTTCAGTAAGACCAATAACTAATTTTAAAATTAAGTTTCAGTACAAAGCTATTTCCGGCTGAAATCGGAGTTTCTAAACACGTAGAGAAACGAGACTTTTCGCAAAACAAATCACGCGTGTGTTTCCTACGGGATGGTCTCAGCAGGAGCGGAGGGAGTCTTGTAACTATATATGCGGTCCCCTCCCCCCTCGTCTCGAGAGTGTGTATATAGAGAGGATTTTCTCCCGAAGTTCAAGAATGGGTTTTGTGATCTCGATGTTTCCTGACAGCCATGAATCACTGGCGAAGGACTCTTGAGAGATGCTCCTCAGCTTCCTCACCATTCCGCGCTATCATTTATTTGCAAATGTAATGGCAAGGGAAGACTCAAGTGCCATCTAGGGATAAAAATTTGTGTTACAGTGGAATTTCGTTAGCATTGGCATGATCGTAAGAGCTTATGAATTTGAGGAAAATGTAAGATATTTGATTATTTAAGAAATGAGATTAGGTTTTTAATTAATTAAAGTTACACTAGAGTTTCTGACTAGCTTTGTGATTTTGAAGCCTGCTTAAATGACACTGATGGCTCCGAAATTAACTACTGTGCTTTGACATGTGAAGTTTTTAAAGGGCTCTATTTTTAAAAAGTAGCATCCTTAAGAGAGCCTTGTATTCTGTGAACAATTTTTTAAAATGGAAATTTAGAAGAAGAAAAAAAAACATATTCACTATATTTGAACTCACATGCAACATAAGTTTCAGAAGAAAAAACTCCTTTTTCAAGCAAATAATTATTTAATATATTTGTTTTTTTTTCAAAGAATTTCAGATCTTCAACAGTATTGCGTTCCAATTTTATTATCTTCAAACAATACATTTTCTCAATTTCTTAGCAGTATTTTTCACTCTTCTGTGCATGGGGCTTAGTTGTATTATTAAGTATTATTAGTTGTATGTTAGTATTATTTAAGTTTTACAATTTTTTCTATTGGACACTACAAAAACAGTAAAATAACAGCTATATCTATATTTATTGGCTCTTAAATCTATTTATCTAAATCCTTATTCGATGTACGTAATTATCAAATATGCTATGCAAAAAGAAAAAAAAAGATTCTAAATTTTATATTGATTACAAAAAAAGTTTTAACATTGTTATCACATGATCCACATGAAAATAAATTGTTGTAGAAAAGAAGCTTAAAATTTGAAGATCAATGAAAAAGATTTGGTTCACTATCAAAAAATATTTAAATAAGTAGTTAAATAATGTAGCTAGTTACATGAAATTTGTACATACATTTAGAAATATCTTATAATTAAAATAATATAACAATTTTTTTTCTTGATATTTTGGTTTTGTTCCTCTTAAGATTTCATATTTGGTTTTAGGTAGAATCGAGACTGATTTATGATCTGCGTGTCGCGAAATCATGACATAACTACGACTGCATACTAGAAAGCGGAGAGATGTTTTGAGGATAGAAATTAAACTCCTCACAAAATTTAAATATTTTCGTTGGAGTAAAAATGTAAAATGTTCAGGAGGTGATATCTTAAAATATGTGAGATATAAGATACTCAGATGTAACAAGGTAAGCATATTTAAATACCACTCATAAAAAGAATTAGAATGTAATATAAGCAATGCTTTTTCTGTTCAAATCAATATTTTAAATATATTTAGTTATAATTGCATTTGTTATTGGAATCCAATAATTGATAATAAATAAATTTTTTTTTCATACGCTTAAAACATTTTTAAAAATTTACAGTTGAAGTGATCAGTACATTGATAATTTTGTTAGATAATATTTAAAAACATATTTAATTAGAAAACAGCTATTCAGAGATTACTTTTAAATTATTTTGGAATTTATTTATTTTAGAAATATATTTTGTTCCAAAAACAGTTTGTCATATTTCTGAATTGGAGTTATTTCAATGAATAAAACTTAGCATTTTTTACAAATACTTAATATTATTTAATAATTTCCTTATTAATATTCCAAAGAAAAATATGTCTTGATTGAGCGAGTAATTATCCCAAAAAACTTTTAATCAAGATTCACTTGCTGCGTATTTCCGATATTTATATCTGAATTTTTTTTTTTAAATTAATTCGATTCAAGTTGTTATTAACTTCATTTTTCGATAAAAACTTAAAATACTCTAAACAAGAAAAATTTAAAATAGATTACTGATTATTTTGCTTTTAAATTGCTGATCAAATTATAAAGCTATTAACTATGAAAACAACATTACATTAATAAGAAACTAAAACACTATTAGTTACGATATATATATATATATATATATATATATATATATATATATAACGTTATTTATTTTTTTTTATAAAAATTAATAATTTTATTAATACAAAATCAGAGCTTTAGTTTTTTCGTGATATATATTTATTTTATTCATATTAAACAATTAGTATAATAGCAGAGGTCTGCAATATTATGCGTTTTTGAAACATTTTATTTTAAAAATAATATTTACCATAAAATCTTGTGAAAGTATTTGTAATTTATCTGTTGATAGTTATACATTTAAATAATTTACAAGAAAACTTTTCCTTTTGAGATTTAGAAGGCAATAAAATTAATTAGAATGCATTAATTAACGCACTACACAAGTTAAATAAAATGTAAAATTGTGACGATGTCAAAACTAATTCAAAAAGTTACTTGAATATATTCACTTTAATTTCCAGATGCATATATTTATTTTATTGTAAGTTACTTTTCTTAAATTTATTTATATTACATTACGCGAATTTGTAGCATTTTTCCTAAGTAATGCTAAAATAATATTGGCTATTAATCTATTTAATCAAATAAAATATATTTTTTCTGCTGAAAACTTAAATCTTAAAAAGGAAACTGAAATCACAGAAATTATTTTAATTTAAAATATGTATTAATATTAATCAAGTTCTGCAAACTTAATTCTTTAAAAAATTCCTGATTTTTGAAATAAATTTTAATTTTTAACTTAAACGTAAAATACATAACATGTGTTTTTCACATATTTGCATTCCTATTCTTATATTCTAACGAAAGAAACGTTTATTTCGTTGACACTCTAAATGAAAAAAAATTAATTTTTTATTTTTCGAATCATTTATGAATGTCATTCGCTTAATATTTTCTTTATATCCGTACCGTTAAAAACAACCAATTTTAAGAAACATTGTATATAACTGACGATTTTTCCAGCCACTAATTTTTGTGTGTGCATTTAATGTATTTTTATTATTTTTTAAAAGAGAGGTTTTGCTTAAAAAACTATTCAAACAAATTTGTAGATTATAATGTACACTAATCTTCACGTGGCATGCTCGCATTAACGTTAACTGAGGCACTGAAATGATTTAAATTTTGAATTTTTGATTTTGCTTTTAAAAAGTAGAGGTTAGTTTACTGATTCTATAGATGCGTTATTTATGAGAATTTGGTAAATAAAACATCCCCAAATAGGATTTTAAAAATTGTAAACGCACGTACACACCGTAGAGGAAAATATCTGTATTTGCGTTTTCTTTCTAAAAATGCGGTTGTTTAGGGTTCTGGTATACTTTCCTCGAAATCTATTTTATGCATAGTTCTAATATTTTGCACATTATGAAATGAAGGTATTTTCTACACAGTGATATTTGGTAACAAGAGAAATTTAAATAAACGTTGACGCATTTTAGCTATGCACAGTATTTGTATGAAAATTAAAAGAAATTTGAATAGTAAAATGTAATTTTTTTTTTAAAAAAAATTATATTAAATTCCAATTTCGATAATATAATTATGTTCAGTGTATAGAATGTTTTATTAATAAGTACTCTGCTCATTTTTAAAGTTATAAATGCAGTGGAATTTGTGAAAGAGGCACCTAAAGGTAAGTAAATGGCTAAAAAAAATATAAATACTCAGCTGTTGATTATTAATTGATCACACAAGATTATTTACGTATATAAATGTTATTTTCTTTGCATAAACAGATGCACAAATATACAGATATCTTAATGTTAAAATATGATTTGTATTGCTTTTAGATTTAAAAAATGAGGATTATTTAAACTTGATATAAATTAATCTCATTTTTTTCTTGTCGAAGGCGTTTCAGTTGCCATAAGTAATAACATTGCAATAATTGCCCTAAAATAATTGTTGACTGTTTTAACCGGTCAGTTTCTTAAAAACTTTTCTTAACGGTCATTATAACGATCATTTTTAACATGGCGCAAATAGGGAAAAGGCTGTTAAATGACTTGAGTGACCCCCCCCCCCTTAAAGCATTAAGAAATTCATACACTATGAAATCATTCTTAGACCCTGCAAATATGTAATTACACCCATCGATTCAAAGACTGGTACAATCAAATCAACTCTCCAGGCTTATATTGGTTCTAACCCCTTCACTACGGAATCAATATCGGTATCATATTAAACACTCCTCTCAATTCCCCCCAAACGATTTTAAACGGTCACATCGAAACAAACATCACCATACACCCATCGATAAAGCATTTGCATATAAAACCACTCACTGGCATCCCCCTCTCTCCGTGTCTGTCCCCCTTCCACCTTCCATCATCAGCATGACCACTCTAGGGAGAGATGGACCTTTGTGTATCTCTAGAGGTCTCTTAGTGGTGCCCCGGTCCCTCGCTATTGGATGTGACAACCAGGGCGTCCCTCTTGCCCGAAGCACTCTACTCTTGAAGGATTTTGGAATTGCGGCTTGTACCAGGAATATATATGTATAGGAAGATGGGGTGGAGAGGACTGGACTTCACTCTCTCTGTGCTTTTCTCTCTTCTCTTGGAACGTCTATGGCTGTAGCCCTGTTTCGTTTGAAGATGTCAAGAATACGTGCGGATATGTATATGTTTTGAAAAGATGTATGGATTGGATAGGGTTCGATGGATCTAAAGAAAAAGTGATTGGTTCGTAGCATCTAGGAAATGATGTCGTTGTATAGAGAATCCTGCTTGATGCATTATTCCTAGTTTAATCTATTCTTCTTTGAATTTTTTTTTATTAAAAAAGGAGAATGATAAATATCTATGAATCAAATAATTAGCCCGCAATGCTATAAATAGCACAAATCTAAATTTTATCGTCAAAACAAATGTGACAGAGAGGAATTTTTTTGATGTATCACTTCTTCTATGCTATATTTTGACTGAATTTTGTCCAGTAAAAAAAAGAAGTAAACTTAGAAACAGTTACAATCATTCAAAAAAAAAAAAAAATTACCGAAAATAGTACTTTCAGATAAACTTATTTTGGAGCTTTGAAAATTTTTGCTTTGCTGTTAGTATTTTCAATTAGATTTATGCATGTAAAATTAAAAAATTAAATACTGATTATATATATATATATATATTTATATATATATATATATATATATATTAGAATGAACACAATTTAGTAATTATAACAAGACTAAATGCCAAATGATCGTGTATGGGGAGTGAAGAAACTTCGATCAAAATATCAGTAAAATAAATTATGATATAATATTCCTTAAATAATACAAGACTAACATTTGGTACAGCTATTTTAATTTACTAAGTAATTCGATTGTTCAAACGGATTGTAAAGAAATTCGCGTACTTTTCAGGGAAATAGATGGAGTGTTGCTCACACGAGTAGTTATTAAATTTCCTTCTTTTATTTGCATCGTGTGATGGGTTGATTTTTAATAGTGTGTGTATCTGTGTCGTAATCTCAGTGACATGTCAGGAGTGTGTGTCTGAAGAAATCATGCGAATGTGTGCATATTGTGTTCGCGAAGTGTGTGAGATAAGTGTGTTGTGTTTACCAATCTTGGCGAGAGATCTTATTTATATGACTCACCGGTAAGGGTGAAGGGTCAATGAAAAGAGAAATAAAGTGTTCTTTTCTTCTGAATAAACTGGTGATATTTCTGAGAATTATGTGCAAAATGACCCTTTGCGGGTGCTTCATTTGTGAATTCAAAGAAGTTAGTTAATAGGGAACATGTAAAATTTAGAACCGTTAATCTAATGATCGTGGGCTCCATGTTTTAAGATGTTCCAGCAATTGAGAAAGAGAATTAAGTATTAAGAAGAAAATTTTTAATTAGAACTAAAAACAGCAAAATATTGTCATTCAATATAATGCTGCTTTTTTAATTTATTAGATATATCGAAGTATTATTGTCAAAAAAGTATAACATGCTATAGATTTCCGGAGTTTCGGTTGAGAAAATAAACTCACGCTCTGTAATTAAGATTTGTAGCCATCGAGATTCAATAAGTAATCAGTTAAATAACAGTTAATAAAGCAAACGGTTTAAGTATATTTAATTTTTTTATGAATAAAATACAAATCAAATTTTATTACGAATATTGAGTCATGTCGTAAACAAAGATTATAATTGAAATTTTTTTTTTTTAATATCAGTAACTGCAAAACTGGACTTAGCTCAGGAATACACTTAGAACCTTCTCGCACCAATATCGCGCTCTCAAAGTGTTCACTACTTCTGCCTTTTGTTAATCATGCAAACACTTCGAATCTCCCCATTTTCTCTATCCTCATTCATTCCAATTCTTATACAGTTAGTTTAGTTTACATAAGTCACAGTTCCTTTACAGAGCAAAGTTTTATTCAAATATTACCATAAATTAGTTTAATGCAAAATGCGTTAAATTTCTCAATTAGCTGATATTTCCATACCACACTGGTTCAATCTATTATAAGGTTTCTTTAAGTTTTCCCTCTAGTCACAAGAACAATTTACACATTTTATTGCTGAACCATTATTTAAACTCAAAACATCAACATTACCAAATTAACTGATGATATTTAGACTTAAAACAAAATAACTTTCATTGAATATTTTTTACTACAAGTCTTATAGATATTAGCTAAATTATAGATAAAAATAATTATTATAAATGGAGTAAGGAGTCATTTGTCATTGAAGACAATTTCATAAAGAAATGTTTCCAAATATGTTAAGAAACATGAAAAGTGTATTGCAAAATAACCATTTCTTCCTTTCAAAATGTGTAAACGAATTCCAATTACATAAATATTTATTTTGTGTATGATTACTAAGAATACATTCCATAAATTGAATATGAAATAATGCTATAAGAGTTAATGAGCCTCAACATTTTTAGAATTGGTTTGAATTAATGTGACACTAGAGTTATAAGATGACCCTTGGCGATAGTTCTAGTAATTTTAAGTTATATTTAAGTGATACGAGTAGTATCCAGAATGGGAGAGTACTGAATCTTTATCACTCAAAGAGAACTTTTTCCCTACAATGTTGGCTCCATTGCATTCAAGATCAAAATTTTGGGAGCAGAATGCGCATTCGTCTGCCTCAATTGGTTGTTCTTGTGACACACTCATACTGAAATGAGAGCTTTTTTTTTTAATTCCCACCAGCTGCGAGTTGAGCTAGCCGATTTCTCGTAGCGAAGGAAAATGCGGCTTTTATGACTTTTAACGAAATAAAATCTGCGTAAGGGAACGGTGTGAAGAATCTGACAAATGTGTACCAGTCATGTCGGCAGTGTAAAATTTTCAGATTAAAAATTAAACCATTTTTTAAGCCCGATAAAGCGTACCCTTTGTCTTTTTAATCCATAAGAATATTAACTTCATTGAATTTTTTTCCTCTGAGGAAATTAATTAATGAATACTGAGAGCTGCTAAGAAACCATAACAAAATTTTGGAGGGCAATATAGAAAAGAAGATGAATATGAACGAAGAAAGTATATTTGTTACATTATACATTACTATGTACGTCCTACACAGACACCACCACACAAATCAATTCCTACACTCATTCAGTTGGGACATCATCAACCACCCTGACCTAGAACCTTCAGATTTTGAGGAATCTTTTTGAAGTTGTTTATGAGTTTTCGACTATCGATGGGGTTCAGAGCGTGTTCAAACAAGATCAAGAAAATAACGGAAGATCTAAGAAGTCGTATGCCTTGGCTCACAAGGTGCATTGTGAAGGAAGGCGACTGCGTCGAAAAATTGTGTTTGATGTGCGTATATGTATTCGTATATTTTTCAAAATTATATTACATTTTTATTATTAAGAAATTGAATAATGTTACTTTCTGAGCATCCATCGAATTTTGATTTTATTGCTTACTAACCTCGCACTTAGAAGTAATACGGGGATATTGAACATGGACCTCGTAATTTTTAACCACGGACTCGAAGAAGACTTTTTAGCTGGCAATCCACTTTGCGAATTTCCATACCATCTTAATGCGGGGACACTATAACACGAAAGATTTATGCACATCAGCACCGCTACACGATTTCAGAGGCGTCAAAACTCGAACCTATGACTCTCTTGAAACAACACCTGCCATGAGTTCGCGATTCTAACCGCTCGGCTACTGTGGCCGCTCGACCAAATGATACGGACAGTATCTGAATTTTCCCAACTTTAATAAAACTAAGAGTGAAACTTTAATTTAGTGAGCAACAAAGAATGAACTTTAATACCTAATTGAATTTAGTGAGCAACAGGCCCTTTATTCAAAACCATGATCTTTCGTAGCATTAGGATTTTAATTCACGATTTGATTCAAACGTCACTGGCTATGAAACCACGTGATTCTGACATTTGAGCCGACTTCGGCCCATGAATACATTCAGTAATTAAAAGTTTTTATTTTGAATTAGAATTAGCGCAAATAGAAACAAAGAAGTTATAAAAATGTATGGGAGGATATTTTGGAATATTTTTTTAAAGACTGAAAAACCCACAAACTAATACCATTAAAATAAGGGTAAACTTTTTTTTTTTATAAAAATCGGTAGGAAAAATGTAAGAATGCAAAAATCTTCATTGTTTTTTGCTCTTTTGGATACATTTCTCTAAATCGAAATAGTTAAAATATAATAAATTGATAGCGATAGTAGAAATTCCATAGGATTTACATTGCGTTCACGAAATCAAAATGGCCGGTGGACGGGAGCCTCAAATGTAAAGGTCCAAAATAATATAAGAAAACAAAGCATTGTTGTGAGATTCGTACAGAGAAATCTTTTGCGGATCTAAGGAAGAGGAGATTTGCCAACATCAGAAAAATGCGTTCGCAAAGCAGGCTTCTTAGAAACCGTTTGCGTGTATAAGTTGGCACTTATGGACTCAGAGCAAATTCCTTCACGCGACAAAAGAGTATTTGGGTGCTCTTACGGTAAGCCTACAAAATGATGAAAAATATTCGGCCCATAGTTTACATGCTAGGAGATTTCCCTCCCAATCCCCATCTTTTAAGAATTAGGGGATGCAAAGACCGATTTTTTTCGGAGAATTTTGTCCTCTTACGGATTTTCCCCTCTTTTTTTTCAAACAAAATAAACAAGACACTGTCGAATTTTTTTGTCTACTTACTGTTAAGAGAAGAGGACTTATTTGTATGCCATTGCTATTTACTTTTCAAACATTCAAAGTGAAAAATATATTGTGTTTTTTTTCCTTGATAGGTATATATAAGTACTGTTTACTTTTTTCTTGGAAGTTCTGAAATTTCTTATAAAACCTTTACCGTGATTTTACTTAGGCATGCTTCTGTTAGTTTATAAAACATTTATTAATTCTTAGAATTCAATAATAGAATAGCTGCAAAAATTAGGAGAATTTCTTATATAATATTATTTTACCCAAATGCAAGAAGATACTTAAAGTTTAATTCAAGGGATTTAAATTTTACTCTAAGAATATATAAAGATTTCCATTAAGATTTATATTCGTGGTTTACAAGAAAATGTATTAACTTTTCATTCAATGTAACATTTTACGCTATAATTTGGAAAATTTGTTTTTTAATATAATTTTAATACATAAATTCAGGCCTACTTTGATGTTTGAATAAAGGCTATTTTGATAAATGGTTATTTTAATGGAATTATAGTTTCACTGAAATGTCGATTTTAATAATGGAAATTTTAAGATGTAAGAAAAATAATAACGAACAAAACTACTTAATGACAAACATTCACTACTTAAAATAAAGAAGAAAAAAAAAACAGAATTAGGATATTAAGCTTACTCTATGTATAAAAAATACGGAAAAAAACCATTATTAACAAATAATACTTACGATTATGAAAAAGAACATAAGAATTTTTTTTAATAGAGATATATAAAACAATATTAGTGATAATTATGTTTTGCGTATTCTTCCCTCTTTTTCATTGTCAAAGAAAAACTTCAATTTTTTATTTTTAGTTATATGTTTAATTATTTTGATGATGTAAAAAATTTTCTTTTTGAAGAAAAATTTAGACAGCATATCCAACAATTCTTTGTCCATAGAACATATGCGGCAATAGTCTGCCATTAATCAGCTCTTGAGACATATCTCAATCTAATATCTTAAGCAAAAACTACAAAACTCTAATTGAGGACACACAAGACTAAACAAGAGAAATTATTTATTATAAATGCAGAATATCCAAGGCCGTTCTCTCTAGAAATTAAACCCAACTCACTGTCTTAATTTATGATTCAAATAAGAACTCTGTCTCATACCAGTCCTTTTCTTATTGATTCCACAACTTTCTTTGATAGTAACCACGTAGATTAAAGCTTCACCCACTTCGACCCTCAAAACTAACAGAATTATTTCAATCTCAGTAACAATTCTTTGAGAGTCAGCCTTATCCTCTATCTCCCCTTTTCTTCCATTAATTGCATATAATTTAAATATTAATAAATATATCTAAATCTCCGCGCTTCATTTGTATCGTTATCTAAATAGCCTAATCCCTTTACATTTTATTTGGGAAAAATTGTAATTTTATGCGATTCAACTCAATAAAATTGCCGAGGTTAGTGAAGGAAAAATCGCGTATATCCGAATGTCACACTTAAAATATTTTTTTTTCAGTTTAATCTGTGCAGTTATTGCTTAAACACTTGATTTTACAAAACACTCGAATTAAGTGAATACTTGATTATTTTAAAAAGATAATATATTGAAATTATATGTATAATAAATATTTTAAACATTTAAATTTGTAATATTTATCAATATTATTTAGTTGCTTAGCAAAAGGAAGAATAAAGCTTCAATTCCTTTTTTCTGCACATTTTTGAAAAGTTAGGATTTGGCTCAAAGTTCTTTTGTATTCTTTCCCCCTTTTACGAACAAATTACAGATGAACACTGGCAAACACCGACCAAAATTTTTGATTTTAAAATGTGCATATGCTACATATCTCTTCTTAATTGATTTGATTCTTGAATAAGCTGGCTACAAGGAGAGGTATGCTACAAGATTCCACCATACCTACGATTTCCCCGAATTTCTTAACGTAAGTCTCATCCATCGTTATGGTTCTCGTTTACTTCAATGGAACTTTCTACATTTGTTGCTTACTATTTTAAATTCATTTTTTGGGCAGGGTTGTGTATCTCTCTAAGTATATAAAGTAATATGAATTAGACTTCTCTTTATATATGTACAGTAATACGAGTGTATAAGCATATATATATATCTATCTCCTCTAAATATGTGTAGAATAGTATGTTCGTTTTATTCCAGTACGCTCTCTTTTCTTTAATTATGCTTCTTCAAGTAAATAAGTGCATATTGATGTTGCCCAGTGGAATATTTTGTTATGTTTATTTATTTATTTATTTTTTATTTCTGGTACATTTTTATAAACCAAAAAGTTGTTTTTAAAAGCTAGAGTGAGGAGTCTTAATGAGCTCTTTAAAAAGATTATCCAAAAAAAGTACATTTAACTGAAATTTTGATTTCCTTTTTCTGACTATTTCATGATGATTAAGACTTTGGTAACAAAAATTCTTGGACATTCGAAAGCAAAAATTCCAAGCGTCTGCCGTTTAATCTCCAGACGAAGTTTTCTAATCTTTTTCTTTCTTTAATTCCTTTACTAAAAGAGATTTGAAGTATTTCTCAGCAAACTTCATAGCTATGAATACTTCGGTGGCTAAAGATTGCGTTAACTACTAAGCAATCAATTCATTTAAAACTTCTTCAGGAATTTTATTTATATCTTTTAAGAAGCATATGTGTTCATAAAGTGTTGACGGGTCTTCAAAATGTATTTTTTTCGCCATTAAAATTTTCCCTCTAGTTAAGTAAGAATGACAACGCAAAAAATCTTTCAGAACAAGCAATGAATGCACTCTCACTCACATTTTAGTTTGTAAAACAAGTACCGATAAACTGGCTATATATATATATAGTCAGTTTACCAATACTCTAATTTCTAATACATAATGAGTAATTTTTTTCTGGGAGGGAATGAATGTCGAGGTTTATGACAATTAAATCTGGGTATGCTGCCCCAATCAATGTGTATCTGTGCTCTAGATGTTTGAAAAAATTGGAAAAAAGTTAATCGGTTGACAAGAAAAAGCATCGAAAATAGAGAAGAATTTCCAGGGAATCCCGGGGATGCGTCACCCTTGTTTACGAATGACAACAGACCTCATGAGAAAGAAAAAAATCACATAGGTATCTAGGGAACATGATGCTCGTACTTACGTGAAGGAGGTAAGCCCAGGAAGACGAGCAATCTTTTCTATCGCCTCTGAAATAATTGTAGAACGTCCTTTTGTAACTTTAATTCTCTCTTTATTATGTATACAGAAAGAGTGAGAGTTAGGTATGATTGTTTATCAATGTCGTACTAATAAGCATCACGAAGTCTATCGGCGGCAGACCTCCTAATTTTGAACTTCGTTTAACTGATGAGTGGTCACTTCCTTCTCCAAACTTAAACATTACACAACGGGAGGACTTGGTCTCGACCAGATTTAACGTGCATCAGCCTCCCAACACGACAGGTTTTTAGCGGTATCATGTTCGAACCCATGACTCGACAAAAACAACGCCGTTCATGAGTTCGCGATCATGATCACTAGACTACTGCGGCCACAAAA
Organism: Nephila pilipes; assembly: GCA_019974015.1. Classification (NCBI taxonomy): domain Eukaryota; kingdom Metazoa; phylum Arthropoda; class Arachnida; order Araneae; family Nephilidae; genus Nephila; species Nephila pilipes. Next base: position 1,257,443 of record BMAW01015162.1, on the reverse strand, counting down.
AGAGAAAGCGAATGAGATTTGAGAAATCTTCTCAGTTTTGAGTATTTTCTTATTCAGAGCTAGAAATTAAGGATATTTTTATGTTAGATATTTTTACCTTAATAATTATAATATGAGCGTGAAATACTTTGTCCCTTGAAAACTTAAGGTAGGCAATATTCATTTCAAAATTTCTAAAAATATTACTCCAACCAAAATATGCATTTCCACTACATTCTTGAAATATCACTTAACCAAAAGATGATATATATTCCGAAAAGTTTTGTATTTCATTTTCCTGTGGTGATTAAAAAAAATAGAACCTATACTATTCTCTTCTCAATGTCCTATCTAAAAACTTATCACTCTTTCTAAATCCTTTTTCAACGAGATTCCCTACCACCGAATTACTACATTAAGCAGAGATCCCGGCAACTTTCCTTCTTGAACTTGTGTAATTTTACTCCTGATCCATTGCTGAGAAAATTTCTTGGAAGGGAGAGAGAGGGAGAGCTATCTCTTCCAAATAAATCCCTCTGCGTCTTCTTCTCCCAAGAACTTAATAATAAGAGAGGCCCTTGACTCTCATTCATTTCGAGGGAAATATAATACCATTCCGGGGGACGAGGCGACCTCAACATCGAATCAACTACAACCACTGAGAGGCCCCCGTCTTTTAAAAGTTCCACTGCTAGGAAAGGGAGAAGGGGTTTCGGCTTTCGGCAATTTGCATATTTCCTTTGAGGGCACGAGGCGACGGTTAATTTGGGCTCGGTTTTAGCAGTGGCGTGGAGGGCGACAATTAAGAGAGGTGCATGTAATTAAGGCGGCCTCCAGAGAACTTCACTATGTAATGGAAAAGGGCAAAAGGATGCGGAGGGTAAATTGATGGCGGGAAGGGGGGAGGGTCGAAGATTACTCAACGGCTGAAAGGAGAGTATTTCGTGAAACGATCCGATTCCCTTTTCGTGAGAGGAGTGAGGAGGGAGACCTCCTTTAAGTCTCTTGGGGAAGGTCACTGTGCTAATGTTATGGCGGGTGTAATGGATAGGCTTATGGGAATATTGACCACAGTCATGGTGGGTTTTTAAAAGAGGCTGGGGTGTAATTATTTTTTGCGAGCATTTAATCAGTGCAGTTGTTGACTTTTTTGGTGGATTTTTTTTATCCACTCGTTCGAAATTTAATACTATTCTGAATATTGTGGCGGTATCCTATTATTGTTATCTTAAATGTTATTCTAATTATAAGATCTGAATTTCAACTGAAGTTCAAGAGCATAGACTAATTAATTAAAATAGACAGTTATATCTGTATAAATAGGGCTTTCTACAATTAATATCTTTTCCACGTGTACTAACAACTTCGATAATCTGTCAAAGAATACGCTTGCTAGAGTTTGATACAAATACATCCTGCAGTTGCTCCGACAGTGTTGAGTCTTAATCTCACGAAATCTGCTAAAAGTGTCAGAATACTTCCTCGCACATTATACTAACATCCTTCTTATATTACCATAACCTTAATTTTTCATTTCCCATCCTTACGTCTCTCTCCTTTATTTCCTCATTTTCACTATACTTGAATTTATGTATGAACTTTGCTTTGCATAATTGGAAGTTGAGTTGTCTGAATCAAGGAGCGTCCAGAAATAGTTCACAAGGACAGTTGAAGGGAAAGTAAGCCTCATCCCTGCAATGTGATAAATTTGAGCGGAATTTTTCCCCTTTAAATGTCATAAAGCACGAGTTAATCAACGGGCTACTACTCATCATTTAGAGCAACAATCGGATGACGAATCCGACATCTAAGTAGCTTTCTATCGTACTCTCCTTAACATCATTTTTTCCCTAAAGAAGCCTTTCATGTCCAGTTGTAGCATGGGCTATTTGAAAATTTTCTCTTAACTAATATCTGGGGCTCCTTTCTGACTTTATATTTAAGTTTCCAGCTTCTTTCCAGTCAAGTGAAATGTGATGATGTAAATTAAGAAAACTTTAGAAGCGGAATGAACAGATATAATCAAGTAATATTATAGTAATAAGGAATTGAATGGAGAATAATGAAAAGGTTACAGTAATTGGAAGGGAGCTAGTGTGATGAGTGCGATGTCATTCTTGTACGTCAACGTTATTTGTTGAAATTAGGGATCAACGCTGTCTGACTGATTGAATATTTGGAGGAGTTACTCTCATCGTATTCCAGAAAGCACATTCTTCGATATACTATAGAAGAAAATACTTGAAACTGTTGAGAGCTCAAATTTATTAGAGGATTAATAAACTTTATTTTGAAATATAATTGATTATTTCAATTATATTTTATTTGTGCTTGAATTTGAGTCGAAATTTAAATTTGTGATTCAAATAACATTTAAGTTGATAGAAGATACGAGTAACATGATAACGTCATACATTTGAATTTATTGATCACTATCTTCATTATTGCATATAAATCAGACTTACAAGCTATAGAACCACAAAGCAAACTTCCGTTTTCTTTGATTTAATTATAGAAAGAAAGTGACATATAAAAATTTTTTGAAATGTAAATACATTTACGTGATATATGGACAAGAAGTTCATCTAGAATGTGTAAATAATTATTTCTTACATAGTTCAGAATACTTTTATGTATTTTTGAATGAAATCATTTTTAATTTAACGTTATTGTAAAAATTATTAATTTCGCTTATGATTGCCTTCTTCTTTTGGTTAACATATTTCTTATGTAATAAACCGTGCTTTCTAAATATATATTGACGATGTGATTCTTCAAATGTTCTGAGTTTATAAGATTGTCTGAAAAGTTTGAAATTTTATGCATTTTTTCAGCTTTTCCTCTGCTTTTGTTTGAAAAGAAAATCTGTTATCTATTTAATTACACTTGAAATTAATATTAGACAATTTTAAGATTTTCTCAATGTAGAACAAATTACTCTAAATTCTTGTTAAACACATAATATAAGTGGAAATATTTTTGGTTTAGATTCATTTGAACACACAGATAATATTTAACTACCTCTTAATTATCATGGGGTATAAATTTGAAGCTTTTACCATTAATGGTGGGTTAAATTGCAAACGAAATTTAAAAAAATTCTTTTTGGGGGAAGATAACAAAATGTACTCTTATGAAATACTCCCATTATTTTATTTTTATATATATACAAATATAAAAACGCATTTTCACGATTTTATTCTGTGTTTTAAAAAAGAAATTGAAAAATACATAAAATATTAAAAAGGTCATCTGCATATACGGTGCTAGTTATTTGCGTAATTATAAATAATACAAAAAATGATGAAGGCTATGTACAGTGCCGCGTGCCATTCTCGAATTTTGATCTAATTTCAAAATAACGAAATTCATTGCTAATAACACTTAGTGGAGTTCATCATTTTATATAAAAAAAAAAAAACTTATGTATAGGTGAAACATTTTGTCAGTCAAATCGAGCTTAGTGTACTGAAACAAGGAATAGTTTTACTTAACTGAGGCTAATAATCCACTATGTATACATGTATTCAATCAATAGTGAAGACCGTAGAGAATGTGAATGAATGATTATTTATTAACGTCACACTGAGAAGCAACACGAGAGCTATTTTGTGACGGACCTATAATTTTGAATATCGATCAAGTGACGAGGACGACACCTGAGATGGCACCTCTCTCTCAAAACTTCCTACCACACCAATAGGGAAGACTTGGGAATTCGACCAGATTTAACGTGCATCCATACACGACGGGTTTTTCGTGGCATCAAGACTCGAACCCACGGCTCGACGAAAACAACGCCAGCCACAAGGTTTACGCCGCAGCTCCGTGACCTTGACCACTAGACTACTACGGCCAATGAAAACTTTATTGTGAATGCATGTCAAATAATCGATCACATTTACTTCAACCGAACTAGAGTAGTCTCAGCTTACAGGGCTCTTGAAGTTTTAAATGTATTGTCAAGATTATATACAGAATACTTTTCATGAACATCAAGCAAATGAAAAGAGTATCACTAACAGTAATGAAAAGCGAGTAAGATATTTTTATAATAATAATATTAATATATTTAATTGTTATAATGATACAAACTGATATCTTTCCTAGTGTAGACTTCTTATATAGAACTTTGCGAATGTTAACTAAATATCATGCTTTAGCAATTTCATTCGAATTCCGGAATCAATTTTTTGTTCCAGTAATGGTATAACTAGAAGTATATAAAGCTTTTAAGTAAGTAAGTTTTGATAACTGTTGTATTCACTAAATACCAAACTTTTTTCTGTTTAATTCTTTGATCATTTAAACCACATAATGGATTACTATCAACGATTTTTGTTCAGATTAATAGGGTGATATCTAATCTGGAATTTCTCTCTCCTTACTTGACCTTACAAGGAATTTGAATCCATATTAGGTTTCATAAGCAGTGGTTCCTATCACTTCTAAGAACGGTCTCTATAAAATTGAAGTTTCTGTACAAGATTTACAGGACTTTAATTCGAAAATAAATTATAATCTTTGTTTATCAACTCTGCAAACAATACGCAGTCTTTAAGCTCCTAACTTCAATAACATACAATTCTTTCAGAGTGTAGCACAAAACTCAGCTCTACATAAAAATATTTTACAATGATTTTAAAAAAAACATATGTCTGGTGTTATTTTTCAATGTAAAATTGCAAGAACTCAAACGAATATAAAATGCTGCAATGTTTATAGAAAGACGAATCTTTGTATCACGGGCTAATAGCGAAATTTTCCCTTGAACTGATAACTGTGGTTCTTTCTGATTTTATATTTAAGTTCCTAATCAAATGGAATGTGATGAAAATTAAGTAAGTATAGGAAGTGAAGTTAATAGACACAATCAAGTAGTAAAAGGCGACAGATAATTAATTTAAAATTATTAAAGTTACCGTAATAAGAAGAATGTTAGTGTTATATGCTCAGAAGTCTTCTAGTATGTATAGATGACTCAACGCTGTTGGAGCAATTGCAGGATGAACTTGCGACTATTCCAGCAAGAGCATTCTTTGATTGATTGTATAACTTGTTGGTACTTGTGGAGAAGGAAAGTAAATTGTAAGAGACCCCCTAAAGTTATTAGAGGAATTAATAAACATATATTCTAGATAGAACTGACTATTCCATTTACTTAGTACGTGCTTGAACTTAAATTGTAATTTAGATTTTATAATTAGAATAATATTTAAAGATGGCAGAAGAGACAGATAATCGGATGTCGTTACACCTTTTCAATGATCTCCTAGATTTATCAGTCGTGAAAAAAATTCATAACAGTAGCTTAAAATTAGTAGGTTTCAACTAAACGCATTTCTTAAAAAAATTGAAGAACAACAGTTGTATAATTTTTTTTCTTTTACTTTGATAAAGTTAGAGGGTTTCTTAAATGAAGTAACAATATAAACTCCGGTGCATAAACGTAGAGAAAAAGAAAGCGATTATTTTCTTTATTAACTTCACATCAACTACACATAAGACCCATTCCCACAGATCCCCACACTTTTCTGACTTCTCTCCAAAACACGGTCTCTTACTTGATTAAACCCAGTAGCGTACTATAACTCAATCTCCCCTCTTGAGTTTAATTTCTCTGAAGACCTTTGAAATCGGTCGGAATTCCTTAAAAATCCCCTTCTCTAATTACCGCAACCGCAATTAAACTCGGCTCTATTTTCTGAGGCATTGTTCTCTCAGAAAAGGCATCGTCCCTAAAAGGCAAAGAGGAAAGGAAAAGATAGAAGAGAGAGGCGGCGTGGAAGAGGGCCATGAATTGTTTAGCCGCGAAATCACCAAATTGATTAACAGTAATGGCTCTGCGGTCGGAAAGAACATAATGGATCCATGGTTCTCTTACTTACGGGCGCCTTGGGTAAATCTAGACCTGCATTGTTCCATGTGGATGTGGATTGCTCTTCTGATCTTTCGTCTTGGATTTTTTTGCAAAGGGAATGGAAATATACTCTCTCTCTCCCTATCAATTCCTCGGTTTCTATACGTTGTTCGAATCAAGGAAAATTATTTACATTATAACACAATACGGACTATAAATTGTAAGAATAAATGGATTATGAAATAATCCATTCATTCTAAATTCTAATATTAGCTTAAGAAATTGGTACTTATTCTAAGACACACATTTCTTTAGATTTATGTATAAAATATTATTAAAGTATGTAAATTATTTTGGCTAAGAAATTAAAATATGATTTATTTCCTTATGTTTTTAAAATTGCGATTGTTATCAATTTTTTAGTAAATCTCTGAATGAAGGACATGGATTGCTCTTCGGATCTTTCGTCTAGGATTGTTTTGCAAAGGAAGTGGAAATGTAAGGAATTTTTTCTTTCTCCCAATCTATCCTTTGTTTCTATGCACTGTTCGAGTTAAGGAAAATAATTTAAATTTTAGTACAATACATTAGAATATGGACTTTGAATTGCAAGAATAAACTGATTATCTCCGAATCCATTTATTATGATTTCTAATATTAGATCAAGAAGTTGACATTTGTTTTCTGACAAATTTATTTCGGCTTATATATAAAAATGCTATTAGTAATATATAAATTATTTTGGGTAAAAATTTAAAAAAGTAATTTTTTTTTTTAAAAAAAAAATTGTAATCGGTATTAATTTTTTAGTAAATCTAAATGAAGGATGTGGATAGCTTTTCTAATATTTCGCTAAGGATTTTTTTTGCAAAGAACAGGAAAATTCAAGGAATTTTCTTTCTCTCTCTCTGTCTATCCCTCCTTTTTTATACGTTACTGGTATTAAGGATAATTATTTAAACTGTTATTTTTTAAGAAATCGATATTTGTTTTCAAACATATTTTTTTTTACTTTAGTAAGATTGTGTAACTAATATATAAATTATTTTGTGTAAGCATTAAAAGATGAATATTTCTGTTTTTAATTATAGTTGTTATAAAATTTCTAGTAAGTCTCAACACATTTTAAATAATTAATAAAAACCACAACAAATAGCGCGAAATTGAGATTCTAAAAAAAAAAAGAAATATATTTTTTTGGTCTTACAAAGATGAATTATCCAATTCTTATACATCCTAGTTAAAATTTTTATCTTCGGTATATTATTAATAAAATGAAAAATAATTTCTACCATCTATAAAATAACTGAATTAATAACAAACTTTCATATGGCTAACAAACAATGGGATGTATGAGCAGTTTATTGGATTTATGAGAAAAAAGAAGTATAAAGAAATGCATAAAAAAGTTCATAGGAATTTTAAAAAGAAAAATCTAAATCCGTTGTAATATTTACTGAATTTCAGATAGGTTTCTCTATAAGACAAATACTTTTACAGCTGTAGCAAAGATATTTTTTTCAATTAAAACGAATATAGAAAGGTGTGCTTTTCTTAAAAAATATAATGTGATATGTAATAGATCCTGATATTTTCAGGAATTTAATAATGTGATGTTTTTATGGTTTGCCATGGATTATCGATATAGTACATAATATTTTAAGAACTAATGACACTTTTTCTTCAAAAATTATTCTAAAAGAAAAAAAATAAGGTAATAAATATAATTGAAGTGTTAAGGTCGAATTTATTAGCATTGCAAGAAAAATATTTAAAAAAAAATATTAATTTTATCACAATATTTTTATTCGGTTAAATTATTTTAATCCCTTTTTTTTCTTCTTCTTCGAATTCGTACAAAAGCTTTCCCAAGACAAAGATTAATCTCAAAAGGAGAAAATTTTTAATAGATTAATTTTTCTCTTCAATGAGGAAACTGTTGGAGCAATTGCTTCAATATTCTTAAAAATATCTTTTCAAAATCATATTGGTTGTTAGGTTTCATAAATACAAATTATTACTGTAAACAACTTATACAGTTATTCTTTAAATTTATTAGAAAAATTATAGATCGATATTGCTAATAACTTTATTTTCTTGCTCAAACCTTAACACTAAAATTTCTTAAAAATATATTTCGTCAGAAGTACAAATAACACATTTTATTGTAATTTTGAATAATACATAAGTGCCTCCAAACAGAGATTTAGTATCAGACAAATTCAACAAATCTTACTGAAAAACATATCAAAAGTCTGGAAAAGGAGAATTCTTAAGTAGTTATTTAATCCAAGATGCCTGATAAATAAAACCGTATAGACGCACAGACCCGAAGTAACTTTAAGTAATACAAGAGCTCTCATTTTGTGACAGAAAGACACCTTCTTGAATTTCTGAAACTCAAACAGAAATTAAGATTATTTCCTCCCATCCTCGACGAAGAAAATCGGATTTCGAGTCACAGCCATCGTCAGCCTTTTAAGAAAAGATTCTAATTGCTTCCGGATAAATAAAGACAACCATTCCTGTTTACCTTTCAGTGGAATAGTGTTTCTTATCCAAGCACTGCGCAGAGGGCCATTTACAGAAAACGCCTGTTTAAATCCAATATTTCCAAGAACTGCTTCGTGCTTCTAAATGATATGGAATTTTTTCAAAAGCTTCCCTAACGACCTTTGTGTGTATTTGTTTGTAAATCAAAACTGAAACATCATAAGCAAGTGACGTTTTCCAATCCCCGTATATATAAAATTTTCCAAGTTGTGTACTCACGCAAAACATTTAGAGATGGAGAGAGAAAGAGAGAACGTCAATTTCGAATCTGAACCATTAACTTCTTAACGCAGCAGACATCCGTAAAAGGCAAGCACTGTCATCGGCAATCTCGAAAAATGGTCCCAAAAACGTCTATAATCGTCGACAGTTCATAGAGCGATGGGGGTGTTAGAAGAGGTGAGGCAGTTTTTCATTTGTTAACATTAGAAGCAAACGTTATTTTCGTATTAAAGACTTGGAGTTGGAAAATCTGTACTTAAGAATTCTGTGATCACCCCTCCCCTGTTCCACCCTGGGATGAAAGCTCGCACTGTGCCCATTAATTTCGAATAGAACAGAATGGAATAAATGGCAGCAGGAGTTGATGCGTTAATGGCGGCCCCATTAGAGTGGGTTTTGGAGCTTCAGTACATTCAGGAAATCACTTGCTGCCATCGATTAAAGCCGATGCGATCAAAAGAGAAAAACACAATGAAGTGTAAAGTACTTCCAAAAAGGTGGGGGTGGATGGGGAAGGGCTAACGACTGGTGAACAACATAGAAAACAACCCAGACCAATAACAATCCTCCATTTCTACCACCTTCTCCTTCCACCAAGCCTGTCGACAATAACGCGAGAGTGATACTAACATAGGTACCCGGTTAAAAATCCGATATATATTTTAAAAGTTAAGATTTTCTTAAATGCCGGGGTGGTCCAGCCCCGTTTTCATTTCCCCCTGCCATCTCTTTCGGAAGGAAGAAAACTGCAGAAACGCTTTAATTTTAGGGCTATTATGACGGAAGGAAAAGCCCCGAAAAGTTTTCCACTCCATTTGGCTGAGAAAACATTAAAAACGTTAAAAGGGGAATGTGAGGCTCAATTTAGTTTGTTTCCGGGCAAAAGGGGTCCTTGTGAAAAGGTTCCCCTGAGGTCTTTGGAAGAAATGCCTGGAGTCGGCCTCCCCGCAATTTGTCACGTATCCCAAGTCATCTTAACGACAATTACCACGTTCAAATTAGTTTTAATTGTTTGTTTGCATAATCCCGGAGTGCTGGTTTCTCTAGTGGCACACTCGTAAATGGCTTTCCATTGACTCGAGATACGCGATTAGGAGAATAAGAAGGAAGAAAAAAGAACTCTTTTATGGTAAAAATCAGGATTCGAAGAGTTTCTGGTTTTATATTCAACGCCGACGGATCAACCGAGGCGACAAGATTCGCTACTGCCTTCGCTCTAAGATTGTTATGGCTGAGGACATTTAATGAGTATGAACATATAATGATAATAATATTAACTTCTTATGGCATTTTGCACTGCTTTTTAGATGTGTATATTTTAATTCATTTAAGAATGAAATCGGATAATTCATTGCAATTATAATAATGTCACTGCGAATTTAGACAGGATTATCCTCAGTTTACTTCATTTTGCCTCTCGGTTTTTGTAAGAAATTTCAAATTATGGGTAATAAGAGTCAAATTTTTTTCTAAAAACACAATTAACTCAATATACTAGCTTAGAATTGCTTGTTATACGCCTTTTAATTCAAATTGAGAATTCAATTAATGAATCATTGATTTATGAAGAATTTTATTTATAAAAATATGCTTTAACGACAAAAAACAAGAAATCCTGATTTCAGATTTTAATATCATGTTCACATGAGCAATGATCAATTTTAGTTTATTATTTTTTTGAAGTTTTCGCACTTTTTGTCATGATTTTTGATTAAAAAAATTAGATTTTTTTGAAGATATGGTATTTGATATGATTTGATAATTTATACATAGTAATTTGTCATTCTTATTTTATGTAAAATAATTTATGTGTTTCAGAATAAAAATATATTAAAACATTCTAAGCAAAAATGGGTCTTCAGTTATTTTTGTCTTCCAAAATGTTTTGTATCACATTAAAATTTTCTTCACAATTTCATTAAAAAAATTTTAAGCTTTACTCATCCATTTCAATTCTTACAGCTGTATCATTTGTTATGATATGCCTTAATGTTTTTAGTAAAATATCTAAAAGTAAATTCTTATTAAAATAATTTGTTACTTTTTACACATTTTTAATGTATATAAATTAATAAAATTGGATGACTTTTTAAATAGTGATAAGTAAGTTATTTAATACACACTTACCTCGTGAATAATATAAATCATTTATAAAATTATCTTAAAGTTACGCAGCTTGAATTATTAAAATTGATTCTTATCATTTTAGAGCCTCAAAGAGTTATTTAAGAGATGAAATAAAGCATAAATTTGGAGAATAAATTAAAATCAAATAAATAAATTAAAAAAAAAATAAACAGAAGTATTTTTTTTAAAAAAAATGTAATTTTATTTGTTTAGAAGAAATACAAAATTTTCTCGAAATTAATCTGACTTTATTACTTAAAAACGAGTTTTTATTAATACTTTGATAGTTCTGTATTACTTTGAATATTGCAGAACTTTTAGAGGTATTCAATTCATTATTGAAAAAAATAAATAAATAAACTGTAGATGTTTCATGCTTTAATAGAACACATATATTTTTCAGCGGCCTTTGTAATTACATTTATTCCCGAAACTAATACAAAATTTTATTATCTAAGAAATTCTTTAAATGTAGTTTGATGATTACACTAATTTTTGTTAATTTTAAAAAAATTTCTTGAAATCTTCTGTAATCTCCAAAGGAAAAAAAAATATTTTAAGCTCCCATACCTTTCCATTAGATTAAATAGGGATTACCATTGATTTTATTAAAGTATCCCTTCGAAGTTACTCGAGGCCAATTGGCAATGGATCTCGTAATTTTGAACATAGGTCAAGTGACGAGGACGACAACTGAACTAGCACACTCTTTCCGAATTTTCACACCACAACAACGGGAGGACTTGGAGCATCAAGGGACGGGAGGATATGCATCATTCTCGTTACATGGAGGATCAAAGATTATCCCATTACAAATATAAATTTATTTTTGAAGGATTTCTTGCACTTCAAGAATTACACTAGAACATTCTATGATAATCTAACAAACCAATATATTAAGACACCCAAATCTTTCATTTGCATATATGATCTAATATTTTATCATTCTATTTCAATAAAATGTGTTTTAATTTCGCCCAATGTGTCTGCAGTTTCAAATCTCATAGGCTAATTGTTCCAAGTACATGTATTCGCTTGCAATTTTTTTTTAAAATTGTTGTACATTTTACAGCAGTTTCAAAAAATTTAACGCAGTGGTAACTGTTAGCTGTATAATTTTTTAAGCGGTATTTATTTGTCTGCATAAAATTGGATCCGTTCAAGTGGAACACACGTAAGATTCAAAGATAAGTATAGCAATTTACCACTATTTGAGCGTGGGAATTTCACAAAGAGGTTTTAATTCGTAAAGAGTCCCACCATCAACAACAGTATTCGTGGACATTTTTCACAAAAATTTCCACGAAAAAGTTTAAAAGCGTTGGTAAATTATTATTTAAAAAAGCACAAAATAATATTAAATTAATAATGAATTAACTTCTCTAAATATACTTCTAAAACCTTGAATAGAAATTTAGAGATATATATTTTGCGTATTTAAATTGATATAATAATATGATAAAATAAAACAGGAACTTTAAAACCTTCTTATTACTGATCTAATGCGTAGCAAAAAAGAAAAAAAAATTAAAATAAGAAAATGTATAAAAATTCTGTTATCGAATGAATGAAATTATGAAAATAAAACAAGAAAATTAAGTTTACAAAATAAATGTTTTAAAAATAAGTCAAAAGAGTTATAGCTTTTTATGCCTTCTAACTAGCATATAGTTCTGTACTTGCACTAAATTATTTATGTTATGAATTTAGTTTTTAATGTTACAAGTGTTGGGTCCTACCTTTAAATCATTGTTTTCCATCAATATTCAAGCAATGCTTATGATATTATTTGAACATATCTTAAGTTAACTTGAAAAGTATTCTACTATTTTTTTTTCTATACATAAAATATTGTCACGTAATTTATTTGTAAAGCATAATGTTTCTTTAAAAACATTCCTTTTCCTATTGTTATTGTGTTTGCTAATCAACAAAGTGAAAAACTATAAAGAAGTCATAATCAATGATTATGTATTAATATAACAAGGAACATACACTCACATAATACTTAAATATGTGTACGGAGAAAAATGAAACAGTACTTCGATATTTTAGGGAATCATTGTCTTTTGGAATTGCAATTAATATTTAAATAAGAGAAGAATCTGTGACTTCTGAAATGTTCCCAAGTGAAAAAAGAAAGAACTTAAAGAACTCTCTTACATTTTAATAAAAAAAAGTTTCTTTAAAATCCACTTTGGAGAAAAAACGTTTATTTTTAACAGCTCTACCTTATTTGTTTTGATTTCTCAACTCTAGGAACGCTAAACAATTTACAATAACATCGTTTTTATTTCAATATCAACGGCTCACGTTTTAACTTAATGCGGAGGCATTTCGTTTCTTGTCTATAACTTTAAAGGACTTTCATTTACTTCAAACTCTTAAAATCACCGGGACTTTACTCCTAGCGTAAGCAAAGAGTAAAAAAAAAAGTAGACAAATAACAAGGCACAAATAGGTTGACGGATATGCCGATAATATCCCTCCGGTTCACCCGATGGGAGCTTTTGGGGGTTATATGTGGAAAACTTATTTACCGGCAACTTTTCCTCCAAGCTGTGTGTTGTGGACTCTACACCCAACAAACATGGCGCTGCACTTTAAAATCATCAAAAATTTATGGTACTCCGGCTTAAAATCTGCGGTGTCGGAAATCTATAAAGACTGATGACTGCTGGATTTAAAGATAGAAACTTTTTTTCCCTCCTTTCTTCTATTTTGCTTTTAGGTTTCCAGTATGAAATGGAGTTCTTGATCCCCGTTACACGGAAAGTGGATTGCCTGGTTCTTTATCGCGATTTTCAAAAGGTGACGGATTCGTTTTATTTCTATTTCAGTGTTTATCGGAGATAACTTATACTTTAGAGTCGGATGGGATATAGCAGTAGATTTTTGCTCAGATCAAGATAAATGTAAACGGAAATGGAGCTCTTGGTGTTGGATGCAAAGAGTAATCCTCTTTTTGTCGTTCAAAAAGTCGTTTTGTCACCTGTGGCTGTAGGGCTTAAGATTACTTCCAATCCAAATTTCTTTACAAAACTGTAGAAGCATATCATATATTTGACTGAGCAGTAATAGAATTATAAACCAAATGCGAGCGTTGGAAATTTTATTCGCTTATATATATCGAGAAAAAAATGCGCATTAACTTTATCAATGAATTATTGGCTGAATTGAAGTTCCGCTACACAATGAGTCCTTTGTGAAGCATCATGACAAGTAACATGAATCGAACTAGTCAGACTAGAATGATATCGGAGCTAATATTCCATTCTTATATTTTCCATGCTGCATGAAAATACAAGAATGGAATACTAGCTCCGATATCATTCTCAGGAGTGCTAGACCTTGACAAAATGTAACTTGCAATGGCTATTGTTTACCTTTATATAGTTTAAGGTAAAAACAAGATACGTGCCTGATACCTATCAGACCATTTATTAATAGCTATTATTTACCCAACAATAGTTTAAAATAAAAACGAAATACGTACCTGACCATTTCTTTAATCGTTTCCGAGGACGGTATTGAAAATATGAATGTAAATTTATAAATATTTTTTTTATTTTATAATCCCAATAATATCTTCAACTACCTAAATTGCACATTAATAATTTAAAACAGTCAGCTTAAATGAATATATAATTAATTTAACATCTTTCAGACTAAGTCTACCATTGGTGATACATGACGCATATAATTTGTAATCATCGTGCGCTATCGGTGATACACTGCTGCATGTTGATTTTATGATCTATAAAATTAACTGAATTTAACTAAAGCTTTAAGTTCAGTGTTAAGTAAGCAAATTTAAGTAAAGTATGTTGACGCCAACATGATAAAAATAACAAAACAATCAATAAGTTAAGCCGACACTTTTAATATACATAAATATTCCAATTTATGAACACTCATTTTAGGAAAGTACGAGTATAACCAAATAAGTTAATAAAAACTTTAAGGAATTTATCACAGTATACATGGTGTATAGATAATTACTTGTAAATAAAACAACTTTATTTGTATGAGATCTAAAAATATTAGTTTATTCAAAAAGGAAGCAATTTTGTTTGAATATCAAAACTTTTAAGCCCAAGTATCAGAGTGAAATGCACAACAAAACTAAGATTTGGAATTCTTTTTGTTCTGATTTTGTATTTGTACATCATAGTTTCATAAGTAATGGCCCAAGGGAGAAAACTGAGTAATTTAAATACTTGGAAATTATGTTCCCACTACGATGTTTAAGAATTACCTTCGTTTAAATTTCGAGATTTCATTTAAAAACAACTATGTGCTTTTCAAATCAAATGAAAAACATATAAATGTAGGTATCTTTTAACAAAGTTTACTGGTTTTCTAAATTATTTGAAGCTCTTGTGCAGCCTTATAATTGAAATATTCTATAAAAGTTTCCGGAAGTAGAAGGATAAAACACCCAAATCTGTTTATAAATCTCTACAAAAATAAGACACTCATTTCAAATATATATATATATATATATATATATATATATAATTATACTTTGTATAATGTACTAGATACTACATAATACTAGATTAATATACAAAGTATAATTTTCTTAAATTACAGTATCTATGTTATATAAGAATAGTCAAATCATTCCATAATTGTAAACATTCCTTTTCTATGAAGAACAAAGTTTGCGTTCCTAACACAGCAGGAAGAAAGAAACACTCCATTTCAAAAACTGACAAATACTGAAGTTATATCCCAGCGATTCCATTGAAGAGGCAGTCATGGTGACGACAACTTATATTTATTTGCCTGGTGACTCTCTATTTGAATTTTCACCAACTGCGATACACACTCTGTGAAAATATATGAAAAAAAAAGAACCTTCCCTCTTTTTGCCCTGACCCCTCGTAGTCTTTATCACTGGGCGAGCGAGAGCTTTGTGAAATGTGAACTCCATACAATGCATGTCAACTGTCAAATTAGGATTCACCGCAAGGGTGCCAAAACTGCAGAGAACATTTCGGGCCTTAAAGGAAAAAGGGAGAGTAAACGCCAGTAGAAATGGGGAGGGGAAGAAACAAGGAAAGAAAAAGTAAATCTTGAAAATATTACCAGCGGTAAAAGTCAAAAGGGGTTTTATCCATATGTTCGGGAAGTCCTGGATGAAAATTGTCAGCTATACTGCTTTGACTCAAATACATTAGATGAATATACCAGTTTGTATGCCAAATTAAGTTTATGTTTCAATTAATAACAAAATTAATCATAGTCCATTCTATATATAATGTTATATCTAAAAAAGCTAATGATCTGAATTTTTAAGGAAGTCTTGGAATTCACATGACCACTCTGTAAAAGCTGTAGACGGATTCTTACAAACGATACCATTTGGTCCATTGGATGTATACGAATACGTTGATTTTAAGAAAAGATTTAATGCGGGTTAATCTTCAGCATAATTTGCGAATAATATACACAACAATCGAGAAGATTTAATAGAATATATAATCTTTGAAATAAATAATAATCCAAAAGCTTTGAGCTAACAGTAATAATCGAGAAGCTTACATTCTGAGAAGATGGGGGAGGTGGGGGGCTTTGATCTTAATATTCGGAACACCTCAGACAGAGTTTGTGTCTTATTGGTTGAATGTGTATGGTGGTTTTTCAACCATATTTAATCGTTTTTAAGTTTTTCATTTAGCATATCAATTGACATTAATTTGTATTTTCTTTGTTAAATTCGTTCAATTTGTACAATTGTTTAATTAAAAGATTCTACCAGAATTTAGTAAATAGTGGTGAAGAAACGAATTTTGAAACTATCAGAGGCATATGTTATGCTCGAATTTCGATTTTACTGAATGTTTTCATTAGGAGTCATAGATATTAATCTATACATTTTTTAAAAAAATCTATCTATCTGAAGATCCTGTGATATAAAGGAAACTTATGAAAAGATTTATCAGTATGTTTTTCCATCCCTTCGCGTTGTAACTCAGAATTATGAAGAATTTCGATTACAAGATACCAAAGTACAAAAGAAAGTGTAGCACCAAGTAATTATAATTAATCCATTTTAATGAAAGCGAAGTAATTGATAAATTACTGCTTTAAATATCTTTAAAATAAACAAAGATTCCACCACGTGAAACATAATGTAACAATAATATGTAGGTTGATTTAAAGGAAATCTTTCAAAATGCCAGTAATTAAAATATTCTTTTTTTTCAGTAATCTTCCATTTATTCAAGAGCATTTTTCATTTAACTCTTAAGAGAATCAAATGCTTCTTTGAACTAAAATTTTAGAAATATGTTTGATACAATCAAGCATTGTTAAAATTATTAATAGTGTGAAACAAACAGAGTAATTTAATTGATGAAACTTATTGCTTTTGTAAGCTTAATCATTCATATAAGAATTTTCAGAAAATTATCATATTAACTAATATACGATAGAAAAATCAAAATTGGAAACACAGCTATGAATCTGAATAAAATTATATTAATTGTATGTTTATTTGTAATAGGATCCAAGAGCTATGCTTAATATTTTTATTTTGTGTGTGTACAAATATTTTTTATAGTTTTTTTTCAGCATTTCATAACCAGTCCTAATGAATACAGTTTTATCAATAAGATATTTTTTTCATTCAGAAAACATTTTTGCACAAAAGAATACTATACTGCTGAAGACATAGTATTTATTCTTTAATATATTGTATTATATTGTATAAAAGAACATTTTAAGAAGTAAAGAAAAAATATATAAATTTCTTCGGTTTGATTTAAAAGTAAACAGAAAAGAAAGAGCCGAGTTCATTCACTCATAATTTTGGTTAGATTATTCGTTTATAATTGGTAACTACGTTAAATGGGATAATAATGATCATCAAAATTTTTATTTCGCTTTTTTTAGAATTAATATTGCATCTTTTAGAAAAATGAATTTTCTTGAAGGCTTTTTCACCTTTAAAAAATATTTTTCTGATAAACAAAGCCAATTATTTCCTTTTCTTATTTAATTAATGTTTTCAATTTCGTTCTGATTCAAAAAGAGTACCTTAGATCATTTTATTTTCCGAAAAATTAGAAAGCGTAACAATTAATAGTGTAGAGGAACAATAATTTTTCATAATGTCTAAAAATTTGCTTTGCCACATTTTGCAAGCCGCAAAATTACGGCAATTAATTTCTTTCTATGTACTAATAAATGTTTCAAATAAATTGTTTTCTATATCGCAGTTGAAAATGACATATGAGACACTGTCTTTTGCTTTTCATATAAATTTTTTGCTCAATTTTTCCATTCATGCCTGTTAGAAAATATTTAATACAACTATATAATTAAGCAGTGAGCTTTTAGAATAGTTTAAAACAACGTTCATAATAATTCCATATTTCACAATAAATTCATATATTTCTCATTGTGGTTTCAAAAACTGGTTCTAGAATAATTTTAGAGAGTCAATGACAAATTTCTTTTAATTGCTAGCATTATTCATTGTTGATGTTGTTTATCATTTTATTATTATTTTATTAATTTATTTTCATTCATGACAAAATTTATTTGTCTATTCATTATATAAGGGAAAATATCTTGAGATAATTATAGAATTTTTGACTTTTTTTATTCAAAATGATACAAAGAACACATCAAATTTATATAAAGCTTTATAAAAAATGAATTATTTACAATTATTATTTCTTTGATATCGTTGTCTTTTTATTTAAAAAAAATAGTAAAACTTTAATAAGAAAGCAATATTTTATGAAAAAAGTTATTCTGAGAATAATTATGGAGTTAAATATAAATACAACACTTTTTACATTACTTTTGTTCGTCAACAATCTAGTGATGAATCAAATCTAGATTCTAATTTTGTTTCTTATTTCATTTCAGAACCTCTATATTCAAACTCTTATAAATATTTCGTGAACTTATTTCTCTTCTCAAAGTATCATTATTTAAACTTCTTAATAAAGTCATTTCAAACCTCATTTTTATTTCATTTTTACAATCAAAGTATTTTACAAAAATCAAAAATCCATTTGAGCTCCGAAGTCTATTTTCTAGCATCAGTATGTTTCGGAATGGACATTCACTAAAGACCTCAAGCCATCGCCTTACTTTGTCTAATAACCAACCCCTCACTAGTGATGTATGCCCCTGCTTTGAAACACAAAAGGTTCACTGAATTTTTACATCAGACATCATGGCCGGAAAAAGATGGGAGGGTTGGCGATGGTAGCCTCTCTGACCGGACGTTGGTACAGAGATGAGGCGCTGAGGTTTGGGTCGCCCATATGCTAAGCAGTGACACGGCCGGATGTTTGGCCGTTTGACAGGCCGCCGACGTCGGCAAGATATTTAAGGTCACATTGGTCTGTCGACAACTAGCGGCACAAAAGACGGAGACATATTTCTTTCGAAGTTTCTTCCTGTGCAAATTCTATGACTTCAAATAAATCTTTCCGAGCTTGGCTCCTATAACGGCTTTCCAGTGGGGACTTTGGACGGTGCCTTTTTTGTTTGGAGAGTGTGTTGATCGTTGTTAGATAATACTAATTCTTGTTGAGATAAATTTAACAAAAAAGACTATTTTTCACTAGTTATCGCTGAAGGTCAATGGATAATTTTTAGGGGGATTGAAAACTTTTATTAAAATAGAAAGAAAGAGTGTATGACGGAGACAGTGAGAGAGAGATCAAAGCTGATTAACGGAAGCTGATATTGAATGTTACCTTTGATTGTTACATTTTTATTAAAAATACTATAATTCATTTAGTAAACACTGTTAAATTTTATTCTGACTGATGCTGGCAAATAGAAGAGCATAATATGTGATGGGTTATTAAGTCATAGTAAGTTTTCCTTCAACTAGCCTTTCGGACATTTATGTACGACATTTTTTGATTGAAGAGTTTCGACTAGTGAATTAAGAGAATCAGCTTTGCTATATACAATGAAATGTAGAAAAAAAATGAGTGAAGGAGAGAAGATATTAGAAAAAAATAACTGATGGTTCGAGGAACCAGCAATAGTAGTAATAGAGGGGAGATAGAGTTTAGTTTAGTTTTTATTAAGGTCGCACTAGAAGCAACACGAGGGCTATTGGTGATGGATATCGTAATTTTGAACCTCGGTGTCAAGTGACGAGGACGACACCTGAGCTGGAACCCCCTTCTCCTAACTTTCACATCACACCAACGGGAGGACTTTGGGCCATGACAGATTTAACGTGCATCAACCCCGGCTACACGGCGGGTCTTTAGTGGCCAAGGATTGAACCCACGAAATGAACGAAAACCGCCGGCCACGAGTCTGAAACCATGTCCACTAGGATACCGTGGCCACAAAGAGAGAGAGAGATCGGAAGATTTGAACTACGAGATTAGACATGTGCTTATGCTGAGAAGAAATATCAGTTTGATGTTTGACTAGGTCCTATTTGCCTGCCAAATCTAGGTGATTGGTTGAGTTCATTGAATATAGGGCTACCGAAGCTATAATCCTGTATATATATATATATATATATATATATATATATATAATATGTTGGATATACTTTTCATCATGTATGTCAATTAAAGGTAAATAAAAAATTTTAATTTAAAAAATTAAAGCTAATAAATTGCAAAAATTACAAAATACATAAATATATAATAAAGTAAAATCAAAAATAAAGTTTAATACTACATAACATGCAAGAATACATGTTAAAAATATAAACTATTGAATTTCAGTACAAACAAAGAAATTAAAAAAGATACATCAAATACAAGTATCAAAGCCTATCCAAGACAACAAAGCATATCTCAAGAGAAAAGAACCTGGAAATTAAATTCAAAAATGGAGATTCAAAAGTAATTCTGAGCTGTCTCATATTTTGGAACTGAGAAATGTGGATTATACTAGTTTTACGAATCAAGCCCAACACACTTCAGAGAATTACAGTGTAAAAATGGTATAAACCAAAATTAACGGAAATTCAAAAAAAAAAAAAAAAAAAAAAAATTAATTTTGTTATCCATTTAAGAAACTAAACTTACTTTTACACATAATTAAGTAATTTTAAATAATAAAAGAGAAGAAAAACGTACCTCATAAACGAATGCAAATGACATATTTAAACCTTGCTTCTAATGCGGCGAAAGTTTTTACCACTAAACACATTTGATAGATTGATTGATTTTAAAAAACAAAAATTATTTACTTAAATACACTTATCCTTTCAAACTTAAAAATTAGTTAAAAAAAGCCTTTATACCTGGAAGACGCACACACACCTGGCCCTATTTGCAAATTTAATTGCTTTGAAATATTTTCTCGTCTCATGATATATACCATTCCAGCACGTTCATTTTTTTATGAACTTCGCTATTTTATAGTAAAAAAAATTACAAATATAAAAAAGAAATAGTCATTCATATCTAAAAATGAATATGCTATTCATACTAGATACAAAGAAAGGGGGATCCATGAAAAGGTCCGAACCCTAGTTGACCATTAACTACGTATCTCTTGTTGAGTGAAAAAAAGAGAAAAGTTTTTACAAGGAAGGAAGATAGAAAAAAAAAAAAAAAAAACCTGAGAGGGGGAGGGTATGTAGCGAAAAAGAAAGTAAAGTCGTGGAAGAAGTTGGGTTTCTGTGCGGGCTTAAGGAGGCTGGGCACTCAGCCTAAATGACCTTCCAGTGAATGGGGCCCGAGGCCCCTGACCACTTCACTTTGTCATTCTGCCTACACAGTCCGTCTTCCTATGCTATTCACCTTCTTTACCCACGTCCCTCCCTTGCCTGTCCCCGAGATTTTCTCAAGGAGAAGCTAGAACTAGAGGAAAGGAAATTCATGAAAAGTCTCTCCTTTTTATTATTATTCCTACACGCAATGGGGGCGGGCTGTAAAATGCGAAAAGACTTAATCCTCTTTGAAGGTTAGAATAGTAAGGGATATAATTCAATATGAAAAGGGTAAAGAATGTGGGTAATGTTTATAAAACCAGATAAATTAATTCTTTTAAAGATATTTATTTAAAAAATAATTCAATTCTCTTTGCGAGTAGGGGAAATTGCGTATTATTTCATCAGATTATTCTTTATAGCAGTGATTTTTGTAGATGAGGGAGGTAAGTATCTTTTGCTAAGTTTTCCTGAATTTAAATTAAGTAGATGAGTTTTCGGCAAAAAAGTTATGTATATTGGTACACAGTGTTTTCAAAATTAATAATTACGAAAAAAAGTTAACCTTTCTTTCGGAAACCTTATTTCGAGTACTAGGTTATTTTATGTAGAACTTCATTCATTTTATGTTATTAATTACATTTATTCATCAATACTTTTCCTTCAATTATTTTTAATGCTACTTTGATTCCTTATTTTATTTTCTACTTTATTAAGCTTTTTTCCATCTGTATCCCGTTCTTTTATATTACTTATATATTTTTTACACGCTATATTATTTTCCCTACTTTTGTATTTTGCATAATTCGTACATTTAGTTGTAAAACTTTTAACGTCTCAACGCATTTTTATTTTTATTTTTGAATTGTTTGTTAAGTTTTATGTTGAATATGCTTTGTTCTGAACACTTTCTTCGATAATAGGATAGTTTCTTCAATAACGATCAATAAGAAATTCCCTGTAATTAGATCGTGTTTGAGTACAAACTTAATAAATATTAAACACTTCTAAAACTTTGATGCGAAAGTCTTAGAAAATAAACGAGGCACATTAATGTTTCTGAGTGACTTCGCTAAATAGTAACGAAGAGTGACATATTTTTAAAAAGAAAATTGAAACTCAATGAAAGTTACATAACTAAATTTATGATGAATAATTTAAACACCTTATTAAATTTTTTGATCATAATTAAAAAAAAAGTCATTATGATCCACAAAGCGTATTTTGTTTTGTAAAGGTGAACTAATATTTTTATGTATAAACACACTAATCTTCACGATTTTTGTAAGAGATTTAAGAACTTAATTATATTATAATCATTTCTTTTAATTATATCGAATTATGGAATATTCATATTCTTGACTATCTTCCGTTTGAAACAAATTTTTTTTTGGATAGTGAGCCACGTTGTTTAATTAAAGGCTGTCAAAAACGTTCCAAGTTTTCCTTCTTTGTAGTAAAGTTCTAAGAAAAACAATTGGTACTTTTTGTAAAATGCATCATATTGACGTTTTCTTATGGATTATTCGTTTGGGAAACTGTTAGGTATAATTATTCCATCAATTCATGTATACCTCAAAATGAAATGAAGCACTTCATCTTCTTCAATGAAAAAAAAAAAAAAAATGCACACTCAAACTAATAAACAGAGTTTTTTTTTTTAATTACGAACATTGTTCCTTTTTAATTGATTGATTATTTATTAACGTCGCACTTAGGAACAACTCAAGTGGCACCGGTAGCCTAGGGGTCATAGTCGCGGATTCGCTGCCAGCGTTGTTTTCGTCGATTCGTGTGTTAGAGCCCTGATGCCACTACAGACACGCAACGTAGTGGAGTTGATAGAAGTTAAATCTATTGAGGTTCTACGTTCTGGCGTTGTGCGGAAGTTTAGAGCGGAGTTGCCAGCTCAGATATCCTCGAGGTTCAAAATTACGGAGTCAATAGCCTATAGCCTTCGAGTTGCTTCTCAATGCGACGTTAATAAATAATCACAAGCAATCGCGTCACTTACAGAAGCAACACGATGACTATTGGCAGAATGCCCAAGGAGACTGAGCTCACCCAAAGGTTCAGAACTACACCCCCCCTCGATACCTGAGCTGGCACTTTTCCCTCCAAATTTCCCCACCTTACCAATGGGAGGACTTGGAACCTCGGCAAATTTAACGTATATTTACTTCGCTCTGCAAAGAATCCTTAATGGCACCAAGACTCAAACCTGCGACTTGACGGGGGAAATGACGGGAATTTTCCCGTGTTCTTTTGAGGATAGAAAATCAATAATCGGATAATTCATCAATTACAATAATTAAAATTATAAGTTGAATGGTTGGTTAGTTTTATTAACTTCGCACTAGAAGAAACACGAGAGCTATTGGCGTCAGACCTCGTAATTAGGAACCTTGGCTCAAGTAACGAGGACGACACCTGAGCTGGAACCCCCTCTCTTAACTTGCACACCCCGCATCAGCCCTAACTACAGGGCAGGTCTTAAGTGGCATCAAGTCTCGAACCTACGATTCGACCAAAGCCACTGGCCGCGAGTCCGCTACCATGACCACATAGGTGACAGTGACCATTATAAGTTGAAAGACCACAGAGTTTTATTTTACTATAATTTCAATTTTGAAGAATAATTTTGAGCTGGTCCACAGAATAAATGTTATTTCGTCTAATACATCTCTTTTCCTTCTCACTTAAATAGTTTTCTTAAATTACATTTTATGTATTTTTTGGAACAACGCCACCTATTTTGACGACTGAACAGGCATATTTAGCACCTTTTGTGGTTATTTATAAAAATTAATTATAACGCTTTAAATTACGTAAAAACTGACGTATTGTATTACTTATGTAAATTTTATTTCTAAAAGCAAATCTTAACAAAGTTAGAACTCAACATTCATCAATTTAATTTAAGCCGTAGAAACACGTTTCAAAATGTCAAGCTATTTATTAAAATATTATCACTTGATAGAAATATTTGCTAAAACATTTAATATAAATAAAATTCCGTTTTGTAACATTAATCAAAGTATATAATTTTCCATTAATTCTTAAACTTTTTATTTAAAAAAATCTTTTTGAGAACAAAATCAAATCGTGGAACATACACAGATAGAAAGAGAGGAGAGAGACATTTCTTGTAAAAATATTCGTCCACAAGCTAACTTTAATCCGTCTTTATCGCAAATGTATGTGTTTGTTTTTCTATCTAAGACCTCTAAATAAATGCGGTGTGTTATTAAGTCTGTATATGTTTATTTAAATTTGCTAAATATATGAATTAATAAATAAATGAGCTCTGCCTTCGTAGATGAAAGCTAAATAATGGAGACTTTTTTAGATGTGATAGAATAATAAGAGCCGCTTTATAAAAAAAAGTAATGATATTATTTTCTATAAAAATTGTTGGATAATAATGATGGTAACGAAAAATTATATATAAAGAAAAAAAGGAAAACAAAAACACAAAGCAAAACTTTTTTTTGCAGCCAATATCCCCCTAGATACGTACTTTCGTGAAGCAAATAATATTTTGACATTTTAATCAAAGGGATTAGACACTTTTGATAGTCAGTTGTATATCAAAGAGTACGCCATTTCCTTACTGAATCAGATATCAAATTTTAAGAAATTCCTTTTCACACTGTTATTAAGTTAGTTATTAATATATATCGGGAAAAATACCTCGTGAAAAAATATTCTTCTTATGTATAAAAAATATTCCTTTTTATTTCATGTTGTGTTTTTAGAAAACAAATTTGTTTCTGCGCTATGTAAAATACTTCAATATAGAAAATATAGTTATTATCGTACTGGATACTTATCCTCATAAAATGGTAACAGCAAAATATAATTGCTAAGAATTTCAATCAATCTATTGGACGATGGAAAATAACACCACAATGTTTTCATTTAAAGATGAAAAATGTCTTTTAGTTACATAGTTTTAATAATTAAAGATAATGTTCACGCTTATTATAAATGAATGACATCTTTGTAGTTAATAATTAAATATAATCATTAAATGTATATAGTTTGAGTTGAACTATAATAAACAAAGAAAGAGTATTTAAATTTTTTTAATCATTATCCTTTTTTTGCTTTTTATGTTATATAATGGTATTGTATGTATGACTTCTTCAAGGAATTGTTATAATAACTTACTGCAATTAATTAAATGTTATTAGGCAATTATGTATGTAATTTCTAAAATGATTTTTCTTAGGTATTAAAATTGAATTTAGAGTGATTATATATAATTACTATTTTTAAATCATTAACCAGACACAATATTTTGATCGGTGTTTTATTGTTACACACACACACACAAACGCACGCACACAAACGCACGCGCGCGCACACACACACATATATATATATATATATATAAGGTTACCGACTAAGTTATATTCGGTGACCCAAGGAAACTACTGTACCTTCAAATATCCAACAGAGATAAGTGGTCAGTTCCCTCCCAAAAATCATGGGTCAAGAAATAAATACCCTTCAGTTCTCCATACTTTAAAGAGCTCTTTAAAGAAGTTCCTATGAAATGGGTCACACCAGGATATTCACTTGAATAGACTTCCACAGGAACTTTTGCTTTGATTTCCTCTCCTCTTTTTTTGTTATCTCCAGTCTCTCCAGTGCTTTTCTCTCTCTTTCATTAATTGAGAAGAGACCTCTGGTTTCAGCTGCCGGAAATAAAGTTTCCAGAATTGTGGTCTTTAAATCCAATCGGGACGTAATTGATTTCGAATAGAGTTTTTAGAAATATTCATCAGATAAGTTTCATAAATTAGAGTTAAATATTTAAAAGATAGTTGGTCTTTGATATTCTGCTATCAATTTTATTAAGAGTTTTGCAGACCTCCTTTAATCTTTTTTTGTAAGACTTCTAATGTCTTATTTTCTTCATATTTCTTTAAATATTTTCAATTCTAAAGCATTTGAAGAATTATATTTTGTTAAAATGTTGTATTGCATTAACGGTTATACTAATATTACTCCTCTTTAATTTATTTATCTCTAATCTCTCCAGTACCTTTTCTCTTTTTTTCATTAATTAAGAAGAGATCTCTAGTATCAGCTGCGGGAATAATGCTTCCAGAATTGTAGTCTTTAAATCCAATTGACATAATTGATTTCGAATAGAGTTTTCAGTAATATTTTTTGTATGTGCCATAAAATGTAATTAAATATTTAAAAAGTACTTGATCTTTAATGTTATATTATCAATTTTATATTAAATGCTTTGCAAACATCCTTTACAGTATTTTGTAAAATTACGAAAATTTTTCTTAGAAATATCTTATTATTTATTTTATCTTGAGAAAAAAATATCTTATTTTCTTGATACTTATTTAAATATTTTCAGTACTAAAGCATTTGAATCATTATATTAAACATTTATATATTACTCCTCTTCTTTTTCTCTCTCTCTTTCATTAACCGTGAAACGACCTCTGGAACCAGCTTCCTGAAATAAAGTTTCCAGAAAAATGGCCTTCAAATGTAATTGAAAAATTTCTATATATTTGTACAATATATAGTTATTTTCCTTATATTTTTATTTTGTTTATATTTATTTAAGTATCTCTCCATTCTAAAACATTTGAATAATTATTATCTATGAAATGGTTATGTTTTATATACATTTAATATCAATAACGTTTACTGCTTAGTTTTGTCTAATACCTGAATAATTGTGTTTTAATAGTTTTAATTAAATAGTTTCGATTCATTTCTATGAAACGCAAAGTACTAGTTCCACCCAATAAGGGACACCAAGCGAATTAAAAATTTTATCCCTTAAATTGAGGTGTCACTTCCTCAGAGGATACACACGAAAAAATGTAATTTAAATATAAATTCAGATTGTTTTCAAGCTTTAAAAATAAATTATATGTAATATAGTCACAGATATTTATCTGAATGTGAAGCTAATGAAAAATGAAAGTATTCATAATTAAATGAATTAAGTGAAAGTATTCATAATTA
>BMAW01015162.1:1198611-1230017 GCA_019974015.1 Nephila pilipes | reverse complement strand
TGAAAGTATTCATAATTAAATGAATTAAGTGAAAGTATTCATAATTAAATGAATTAAATGAAAGTATTCCTAATTAAATGAAATAAATGAAAGTATTCTTAATTAAATGAATTAAATGAAAGTACTCATAATTAAATGAAAATACTCCCAATTAAATGAAAGTATTCATAATTAAAAAAGTTTAATTATTGTACAAATGTATGAAATAACAACAGACTTTTGTACATATAGAAATTTATTGAAAATAATCCGTTACACGGGTTTGTATGAAATTCTGTGCATTTCAAACATTTTTTCCACATGGAATTTAAAGTCATTGATGATCTTAAGTTCTTCATTGTCACCAACAGCTATCATGGATTTTTTTTAATTGGCTGGTGTATTTTAAGGTAACTGCATTGTTTTTTTATGACACACTTTCCTTCTGGATCTTGTTCGTCTTCGTCACTGCTTTCCAAGTTATTAATATTAAAGTTTACATCATCAACTGCGCTTGAAATAAAAGATTTCGTCGTTTGATTTCAGCGCTCAAGTTTTCAGCGATTTTTAAATATTCTTGCATCTGAGCGCTGTCAATGATTTTGACAATTTCAACCACCAAATTATTTTCATCGGTAATATTTTCACTGAGTGCACTCGAAATCGGAATTTCAAATCCTGCTTTCTTAAATGGTCTGCTTCCCATTGATCCCTGTATTGGATTGCCTTACAACTTGATAGCATTGTTTTCTACTCTTTATTGAGCACTGCAGCAAGAATAACTGGATTTCGAATTTTATGAATGGGAAATATAATTTGATTGCACCACAACGTGCTTTTTACCAATGTATTGTTCCCTTTTTCCCCATAGAAAAGCAGTTTGCAGAAGAGAGGGATTAACTTTTCTTTTTATTATTCCCTTGTTTCGAAACTATCTTTTTTATCGAGCACAAACTTGTCCTTGTAATCACTAAATATTTCTTAAAAAGAGGATATTTCTATTAACTACCTAAGGGGCTATTGTTTTAGTTGGATCTCTTTTCTCGCAGCAGATCACTTTTCAATTTTTTTATCGTTTGCTTTAACTTTAATCACATTTAGCTTAAAATATATTCAATTTAATAATTTAGCGTTTGCTTTAATTTTAATTACATTTAGCTTAAATATGTTCCATTTAAAAATTTATCGTTTTCTTTTGTCTTAATATCGGAAAAGTTTACTATTGTCCTTTTCTCGATATTTCATCGTTTACTTTAATTCTTATATTTAACTGAGTAATTTAATAATAATTATAAAAAAAGCGCACCTTAGTGGCTAAATCTGTTCTTTGCAAAACCTTGCATAGAGCCTTTGGATTATTTTTATTTATTTCTCTGCCTCTATCTCATTTTTAAATCTATTTTGCAGTGTCTCTTAAACTGAATATCCCTTAATAGGAGGTAAATACATTAAGGATAGACAGAATTTTCCCTTAAATAGAGGTGTTCCTTTCAAGAGGTACTACTGTATATCTTTTGCAACTCTCTGTAAATATATTTATGTAATTCCTAATGTTTCAAAAGCTCATAATTCGGAAATAGTTAATTATTTGTATCTAGATATTTTCCATGAATATCTCGCATCATTTATATACCAGAAACGTTTATTGATATAGAAATTCTATTCCTTTTTCAATTTCATGTATTGGACAGATTTTTTGTTCATTTTGTTCAAATAAAATTTTGTTTTTAAGAACTTTTCTTGAAAAAGAATTTTACAAAATATCACTTTCCTAGTGAAACTCGTGTTATTTTGTAATTTTTAATAAAAAGGTATAAGAAATATAATTTTTTAGTTTAGTCTGGGTAATTTTTATTAAAAAAATAAATTAATTAATTAAAGGAAATTGTTGGAATTTTGTAATTTTGTAATTGGAAAAAATATTGAAAAATTTCAATAGCTTGGTTGATAGTATTACTAATTAATGAATACAAGTCTACGGGCTTGGACCTCAAGAATCAAATCGTAGACCACTGTGTGAAATCATGGGGGCTTACGCGCACCGACTATGATACAACCTGATAGTCTGCGGATATTAGTATAATGTGGATGATAGAGATTGTGAGGTGAGAGCTGAGATATGGACTTCTTTATTTGATCATTGTATTAACTTTCAAGTCACACTGGCTGAATCAAATGACGTTCAGATTTACTGGAAATCAGCACATTATACAAAATGAGTGAAAGATTTTGACTTTTAGATTTTGTTTTCCTAACTCAATGAAAAATTTAAAAGAGCTACGTGACTAAAACACTACGCACTTGCATCTGAAAATGAATTTTAAGGAGTACATTTGGAAGATAATAATATTAGAGAACATATTGTTAAGTAGAAGATTGATAAATAAATGATCAAGATATACAAATATAAAATAATATAAAAAGTAAAGCAAGGATTATGGTAAATGCTTTGGAAGACGCTGTTCCAAGCAGAATAATCGCATTTTATTTTTATAGTGGCTTTTTTAATAGAATACTTTTGATTCTATTAAAGTGAGGTAAGTAATTAAAATTTATCTTTTAGTGCAGTTAAGGAAGTGTGCCGTATATTAAAGAATATAAAGAACATCTTTCTGTCGAAAATTAGCTCTAAAAGGGGTAAGAGAGTCTATTATGTATGCATGGATTCTATTATATATGCTAACAAATTATTCAGTTACTTGAAATTCAACCTCAGGTCAGCACTAGTGGCCATGTAGCATATTATACGGATGAGGAATTTAATGGTTTCTAAATGTGTGTGATGAATAAAGATATCTTTTTGTATATCTGAAATTTTTTTTTTGAAAACACTTTTCATAACATAAAGCCCAAAAGAGATCAGAGTTTCCTTACACATGTTGAAAAACGGTATTTTATAGAGTTTTATGTTTAAAAAATCATTCTAGGTACTATTTACTCTTACCCACCTAACGCTGTAAATAAACAAGGTAGGTTCAAAAAGTGCCAATTTTTGGCTACAGATGGCATTGCTAAAGAAAGTTGATGTTACTATTGAGAAATGTGATCTGTTAAATGGCACCAAAAATCCACACTGATTTTTTTTATTAGTTTTTATTTGGCAGCAAATGACTGCCTTACAAATCAAAATTTGAATGGCATTGCGACTTGAAAAACGTCATTTTGAATCTAGTTGTTCCCATTGATAAGACCTACCTTCATCATTATATATCGAGACCAAAAAACAATAAAATGGGTTGCTTCCGTGAATCTGCTCCAAACAAAGTGAAGATGGTAACACTTCATACCTAAAAAATTATGGCGATGATTTTTTGGTATACGAAAGGCGTCATACTCATAGATTTCTTGGAATAAGGAAAATAGGTTTATAGAAAATACAACAATAACAGTGATTTGCACTTTTCCCAATTCTCTTCCAAGTACACTATTTCCCATTCTTAAAAGAGGTACTGTGTACTGTTTAATCCATAATCGTATATCGTGAACGCTATTTGCTGCGTTTAGAGATATTAGTACTTGTTGCACCACCTTGCTGATCATTTAATCAATCAATATTTTTTTTAATCTACTTTTGTACATGAAAGCAAAACCGATGTTAATTATTCTAAGTTTCTTATTTGTGCTTTTGAATGTGACAAGTGCGAATGGATGTTTATTAAACGAAGAATAGGAAATTTAAATTCTGATATCAAACTGATCGGTGTATTTTGCAAGAACAATATCAAATTATACCTTTTAACGAAACATTTTTCAGTCAGTTATAATAAGGAGATAATTACTTTTATCAGTTGAGATAATTTTTTTAAAAAAATAACAACTTTACTATAAATTTAAGTATTAATGATTTTCATAAATTAGTAATGACTGAGTTCTTATATCCTTATTTCATATTTGTGTCTAATTTTATTAATTAGATCCAAGGGGAAAGCGCATTCATGTTTCTTATTTTCTTTTCATCAAACATAAAGCAAAGAGTATATTGACATTCATTCTTTTTTGATAAGTTAAATCATCCAGATGATTATTACGAAATTAGATAAACCATATAAATAAAATATTAGACCCATAAATATTATTTTTTGGTGAAAATGTTCGATTTCTTATAAATGCAATTCAGTTTAAATTTTTGAGATTTCAAAATGCAGATCAAATATTCCCCAAATTTTCGTTTTTACAAAACATCTAGAATTCGAAGGTTGTCCAGAAAGTAAGAATACTCTATTTTTTAAGAATAGGAAAAGTACTTTTCAAAAATTTGTAGATTCGTACACATAAATCAAACATTATTTTTCCAAGTAGTCTCTTTCCTTCATAATGCAATTATGAGCCTATGGATGAGCTTCCCTATATCTTAATCAAAAAAGTCTCCCTTCATTCTTTTGGCCAATTGTTTGAAGCTCTCTGGATCTCATCGGTGGTCCAAAACAACATTTTGCAAACTTTAGCTACTTTAGAGGAGTGAAGAGATAAAAACCTAAAGTTTCAAGATCAGGGCTTTGAGAAGGGTGGTCAATGATGGCCCAATCAAATGAGTCTAAGATTTGCTTTGTGTTGTTGGCTACAAAGGGAAATACATTGTACAACAATAAATATACTTTCATTATTTATGTATATTCTCCTTCTTTTGTTTTGTATCATCCTCCGTAATTTGCTTGGGATTTCTTGGCATCTCTCGGAATAAATTGTTTCCTCCAAAACAAATATTCAGTGAAGAAAATCTCTTTGCAGTCTCAATAGACAAAGGCCATAATTTTTCGGGCCCAAACAACAGTTTTGAGCATTTTCTACCAGCTTTACAATAGCCTTTTTGGTATACTTTAGGGTGATTAATGATACCATTTTATTTAATTAAAGGTCTGAAACGGTGAGTTTCCTTTAGCGAGAAGAAACCGTATTACGCTCCTCAACTTGCACCTCGCATGATTCGGAATCGAAACACTAAATCCAACACGACTATACAACAAGAGTTTTCAGCCAATTAAGACTAATGAGCTCGAATTTTACTCTTAAGGTTTTGATATTGAATACAGCGTAGCCAATTTTTTAAAACGAATTCTCTTTGAGCGTTAGAGGCTCAGCACTCTAATTTTTTGGACAAATTATATAATGAAACAAATTGTTCAACTTATTGTACAATGAAATAAATCGTTTTAATCAAAGTATTTAACTGATTCTGTGACTGTTGTAATTTTTTAAAAAGTAAAACACCACAGAAACTTTCGATGCTTAAAAACGATTTTCTGAAAAATAATCGATATGCAATTTTTTAAACCGAAAAAATAACTTTAAACAAATTCTTTTCGGTTTTTAACAAAAACAATAATAGAAAAAATTCTTTTTAATATGATATAAACAATGAACATTGAATCTTTGAAAGGAATTATAGAGTTTTAGAGAGTAGCTACGATTTCCAAATGTTCCAGAAAGTATTCCAATAATTAACTTTTCCTATATTTTTTAAAAGTATTTATAAGCTGTTATGAGGAAGGATTTTAAAAAAATGTATATCACAGAATACATTTTTTTAATTTTGTATGCATCCCAGTTAATATTAAATCATACAATGTTTATTTGTTCTATTTCAGACTTTGAAAGAAAACTTTTCCTATTCAAGGAAACCATTCCAAAATTTTATTATTTTTTTTCAATTGAACTCTCAGAAACAGAATACAAAAAGTAAATGCAGTATCTTTTGAATCAGAAAATATTCGCAAACGCTTTCCCTAATCTCTTTTCTTGCATTCAAATACAGTTTTCTTTTACAATAAGAAAGAAAATACAGCTTTCACAGAAAAACCACAAAATCCAATCGAGTTACGGAAATAGAGTGTTTCGAGAAAGACTCCACACACACTAGTAGCGATACTCTAACGGCCTTTTTCGCCACAAAATAAACGAAATCGGAGAGAAAAGAATGGCGATATATCCGCAAACCATAAAACTATATAACAGCATAGATTGTGTGAACGTGATGCATTTTTTACACGAATCTTTCCTCTACTGCTAGTGTAAGAGATATCAGAACCCAAACATTCTCTTTCTGGCCTTATCTTTCGAGGGGAGGGGGTAACGATGTGGAAGTTGAAGAAGACAAAAAGGGTTGCGTCTCATTTTCGTGTTTCAATAGACATTGAGATGGGCCAAATGCGCCAGTAAAGGGATCCGTCACAAAATGCCGTTTTGAGCTAAACTAGTTGTGAGTCAAAATTTGCTAGTGCATTATTTGTTTGTTTTACGATCCCGCTATGTTTTTGTGTGGAAATCGATACTTTAGTATTACAATCAATACACGAATAAAGTAGGAAAACAAAAATGTATTAAGTTATTTTAGCTTTGTCTTTTCTTCGCGTGATCAGACTCATGCAGAAGGTTTTATGATAACATGGAAGTGCCAAGGTCAAGATAAACGATGAATGAAGGTCGATATTTGCAACATTTTATGCGGTTGAATCACAATAGTTCATTAGACTGTATTCTTACAAAGCTGTATGAAATGTCAAATGCAACAAATGCTTCCAGTAGAATTCCATTATATCTGAAAAAAGTTTATTAAAAGTCTATTGTCCTTTTAGCATGGATTATGAATATCTACCAGATATATTGATTGCTAATTGACGTCGCGTTTACAAGCTACGCAAGGGTTACAGACGACGGACCTCGTAACTTCAAATCTCGGTCAAGTGACGAGGACGACAACTGAGCTGGAACTTCCCTCACCAAGATTTTGCTCCACATCAATGGAGAACTTACGAGTCTCTATGGATGTAACGAGCATGCACCTTCTACATAGTAGGACTTAGTGAAATCAGATTTCGAAACTACAATTCAATGGGAATAATGTCTGACATGAGTTCGAGATTATGACCACTCGTTTGCAACAGTCGAATATCTACCGGAAATTTGTAATTATAATGAGATACAGCTCCTTCACTTCAATGTTAATGTAAATCAGCTAAAGCGAGACAAACCGTGGCTTTTCCTACTCTATAAACAAGTTCATTTCATCACAGGAGAAATGGAGAAAATGCATTAAAGTGATGAATAATTGTGAAATCAATTTTAATAATTGAACTCATTTATATTTATCTGATATATGAAAAGAGATTTTTCTTATGACTATAGAAAGTTGGATAAGCAAGTTAAGCAATAAAATGAGGTATCTTCTTACTAAATCGATAAATAAATCAATGCTTTTCGAAAATGAGACAGTAGAAAGTTGGATATCTCGTGTTCAAGGAAAAAGTGGAAGGTTTCCTGTGTTGTTTAATACGATAATACGAATTGCGTCGTCAGTGTTAAGAGTAGGATGAGATTTAACATGGTACATGTTTTTGTACAGACGAATCAAATAAAGTAAGTAACAATTGCTTTACAAAAATCTCTGCTTTCGGAAATAAATTTCTTTTGAAGTTTTTGATGTATTAAAATAAATTTTGCATGCAAAACTATTATTTGGTTTATTAACTCACACATTATTTGGGTTTTGTCTTAATTTAAGTATATATGAATAAAAATACTCGAAATAATAAATAAATATCTCAAAATACGTTCAAATTAAAAAGATTCGTAATATAATTGTGAGCCAGAAATTTTTGATTCAAGAACTTCATTTTTTTGTTGTTGTAAATTTGTGTATTTTCCTTGATGTGTTTCGAGTAGAAAATACTCGTATATTATAAAGCTTTAAGTAGGGCTTAACATTAAGTAGTGCATGGATGGGTTTAATAAGAGGAAGGGTCGAATGTCTTAAGTTTGATTTTTCTTTGAAATCAGAAAATGTTTTTTTTATTGCTGTACAAAAGTTTTGGTAGTTCTGGAAGCATTGATGTCTTATTTATTTGAACAACGTTATTTACAGTGATTCAGAATGAATTTTTCTACAAAATTCAGAAGAAATACCATAAGCCTCAGTTTCCTACACAAAGAACATTTGTGAACAAATTCTTGAAACTTAACAAATTCCTTTCAATCAAACTAGATATTAAGAGGTGTAATATTATTTGATTATAATAGTGCAAACATATTTATGTAGTAAGGATTACTATATATTTAAAAAAAGATTAGGATCTGACCTCTTACAAATTTATACTCAATATCTTATTTCTGGGGTTAAAAATTGACTGATATCACCATTATTGATCAAAAAAGTGCGTGGCACCCAGAGAGTAATTTTTATCTGTTATTTTTAAGAAACTGATTATATATTCACTTTTTTCAAATACATAAAATATGCTTCTAGAATTAGAATTCCGCTTACAAACAAACAATATTTTAGTATTACAATTGTTTTCAAAATATTTCAATATTTTAAAATTCTAACTACTCCTATAAATTTTGATATTTTTAAACAATATTTTTTTTATTTCTTAGAAGTATCTCTTACAATTCTGTACAGGATTTAGCTTTATTTATAATTTTACAGTTTTTGTTCTATCAGACACTATAAAAACAGCTATACCTAATTTTGTGGATTTTTTAAAAAATAATTATTTATCTAAATCCTTATTACATGCATAGAGTTACCAAACATATGCAAAAAAAAAACTCAGAAAAAAAATTGAAAATTTTATTCTAATTACGAAAAGCCTTAGAATTTTAAATACTGCATGACCGTTATGAAAAAAAAATAGTTCAAAAGTTTGAAGGTCAAAGAAATGATTTAGTACACTGTTATAAAAAGCTTCAATAAATCATTAAATAATGTATCTAGTGCAGTGAAAATTAATATATTTATATAGAAAAGTCGTACAATTAAAATATTATAATTAAGACTTTTTCGATATTTAGAACATTTTGAGATTATTATTTCTGCTTAAGAAATGAAATATAAAATTATTTCTATAATCTGATTTGAGGTCTTATTAAATAGAAAGGGGGGTCACATATTTAATTTTAATTTGAAGATTGTATAAGTACAACAGATTTTCTTAACACTTAAAACTAATTGTACCATTGGGATATTAATTACAAAATTTCCAAACTAATTAAAATGTATTGAAAGTATTTGCAGCTTTTAATAATTTAATTGACATCACTATCATTATTAGATAGATGAAGCTGAAATAAATTTTAAACAATTAAGGCATATAAATCACATTTACTAGTTTGTCATGAAGAATAAAGGAGACAAAATTAATTGAAGAACAACTAGATTAAAAATTGGCGAAGTCCCAAAACTGTTTCCGCAAATTCAGTAAATCGTTTAGCGCTTTCTCTGCCAAGTTTGAAAACAAAGCCAAATTTATTCTAATATTTAATTAAAAGCACCCTAACAGACTGTTCCATAAATCTGGAAGTTTACCAAAACACAAAACTTTACACTAAATTCTATACAAGTGTCTTGAGAAGATGAAAATAATTTGGTGCGAGGTAGTTTCCTATAAATCTCAGTATAAAACAGTTAAAATCTATACCCAACAAGAATTGGAATGAAAAAATGGCATTATATGTTTCGTGCATAACAGAAGGTACACATAGCATTTCCTTAGTTATTTTTTCATCCTTTTTTTCTGGATATCATCATAATGATTTTCACAAACATTTTCTGAATTGTTTAAAATGGTGCTGGAATGAAGTAAAATGATATATATTTTGAAACCACCTTCAAATATTTAAAATTAACTTAAGAGTACTATTTATTGCAATCCATCTGAAAACTAGGATAATTGTTAGATGATGATAACAAGTATTACCCAAGTTCCCAATAACATGCAACCTACTCTCTTTTCAACAACTGAGAAGTGTCTCAAATTTAGGAAGGTTGTGTAATCGAGATTAGAGATATATTTATTTTTGAAACTGTTCCCGTAAAGTCTAAAATATAGATATCCTTTAAACGAGAATATATAAAAAATAGTCTTAAAATAAAATACTGAATTTGATTGATTGATTGTTTTATGGAATATAGAGCAACAAAGGCTATTATTCCAAATTCTTAGTTGATCATGAAAATAAATAGTATGGATTGATTGATTGTTTTATTAACATTGCACTAAAGAACAACTCAAGGGCAATTAACTACTGACCTCATAATTCTGAACCACTGTCGAGTGAAAAAGGGAACACCTAAATGGACTCCTTACTCTCCAGTCTTTCACACCATGACACCGTGAGGACTTTGAGCCTTAACAAACTGAATTTGAATTAGCCCTCTTCATCTGATCATCAGGACTCGAATCCATGACTCGTCTGAAATAACACCAGACACGAGAGAAACAAAAGGATGGAACTGTTTTTCAGGAATGAAAAATTTACTCCCTGCTTTTAAAGTAGATGAAAGGGTGAAATCAAAGGAAGATATATATCACATGATTTTGCGATAATTAAACTGCCATGAAATACATAAATACATACTAATTACAAGTACAAAGACAATATTAAATATTTTAAGGGGTTCAGGATCCTTAAACCTCAAAATTTTTGATTTTTTGAAAAAAAAATATATGTTAGAGCCTCATCTGTTCTGAACATTTTGGTACCAAAATTGCAATGATACTTCGAAAATTCCCAGAGTTATTAAGAAAAAACTAAATTTTGATTTAAATTCTTTTATTGTTATTTTTCAACTTTAACTTCATTTTTCTCTGAGCAAAAATTTTTAACTTGCGCGCAGGATTTCTCAGAAACTATTTAAGATATCAGTGTGAAATCTTATGTACATGTTCAAAAAAGATTTCTTTATGACTTGTAGATAAAATTTTATACAAAATTATTAACAGAAAATATTTTATATGAATTTTTTCTTAAAATTTCATATATTTTTTTAAATAATTACATTAAATTTTTTTTTCTCTAAATTTCTCAAAAAGTGTGTATAACTTTGAACTTTTTTTACAAGGTAACATCACTTTTGTAAATATAGATTTTCTTAATTTTGAAAAAAAAATGTCCAATTTATTTTTCCTTATAACTTTTTAAATTTTCTTTTTAAATCTTATGAAAATATGAAAAAAAGTGTAAAGGAAATTGAAAATTATTTGGTAAAAGTTTCAATTGTCTGCTTTGTTTCATTGGTAAATTATATTATTTCGAAAAATGATATTTTTTTCGATACACGGACAAGCGTTATTAAGAGTCCTGAGACTCCTTAAGAGGTACATACATTTAAAAGCCAAGAAATTTAGAGTATTTAAATGTTATAATAAAAAAAAACCGCATATTACTGATGAGTGTCAGATTCTTGGAGCCGGAAGAATATAATTCAACATCCGATTAAGCGAAGATTTGTCCTGTGAATAAATTGAAGTGAATGCACCGTACAACTGATAAGGTTTGATGACAGATTGAAAAAAAATGAGAACAAATATTATATATATATATATATAAAATTTAATATAATATAATCTTATCAGATCATGACTTAATTGACGACTTTCCAGATTTTTGTCAAGAAAAAATTATTGGAACTATTACCCAATAGGTCTATCTCATTAAAGCTCGATTGCTTTATGTTTATTCTATCTACCTTAGTCAAAACTCTTTTTCGATACTTTAAACATAAAATATGTCTTATACATCGGCCATCTGATTTAAATCTCTACGAAGATAGTTAGTTTTTAGAGTTTAAAACTGTACAGTTAAAAAAACGACAGTTTTGTTAAATTTTTTAATTACATAGAAATACGTTGTTTAGCGAAGGAGATAAAGTGCTCTAATGAAATATTGTATGTACAATTCCCTTCTTACTATCAGGTTAAATGGAATTTGATTGTGTAAAATATAAAAATCCCAATTGCAAGCAACATTGTAGGTCTTTCTTTTTAATAATATTATTTAACTATTATTCGAAAAGAAATGAAATAAAAATTTATTTAATATTATGTATTATTTCAAAGATGTTGAATTTATGTTGTATTTGTAGGAAACGTTTCAACAATTAAATTAGAAAAATTACGGAACATTATTTGATTACCAATATTTAATAATAAATAGAATACCTCTAGTTAATTAAAAATTTGAGTAATTGTGTTATTAATAAGCATTCCCAAAAGGGCCATTCAGAGCCTTTTTTGGTCTAGGTTTCTATAGGCATAGCCAAACCTGGCTCTAGTGCCAGTAAGGCTCCCGTCTACCCACCATTTTGATTTCGTTGACGTAATGTTAATCCTATGGAATTTTAACTTGAATTCTCCTATCTTTACTATTTGATCCATTTGAATGCAATAAAGGGCATTTGAAAGAGCAAAAAATAATGAATGCTTCTATGGAATTGCCTCCCCCCGATTTTTAAAAATATTTATATATTTTTTTTCCAAGAAATCAAAATGGCGGGTA
Source organism: Nephila pilipes (assembly GCA_019974015.1). Taxonomy (NCBI): domain Eukaryota; kingdom Metazoa; phylum Arthropoda; class Arachnida; order Araneae; family Nephilidae; genus Nephila; species Nephila pilipes. Next base: position 1,217,765 of record BMAW01015162.1, on the reverse strand, counting down.
GACGGGAGCCTTAAACTTCCTCTTCACTCTCTACTATTTTTGTTCCAGTAACATAAAACATAAATCTAAGTAAACTAAAGTTTATATAAATAAAAATAAAATAATAATGCAACTGTTGAGTGTGAAAAGTTATGAGTTATCTGCCTAACTATCTTTGAATGTTTGGTGATCATCGGAAGAAACACTTCTCAATAAAAAAAACAAATCTACTTGGTCATTTAGATCCTAATCTAAATTTTTAATAGTAACAACTTAAGATTTATATACATCTTTAATGAATGAAAAATTCTAAAAAATAAACAAACAGAAAATTCAAATCAATCTTAATTCTTTAAAATAATTGATTGGTTGGTTTTTGTGGGATATTAGAACAACAAAGGCTATATATATATATATATATATATATATATAATCTCTCCATTGAATAATTTACAAACTATTCTGAAATATACAGACTTTTTTGAAATTGAGTTCAGCGGTAAATTGTTTCAACAGAACCTTTTTGATCATATTAAAGTTGTTCAAGCATCATTTCCAGAGGCGAAATTGATTTGATTGATTGATTGTTTTCGTAACATCTCACTCAGAGCAACACAATGGTTAATGGCGACTAATTTTGAACCTCGGTCAAGTGACGAGGATGACACATGAGCTGGCACTTCCCTCTCTATATTTCCACGCTACGTCAATGGGAGAACGTGGGACCTTGACAGATTTAACATGCATCCACCCTCTACAAGATGGGTCATCATTGTCAGTAGGGTTCGAAACTAAGACTCGACGAAAACAACGTCACCCGCGAGTCCGCTGCCATGAATTAGTTGAAGAGGTAACAGTTAGGTTACTAATTCTTAATCAAATGGGTTTATAATTGTATAAAAATTTCTTACTATCCTTTTCCGTCTAAGAGAATGTAATTATTACACATAACTTAAAAAAAGCCTGTACGTCTTTACATATATAATACAAAGATTAGAAGACCTCTTATATTGATCTTCCAAAATGTCTCATTTGTGTGTTAAAGCACTTACACACACAAATGACATTTTAGAAGATCATAAAATTTTCATTGCGTATATATTTTAGTTAATAAAAGCTTTCTGATATATATTTTCGAAACATAATCAGTAAAACAGATTGAAAATTTTCTGTTTCATATAATTATGACTGATGGGATTTTCAATTTATTAATATAATGAGATATTTCTTTCGAAATATCTATATATGTAATCGAAAATGTGTAAAAATACTCTTATATACATATAAAGTAAAAAAAAGAAAATATGAATAAAATTAAATTCACTGTGAGGAATTTAAGATATTAATATTTTTTATAACTTAAGGTATACCGAATAAGTGCAAAATGTTCGAATAGGGAAATATTCATTTTTAGGTAATTTAAATTTTCTTTTTTAAAAATATTTTTTAATCTTAAATCTTTTAGTTGTTGAATCGATATATAACTTTTTCACAAAAATATAAGTTGATCATAGTGGAAATAATATAATTCAACATAGATTTAGTGTTTTCGTTAAATTAAAATAGTAAAGCATGTTTTTGCTTTTATAGAAATGAGGAACATTTTTATAAAATTTAATTAATGATGTCTTAAAAATACTTAACAAGATAGTGTAATTGCTACACATCAACGATCTGGTATCTAGAGGGCTTCTTGTTCGAAGAAGGATTCCATCAAAGAACGCGATTAAATAACGAATGTTACAGAACGCTAAATTTAAAAAGGAATTAACGTTATATTTAAAAGTGTCTAAAAGCCTTCACATACGCACGCGCACGTGTAGTGTTAAATATAAATTTGGCGAATCTTCTGGCAGATCCTAGTTTATGATTAAGAACTGATAAAATTCCTACGTAATATTAATATTATTAGCCACCTAAGGGGCTATTGTTTTAGTTAACCCAAAAATGTCGTACCTGACCCTTTTTCAAAAATGTATCTTGTTTTTATGTATATTTTTGATATCTGCTTTCACCAGTAACGAAATTAATTTTCAAAAAATGCGTCATAATAAATTTCTCCTGAATTTTTTTATTGGATTGAAATACAATATATGTCTGATACTACTTATGAACTAAATTTTCAAAAATATGTCTTAATAACTTAGCCCCAATTTTTTTTTATTGAATCAAAGTGAAACAAATATAAAAATTAAATATTTTATTTACTTATTAATTTATGTATTACCTTAGATCATATGTAAATTAGAATTAAGATACTGAAAATAAATAACGTTATTCAGAATCTTAAGACAGTTGTGAGACAGCCATTTTTTTTAGCTACCCAAGGGACTATTGTTTTTGGTGGATAACTTTTGGCGTACCAAACCACTTTTCAATTTTTCATCGTTTGCTTCAATTTTAATTACTTTTAACTGAAATGTATTCAATTTAATAATTTATCGTTTGCTTTAATTTTAATATGGGAAAAGTTTGCTATTGTCGATTTCAATGATGTCCTTATATCTTACATTAAGGGTGTATTTGTAACCGGCAAATTTGTTTGTTTCGGAAAGTGAATTGAGAATTTTAAAAATTTCTGTCTTAAAATGTATACTCCCACGACAGATTCTGTGTTCCTTGAGTTTTGACGATCATAATTTTGAAAGGAAAATAAAAAAAAAGACGTCAAAACTCATTCTAATGTGAATTTTTCATCATAAAAAGAAAATTGTTAGTTGGTTATATTAACTTTTCCGTACCAAGTAAATACTAAAAGCAAAAAATATAATTTTCTGAATGGTTTTAAGACACAAATTGTATTCTTATCATTGTTTAAGTGAACAACATCAAATCAAAGAATTTTCATTCAGTGTATTTATTGTATATTACTTTTATACCTATTTATCGAAATGAAGTTCAGTTCCATTCAATTCGATTTCATGAATAATAAACATTTACCATGTAACTACTGTATTTTTATGATTTTATTTTATTTATTTGACCAGACGTTTGTTATTACCATCCCTTAAATTTCTTGTTTAGTGTTCATTTTGGCATTTCATTGGTTTGCATTTAATACGTCGTGTTGTCTGAATACTGTCTCCTGCTGCACATTTCCCTATCTAATTATACTCACACACGAATGTCCACTTTTCAAGCGTATCTAAACTTATATACAGATTGTAGGCTTCTTGAATTTTAATGGATACTTTTAAATATACGTGAGATCCAGTGAAAAATTAAATGATATTTGCTACGATTATAATGAATATATGTTGAAAGTTCCAGTTAAATGGTACCGTGTTTTATTCTGTATCAAATGATAGCCGATTTTCCTTTTTTATTTTATAGCATTTCAGTATCAAAATAAAATTAAAGCTCTAGAAATCTGAATCTTTTCATTCACAATAAAATTTTGAATTATCTTCAACAAAAGAATGATTACTTTATTATATATAATGAAAAGAAAAAAGAAGGTTAAGAGGTTAAATATACATAATAAATATTAAATACTGTAGTACCACTGATCAGGGACACCTCTATTTAAGGGACAATTCTATTGGTTCCGCCCCTTTCAATAGATATGTATTTAGGTCTTATTAAGGGACACCTCTGTTTAAATAACAAGATATCTGATGCTGCGGGTGTCCCTTATTAAATTGTTTTCTCATAAATAGTAGATTATTTGTTAAACTTTCGAAATTTCTTTCAGAATTCGACCTACAAATAAGAACCAATACCAGATTACAAGCCCCAAGAAAGCAACCAAAGCAAAGCAGATCCACCGGATCTTCTCTCTCAAACAATAGGGGTAGTTGCGGTGTCGACCACACCGTCCATAAAAATTCACCCCAAACAATGAACTGCGAACGGTTTCGGAATACGAATATCTAATTATGCGATCCTCAAACTTGAACGCCCCACGTGACCTGTCCGGAGAATCGAGCTTTCATTCACTTCACTGCAGTTCCAGATCTCGCACAACGGAACCAGGTTCTCAACTGGAGCTTTCGTTTCCTTGGAACTTGTACCCGTAATTTACCAGGACATAAAGTAAGATGGCTATCAGTGTTAAAAGGATTGGCTCGTCTTGATGAGAATCGGAATAGAGATGATTTATCGACAATTGTCATCACTTCTCGTAGAATTTGCCAACTGACATATAGTCGCTAATGTTGTATATATATATATATATATATATGAATTCTCTTGCGAAGTGTTTGTTAGAAATTATCATGATTTTGTCGTGGAGATAATTACGTGATTCTTGGTCAGTAATGCATCATAATTAGGAAATAAGACACTGATGTGAATATCGATAATATTTTGGACAACATAAATAGTATGCTTGTAAAAAAATTATTAGAATATTAATTACATGTTAAGATCAAATTGATTAATTGTGTATGAATAATGAATTTTGAGACAGAGAGACTCAGAAAAATATCTCTCTATAATACAAATTTCAAGATTCCCTTTCTCCTCCCCTGGTTAAATTAATGCCTCTCTTGAGTAAGAGCTCTTAAGGCTTCCGTCAACCCGCTATTTTGATTTCATGAACGCAGTGTTTATCTATGGAATTTCTACTACCATTTTCACATTTTTACTGTTTATCTATTTGGATGCAAAAAAGTGCAATTAATGATTCGTTTGAGGGCTTTATGATCTTCAAGAAATATTCTAAACTATTTTCAAAAATCGGGAGGAGAAAATGTAATTCCGCAGAAACCCTCATTAATTTTTGCTCTTTTGGAAGCACTTTTTTGCATCTAAATAGATAAAGTAATATAGATTTGAGGGTGGTAGTAGAAATTCCATTGGATTAATATTAAATTAACAGAATTAAAATAGCCGGTAGACGGGAGTCTTAACAAAGAAATTTTGAAGGTCATAATCCCTTGGTTGATGAATTATCAAGGACTTTTACAAGGAAAAAAAGCAATTTATTTTTATTGTTAGAGACAACTAATTAGATATCATATTTTCCTCTCTAATAAAATTATTGTAATATTAATTATATAATATATAGTGCAGTTTAAATTGATAAGCTAGTGTAGTAATTAATTTAGAATAAAAGGAGCTAGAAAAATCTTTAATATGAGATGTAAGGTAAGATCTTATTGATAACTTTTTAGACTAGGGATTCTTATTTCGTCCAAAATCACGAATCCATGGTGGTCTGTAAACTTATGACGGAAAAATTAAACATTTTTATTTTTAGATATATTTTCTTCTCTGTAAATACATGCATTAAATTAAATTAATTTCTTAAGTTACTCATCACATTTTAATTATATCATCCACCACGAAAACCACCATGGACTTTCATGTTCTATTCAAGACAAGCACAACGTCAGAATTCATCAAACATATTTTAAGGGAGAAAAATATTTTAAATTTCTTGCGTGTTGATTAAATTATGAATATTTTATTCACAAAATAATGAATGAAAATTCATAAAATTAAGAATGAGAATTCGGTTGAATGCAAGATATCTTTGAACGAGGTTCAGTTTTAAGTAGGTGGCAGCGGTGGCCTAGTGGTCATGGTCACGGATTCGTGACCGGTGGTCTTCGTTCTGTTACGGATTCGATCCTTGGCCGCAAAAGAACAACCGTGAAGCCGGGGATGATGCATGCTAAGTCTGTCGCAGTCCAAAGTCCTCCCGTTGGCGTGTTGTGGAAATTAGGAGAGGGGGTGCCAGTTCAAGTGCCGTCCTCGTCACTTGACCGAGGTTCAAAATTACGAGGTCCGTCGCCAATAACCCTCGTGCTGCTTCTAGTGTGACGTTAATAAGAACTAAACTAAATTCAGTTTTATGTTGTAACTTACTATGAATGAATTCAATTTTATGTAAACATTTTTTCCATACGCTTATAGGAAGGTACCGAATAGTAATGAAATCCATCAAGGAAAAGATCCTACAGCTTACTTACAAAAAATGTCAGGGGAACAACAACAATAAAAAAAGCCTCTAGACTAGAGCGGCACAATTCAATTGGCGAATGAGATTTTGAAATATGAATCATCCTCAACAAATGTAAATACTTTATCTGCTATCTTACTTTCCTTACTTCCATATCATACCACGAGAAAATTCGCGATCTATTTCTTTTAAAATTGCAGCTGTTGCTATTATTTCACAAGATAGTTCTTTAATTAGATTGACATAATGTGTTAATATTCGAACATCGCCCGCTACGAGGCCCAGAGCCATTGGACTTCAGAAGTATACAAAAAGAGTGGGCAATATGATGTATTAGTGAGATAAGAACATTAATAAATTTTTAAAAAAATGAATAATAATTTTTTATCTTTTAATCATTATTTTTAAGCGAATCATCAAAAAGAAAGAATCAAATAATATAAAAGCTTTAAAAAAGATTTTATGCTTCCCAAAATTTATATTTTAAAGTTGATTTCTGACAACACTTATATATTTCAATATACATTTATAACATTGTGAAATTTAAGTACAATAAAATTCAATCCTTTAAACTTTTTTTTTTACAAAAGAAATTTATAAAAACTTTGGAAAAAGCTTAGAATGTTGATTTAATATATTTAATTTGTCTCAGAAAGTTGAAATTTTTTTTTCTTCGTATATTAAAGTATTCGTATTATATTAATATTTCTCGTAATATTCGTATTATTATATTAATATTTCTAAGTGATCTGAATTTCGATTAATGTTATATTGGGGTTTAGGCTGTAGATGATGATAGATTAGGAAAGCAAATCCCCAAAAACTTATGTTAGGATAATTTAGTATCAAGACGAGAATCCCCCTCTCTTTCTCAGAGATATCTTCTGTTGATTCCTAATTTGTATTTGTTTGTATAATCTAACCGTGATTTTTAGGAGTTTCATAGTATGTTCCCATGTAGTTGTTGGTCTCATGAAATGTCAAATTACTTAGTCTGTTTGTTTTGAATGGCCCTGCCCACTGAGTGGTGTATTGACTACCGGCCAATCACCCGTCATTATTCGTACAATCTCTAAGACTGGTACAATGATCGACTTATGGTTTGTTCTGTTGTCAGTGTTTCTCCCTGTTGTAAGATAGAGACCACGCCGATATATGAATGACCATGGTCTCTGATTAATGTATTGACTACCGTCCAATCCCCGAGACTAGTACAACATTCTATTTTTAGTAAAACAAGGGAAAAGTTCTCAAGAAATTCACTAGATATAAATGGCTATTTATAGGGACAATGCACCGAAAGAAACAGCTATTTTCCAGTGTTTAATGTCAGCGTAGGAGACTTAATGGATTATCGAAAAATCAAATAATATGGAGCGTATATGGACTTTATCTATATATGTAGTAATTAGATATTGAATTAAATATTCAAAGAACCGAATAAAATAACTTAGTTGGTATCATTCTCTCACTTTCTATTTATTGATTATTGCTTTGTGATTGTAAAAAAAAGTGATAGAGAATGGAATAAAGATAAGGTTACAGTAAGTAATAGGATGGGTGGTAGTGTGGAGTACGGGGGAGTTATATTGCGTATTTACATGATTCATAGAGACTAAGACTGTTTGGTTGATTGACTATTTGGAGGATTTATTTGTATAGTATTCAGGTATGTGTATTTTTTTGCTATATTTGTAAATTGTCAGTACTTGCGGCCAGAGACTTTGGAACAGAGACTTTCTAATAAGGAGACTGCATTCTCCTTATTAGAGAATTAATGAACTTTATTTTGAAACATAAGAGAGGGAGTATTTTATTTACTTTATTGGTGCTTGAACTTAAGTTGAAATTAAGATTTGTGATTCGAGTAACATTTAAGTTGACAGACGAGATGGATAATACAATTATATGACAAGTTATATCTCTGAGGACTCCATGATTTTGTACAACATTTAAATTCTTTGTTTAGTTGTGTTATTGTATTTTTATCCCAATATATTCGGATTTTACTACAAGAAAATAAAATTACATCTTGGTGTCATTTCGTTTGGTAAACTTAAATGATGTAATCAATAAACGATCTGAAAAATTTTCGAAACAATAATCGTTTGAAAGAAACTAATTATAAAGCACAATTTCGCTCTTTTTATTGTTCTCTTCCCCCATCATTTATCTATTTTTCTCATTTAGATTCATTAAATACTAACACATAAAGAATCCATTGTTAGATAATAAATTGTTATCATCTTTGACGTAAATTGTGGGTAATCGATTATAAACCTCACAATATGTTGAATCAAGATCAAGGGTTACACATGGATAATATCTGAGCCGTGAGAATAATAGCTTTTGTGGCACCACATCACTCACACATCAATAAATCAATCGACACAAGAAGTAATCTTACTGTACAAACGTCCACATTATGTCGTATAGTAACTTTGTTACCCGGTTGGATATTCGAAAAACTTCAATTAATGCACAAAAAAAAAAAAAAAGAAAAGAAAAGAAAAAAAGATACAAACTTTGTGCTCGTTTTCAAATATCAAAGAACCCGGTCATGGTATCAATTAACATGGTTATAACATTAATGAAAACATATAGTTATGTATCCGTTTATCAAACAAAATTTATAAAAATTCTATAAAAGTGTTGTTTCATTATTCCTTTTATAGTCTTATCTGTCTCAAAACCAGTAAATATCTCTTTTCAGTTTCCTATATAATTATTATTTTGGTAATTAAAAGATCATTCGGTGTATGTACAGATGAGGCAAATTTACCTAAACATAATTATATCCAGATGTTTGGTTGGTTGGTTTTATTAACGTCGCACTTGAAGCAACACGAAGGCTATTGGCAACGGTCTTCGCAATTTTGAACCTCGGTCAAGTGACGAAGATGACACCTGAGTTGGCAGCTCACTTTCCAAAATTCCATAATATACCGAAGGGAAGACTTTAAGGATCGACAATTCAACGTGAATCAGCCAAATTAAAGTCAAATAAATTTTAATGCATTTGTAAGTCAGGTTAATAAAGAAAGCATATAAGCAGAACAAGTATAAAAAATTTATTTCTTATTTTTACTATTTGGGTAATTCGATATTAAAATTAATTTAAATGAAATAATTTTCTTAGTGTTATATATTTCTAATTTGTATTTAAGTAAAAATTGGAAATGCTTGCAATTTTTAAATTATTAAAAAAAATGTGCAGTAATTCTGTAAATTTTAAATTGTTAAATTCAAAACTGTGATACGTACTTGATTATAAGTAATAAATATCTTTGTATCAATTTAAGGAAGAACAGAAGGAATATGATTCAAGAAAAATGGGTATCTTTTTTATACTACTTATAATATTCCTAATAAGTTAAAGCTTAATCTGAAACTAAACAGATCCTTCTACACATAAAATAATTTCGTTATTTTAATAGAAACATTGACAATTTTTTTAAGAGATACCACGTCTTTCTAGCTACATGCATGCTTTTCGTAAAACTCTATTAATTTTTATATCTATTCTCAATGAAACTGATATTTGAAGAAAATAATAAAATATTAAATTTGATTTAAATAAAATAATTGTACGAACTATAATTTTAAATTATTTAATTAAATAAGATCTACTTTAACACACTTAATTTATATATATATATATATATATATATATATATATATATATATATATATGTATAAATTATTGACTCATAATTTATTCACTATTATTAGGAATCTCTGAAAACAATTGGAAGCTATTACATTCTTGCTTTTCATTTTCATCGACATACATGGATAATTTTTATTATTTAAAATACAATGTTACAAAATAAAACAAATGAAAATAATATAAAAGTTCTATGCAAAGTTTGGCAAAGAACAAATTTATATCCACCTAAGGTGCGCTTTTTTAACAATTATTATTAAATTACGCAACTAAGTATAAAATAATTAAAGTAAACGAGGAAATATCGAGAAATGGACAATAGTAAACTTTTCCGATATTAAAATTAAAAGAAACGAAATTAAATATTATATCAGCTACATATGATTAAAATTAAAGCAAATGGTATATTAATAAATTGAATATACTTAAAATTGAAGCAAACGACAAGAAATTGAAAAGTTATCTGTTACGCCAAAAGTGATCAACTAAAATAATAGCTCCTAGGGTGGCGAACAAAAACAATATAGATTTTCATCACATTTGTTATTGATATAATTCATACTAAGTTATATTTCATCCAAGCATCTGTTTTACTCTCATATGAGTACATAATTTAAAAATGGTGCTCTGATAAGGAATTAATATTTCTAAAATGTATCATATTTGATACTATTCAAATTTTTTTAAAAACATCTGTGTAACAATTTTTAGTACTTACGAACTAAAATAAAGCATTTTGTCGCATATGAAGATTACTTTTAAAACCGTTAAAAATGTAATTTTACTTACTGTAGAAAAGGTACACTCAAACGAACGTCAACGAGGGTGAAGACCTTATCTGTAAATCGCTTTTCAGTGCCGTACCATATACGTGACAGCAAAGCCATTATGCATAAGTAACTAGGTATTTTAATTACTTGTCCGCATTATTTGATTTCGAAGCTTTTAAAATATGTATTTCAATATGCGCAAGATATTTCCTCTTATATTAAAATTTTCAAAAATTTGAAGTTATTAGCAGTCAGAAGTTCAAATACAGTTTCCATCCAAATACTTGAAAATAAAAAGTTAAAAAAAATGAATATTCTAATAATTTTAGTCTCTGGTGTTAAGAGAAAAATTTACGAAGAAAGATTTTCAGAAATCATATTAAAAAAAGCAAGAATAGTATAATAATGAAATGAAACGAAACAAATAAATATTAAATATTTCTCTTAAATTTCTTTTTGATATTCATTTATAGATATTTATTTATTAATCCATAGAAAATCTGGTATTACTTTCTTGTGATAGTTATTTAAATTTGTATATTTTTAAATGGAAAAATAAAATAAATAAATGCTCATTATTATTTTTTTTCGTATAATTTTTTTGAATCTAGTAACAACATGTATCTCACTTCTTATTTAATACTTTAGAGGAGAAACTAACAGTTTTAATGAATGGATTTCTTGAAAATAATTGAATAATTAATTTTACAAGAATCTTGGGTCTTAAATGTTTTTTATGCAAAGAAAACGATAGATTCCTTATATTTAAAATTTTATTCTTAGAGTATTTTACTTAATTTTAAAAAAAGTAAATAACATGATGCAGAAAATAACTACAAACTAGAATTTTTTTCTCATGAAATAAATTTATGAAATATTTCATTAAAGAATTTTTGAAAAAAAAATATTATATTCATTTTAACTAAAATTTTAGTTACGTTAAACAACCTTTTATCTTTCTTCTCATCAAGTGTTCATTTACCATATTTTCCGGAATAATATTTAAGCTTGGTTTTTATTTTTACACTTGCATTCCTAATAAAAATTATTGTGAACACATTCTTTTGTTATTTAAAATTATCTTTTTTTACTACGTCAACAACCTCGCTTTTCCGACGTCAGCTCGCGAACCAAGAGTTCCGCCAAAAACTTTTTACTTCCCGCCTCACTTTTCAACTTTAAAACACCCCGAACTCGTTACTAACGGCGACAGCATCGCTCAGCGTGAGTGGCCACCGGCGGCGCGGAGGGATACACAATCCTGTTTCGGAGCAAACGATTTTGTTGACGCCTTTTCCCCTTCCCCAGAAGAAGCGCGTGCCAGTCTTGTTGACACTGAGCACCGCGTAGATCAAATCCGAAAATTCCGAAACCGAAATAACTATTTAAATCTCCAACACCATTCCACTCCGAACTTTTAAATCGATATCGTCAGACCGAACGAAAACTTCTACATCGAACACACCTAATTTTCAAATTCTAATTTAAACCAAAAACTTTTTATTCGTTCGAAGACGAAACAATAAAAGGGAGAGAAAAAAATAGAATACGCGAACCGTTCGAAATAGGCCTAGCGAGCAGTGCGGGAAAATCACCGATGCATTTGTCGGCGGAGAGCGGAGGGAATTCCCGCGATGCGATGGCCGATTTCTTCGTACCCGTTGAGCGGACTTTGACTGAGGTTTTGAGCGAACATCCAGGGGAACTGGTAAAGACAGGAAGCCCGAGTGTGGTGTGCTCGGCTCTACCTGCTCACTGGAGGTCCAACAAGACCCTTCCTGTGGCCTTCAGAGTGGTCAGCTTGGGGGAGATCCTGGACGGGACGATTGTAACCATTCGAGCCGGCAACGATGACAATTATTGTGCCGAACTGCGAAACGCGACGGCCGTCATGAAAAACCAAGTGGCCAAATTCAATGACCTCAGATTCGTCGGGAGGAGCGGAAGAGGTAAGGGTAATAAAAATTTATGACTTCTTACTAATGGAACATTTTTAATTTTCAGTTATTCGAAATTACATTTAAATTTCAAAAGGGTTAGTTTAGCTATATAAAGCAGTAAACAAAGTTTAGTTGCTTTGATTTGATTTGAGATCATGATGAGAAATTAAATGCATTAAAATACTTTTCTTAAATGATTTAGATTCTGTAATAATTAAATATGTTTGCTTTTTGTTTATTGAAAATATTTCTGCATATAAAAAATTACAAATGAGTAAGTAAACTATGAATCAGCGAATAAAGTTTGAGAGTTTTCAATTTGATATGAAACTGTAAAGAACTGCGAATGTCTAAAAATATATACTTTGGTCGATACAGATAAGTGTAATTTTTTAAAAAAATTTCGTTAGTTTGAAATTATATATGTTTTAAAATTTAAATAGAAATTAGTTTAAATACGAAAAAATGAACAAAGTTACATTTGCCGGAAGCCATAATGAAAAACAAGTGTATAAAATTATGTGTAGAAGTTCAAACTTTTCGAATATTTTTATTTTCAATTATTCGAAAAAGTATACATTTAAAAATTAACATTAGGCAAAATTGTTTAAAATTACAATAGATCAATATTGAAAAAACAGCAATAGGTATTTATTATTTGAGTAGGATGATTTGTTTCCTTAAAAATTAAGTAATGAAATATTATTTAATTACCAATGCTGTACTTTAAAACAGAAATTTAGGAATCAATTTCATATTTTAATTTATGATAAAAGTATAAGCAGACATTTATAAAGAACATTTATTAAAAAAAAAAAAGAGTACTATCTTTAGTTAAATTTTTTTATAAAAAGTATATTGCACGTTGTAAATCAATAAGGAAGTAAATGTAGAGCTCTTTTATATTACATAGAAATGTACATTATTATTTGTTGTTCATATGTGTTAATTTTAAAAAATGTTGTACAGTGTTTGTGTGTTATAATGATAATGTATGTATAGAACATATTTTTCAAAAATATATTTTAGTCAAAAGTTTGAATTAAATTTTTTTTGAGATAAAAACTTTTATTTGCCTCAGACAAGGAATTTCCTTGTATCTTTATAAACTTCTTGCTGAGTAACCTCAGAATAATCCTCTTTCTACCACAACAATTATTTAAAAAAAAATTACAGCTTTTTTTCATAAAAATAAAATCATTTGGTACAAAAATTGTACATTGAATAGGTACAATAATTATGTTGGATATAATTGCTCTCGTAGATAACTCGGGGATACTTAAATTCCATTAAATCATTGTTAAAAATTTCTATTCATAAAATTATAAGAAATTTACAGTAAAAATAAAAATTGAAACTAAATGGGAGAACTCTTTTCAAATTATTTTTCTTATGTGTATTATAGAAATGTAAAATTAGTTTAATTTTTTTTCTAAAATTCTACTATGAAAAAGCTCTGAAGACATAAAAAGTTATTTTAAGTGAAATGTTATAAAATCAATTAAGAACAAACATTACATGTAGTTTAATGAAAGAAATCAGCTTTCTTAAAATGTGATTTAGAAATTAAAATCTGTAATTGAAGAAAAAAAAATTATTAAAAGTAATAGATTTCCACGGGTCAAACAGTCTTTTCACTAATTATTCAAGAGTTATATAATATATGATTCTAATCCATGAAGATAATTAATATCATTTTCAATTATTTATGGAACTTAATTCGAGTCTTTTCTTCTCGTTAAAAGTCTTTTCTTACTTAGAGTTTGAATTTAAGTTTTGCAAATACATCATTTTTATAACTGAATGAAAAAGTAACAAACCATTTGCTTTTTTAAATATTTTGTAAAGAATTTTTTTCCATACTTCGAGCAAGAGAATTACATTTCTGAATATTTCCAATGCTTTCATTACAGGGCTAATTATCGGGAAACATGCAAACAGGAACCCACACCAATACGAATCACACACACACACACAAAAGTCAGTAATAGACTAGTAGGTAACAAAATATTCTAGATAATATACAGCCATATTGGCACAAAATATAAAAATAAGAAAAAAAGATGAATGAAAAAAGCTAACTATTCCTATTAATGTTTATTGTATTTGATACTAATAAAATAGGGTATATAAAAATTATTTTCCTGGAATAGGTTAGTTTCTCTGGATATAATAGCATACATTTAAATTTAACTGATGGGACATTTCAAACAATTCGATAGATATTGATATGTATACACGTTTATAACATACATATAACACGTTTTATTTTGTGAATAGTTTCTTAGTATAAAAATTAGCTTAGAAGTTCTGTTGTTGAGATATGATATGAACAATTATATATGAATTTGATAATTATTTAGTCGTAACTCAAAATGATGGTTGAAGTGATATTTTATTCTAGAAACTTCTTAAAGAACAAACATTTTCATTTGAAAACCTAGAAGTAATTAATATTATTTCTTTTTAAATCATATGTCTACTTCTTAGAAACCATTGATTAATTAATCTCTAATGCATATTGATAATTCATATTTTACCAAACAATGCTGTATGAAATTGAAATTTATCACATAAAATATAAAAGGATGAAAAGTGTGTAAAATTTAGTATTTATTACTTGAAAATTATATATGCACTACTACATCTTTTTTGTTATAAGTTAATCTCAGTGGTTTCAGTTAGTTTCGTAAATCATTCAATTATTCATTTAATTACTCACGGAAACTGTTTTTCAAGCTTCAATCAGAATAAGAATCTAATTCTTTAATCTTAGATTTTTGGAAAATATTTCTTAAAAATTTCCCTTTAACTTTTATGTATTAGTTATTAAATTAATATAATTAACTTTGATTTAAAAAAAATCAATAAAAGGAGATTTTTTTCAAACAAAGTGGAAATTTCAGTAACATTTTTAATAAATAAAAATATAAGTTTTGTAATACAACTTGTATTTGATTTATTAAAATACATTCACAAACATTTATAGACCAACAGATCTGTTGAAGTATTGGTAGTTATGGTAGTAATGCTGGATATCTTAAGAAAAGATTAAATCTATGAATTGAATGATGGTGTAAAAAGACTACATGAATGAGTAATATATAAAATTTATAAACAAGAAAAACTTTTCCCCCCTGCAACTCTGCTTAAACGTTTGAAATTAATGCATTTTAATAAAATATATTTATTTCAATGTATAACCTTCAAAAATGTTGTTCAAGGTACTAGATTGAGGACTCAATTTTACGATGAAGCACACACATAATAACAAGTTATCAATTTTTGAATTTTCTTCTGTAATTCGAGCTCAATTTCCAAATTTTGCAGAAACGGAAAAAGTTTTTAAAAGTTAGGTATATATTGTATGTTCAAAGTGTTGTTCGATGTTTATATTTCATTTATTTATCTCTTTTTTAGTCTTAATATTAATATAATAAATTACTTAATATCAATTGTAATTGATTTATAAACAAGATATAATAATTATAAATGTGTGAATTGTGTGAGGTATTAGAATGAGAGATATGAAATGACAATAATTTTATATCTATTTGTTTATCCTTTACATAGGCATAAAATACAAAAACAAATTATAAAAATAAATAGTAGCAATTTCTCATTATGTGTTGTTTCTTTTTCTGTGATGAAACAATGATTGGTAATTGATTTGTGTAGAAAAAAATTCTGTAGTTGATAAATTGTAATCTGATTACTCTGTTTTGTGTTTACGTAGCAAGATTATCGATTCCTGTGCTGATCTGAATAATTATACAAGAAGTAAAGACAATGAGCAAATATAATAATTCACTAATACGGACTTTAAAAGTATACCGTTTTAAAGATTAAAATTTTTTTTCACAGGAACGATAAAAAAAAAAATTATAAGGTTGTACTTTATGGCAGATCGAAACGATAGCAAATTTTTTGAGTAATGAACTCGTGAATGTAAGTTGTAGAGCTTTTCGATTTTTATGGAGTTTCTTGCTAATTTTTCGATAGTAGACAAATGAATTTCATTGTCCTAGACGAAGGTAATATAAAACTTTGCATACTTATATTACAAATTAACTAATGATAAAAGTAGATGATACTAGTCTTCTGAAAGAATCACACTTTCATTTTAAATGAAATTTTATGCATTAAAAATTAAGGGAAAAAAACAGGCAATCTTGAAGGGGATTCTAAAATATTTAGATAATCAAAGGAAACTATAGACGCAAACATAAAATTAATAGATTAGTAAAAAATTATGCATTTTGTTTAAATAAAGTTAGTGAATATATCTTTCAGTTCAGCTTGATTCAAACAAAAGAGAGGATTAGCAAGAATATTACTTAACTGATTTAAATTAAGTTAGTACCACACTCATTAAACGGGCAACTAATATCTAGAATAGGGGGTTTGTATTTTTTGAATTATATTAAGAAGTTAATTCTATTCTGTAAATTTAATGTGGATGGTATTTTGTTGGTATTTCTATTCTGTAAATTAATGTGAATTATTTTAGTATTTGCACTTAAAGAAGCATCAAACAACAAAACTCCTTCGGGAGGCGACCAAATGAATTAAGCATATAGCGAAATTGTCATTCTAGTACGATTGGAATTATTGAAGAGTGAGACAAATTTGAAAAGAAGGGATATCTGATGTCTATTTCATCATCTGACCATTGTTCAATATTGCACATTTTATAGCTCTACCATACTCTCTCTTGAGCCTCTGATTTGATCACTGTTCTAAAATCACTCAGTTTCTATTTTCTTCAAGTTTGAAAACAGTTTGAGTAAAGCAAAATACTATTAGAATACGTCTTTGTTAAAAAAGGAACAAAATAGTATTCAGAAGGTCTTCTGTTCTAAATTATTAAGGCATTAAATTTAGTAATAAATTTATTTCATTTTTAGCATGTTAATTCTTTATTCGATAAAATTATTACTTCTAAGCAATTTATTTCACATAATTTACTTTGCAGAAATAAGAATGAAGCAATTTTTTCTTCATAAGTATTATTGAAAAGAATTGGTTTCATAAGAAATTTTTTTTAAAAAAATGTTTTTTAATTTTTTTTCGCTTAAGATCATGAAATTCTGCATTTCAATATGATAACTTTTCATAAAAATCCAAATGAAAACGATATTACGTTACGATTTAATTTAATAAAATTAATGCCATTTTATGCGGAGTAATTATTTTTTGAAGACACTCATTTTATTTTATGAAATCTTCTTTTTTTTAATTTAGAATATTAAATTTCCAAGAAAAAA
This sequence comes from Nephila pilipes, assembly GCA_019974015.1. NCBI lineage: Eukaryota > Metazoa > Arthropoda > Arachnida > Araneae > Nephilidae > Nephila > Nephila pilipes. The sequence goes on along the minus strand of BMAW01015162.1, from coordinate 1,200,234 downwards.
TAAACCTAAATAAACATTATTAAAAAAATTATTTTTAGCATAGTTAATTGAATTGTTTTGTTAAATAAAAATTCAATAAAATATTTGATAAAACTTAAAGTAAAAATTCCCCTCTATTGATTTTTATGAGTATTCATAAAATAAATTTACGTGAAAAATTAATTGTATGAGAAATCTGAATGAAAATCTGAGTAATAATTATTTTCTTCGTTCGTTTTTCATATTGATTATTTTTCCGAAAGTATTATTAATGTATATGTTTTCATTGAAAATTTCAAAAAAAAAATGTTTTATATTATTACGATAATTATAATTCCATTTATAATTACAATTGAAATAATAATCAATATAAATGTTAAAGCGCAAGTATTTGAAATGGGACTGATTAAATTCTCTGTTTCTTTATTTTGTATCAATTAAATAAACTTCAAATATAGACAAAATTAGCATGGGCTTATTCTGTTTCATTTAAAGTTTCATGAATATCGAATAATTTTCCTCCTTAATCATTAGCTCATTAATCACTATCAAAAACTATTTTCTAAACCATTAACGTTTTTATTTTCAATAACAAATAATAAATATGAAATCTCTTCCTGGTTCTTTTATCATTTCATTAATTATTATTGAATAATTATTCGCTGAGTCATTATCGAATTTTTTCTTAACTTATCAGAGTACTTAGAATATTCCATTAGCATAAAAAGCCATTAAATAATTATAACTGAGCTATCTATAAACATATATCATAATTAATGATCGTAAAAATGGATAATTAGCTGAAAAAAAGATGTGTTTATTAATTCTTTTTCCGAATAGGTTCAATATGAGAATCACTAATTAGGAACAAGAAAGTTTGGAATCATTTAAAGAAATTTTAAATTTAACCGCAGCCTAATTAAACCAATTAAATAATATTATCTAAACAAAATTTTGATTAATGTGTTTCCATATCTAAAAGTAAATTTAACGCTCTTCTAAATTTACTAGCATACATTTAAAAGTAGTGAGCTTTTTAAAATATAGTGCTAAGTTTAAAAGATTAAAGAAACAATTATTATCGATTAGAGAATTACTATTAAAACGGTTATATTCAAAGAGATAAATATCTTTTATGAATTTATTGATTTTATTGTACCAAATAATATTACAAAAAACTTTTTAAAGTAAATGTTTCTTAGTTCTTTGAAAATAGTTATTAAGTTGAGGCTATTTTTAATATTTCTTCTTTTTTGTGTCACAATTGGAACTTTAGAATGCTATCTGTATTTTGAAAAATTATTCCCTGTCTCCTTCCCTTATTGAGAGATGCATATTTAATAATCGAAAGCTTTTTTAACTATGTGACTTCGTTCTTTTTGTTTTTTTTATCGTTAATTATCTATTCATTGGAAATTATATTGTTCAAGAATTCAATATATAATAATTCTTCTTTTTGAAAAATAGCTGAATAACTAAGACTCTTCTTTTTCCTTAAATAAGAAGGCAAATGAAAACTTTTTACAGATACTTAATCCAGTGTACTTCGTTCAGTTGCATTATTGCTGAAATACAATTTTTCTTAGGTATTTTTAAATATGCATACATTTGGTTTATACTTTTTCCTCAATGAGTATTGAATTT
>BMAW01015162.1:1122677-1188719 GCA_019974015.1 Nephila pilipes | reverse complement strand
CAACCTCGATAACTCAGCTGTTTCTGGTCCGATCGACTTAAAATTTTGACACGTTTCAAGCAAAGGTTAGTACTCTAGAAAGACCTGGTTACTGGTTTACTACGAGCGCCATCTCTGGGTTAGTCTCGGGAGTTATTGATTGATGTGTTATATATATATATATATATATATATATATATATATATATATATATATATATATATATATATATATATATATATATATATATATATATATATATATATATATATATATATATATATATATATAAGTGAAAAATAGTTAATAATGTTAAAATAATTTCGAAATAAATATGTATACAAACCAATAATAAATTACATAACTATAGTAATCTTGAATTAAAAAAAAATTAAAGTTAATTTAAAATAAGTAAAAAATATAATTAATTCTAGATTAATATAAATTTAAAGTAATTACAAATATTGATTCCTTTGAATTTTACATTGCTGTAGTTGGGTATTTTAAAAATTAATTACGTGTTTGTTATTATTAGTTCATTTTTCCTATCATCCCCCTCTCAAAACCTTTGTTTAACTTTTCTTATTTTTAAAAACTTCTCTTTTAAGAAAATAAATAAAAAAAAAAAATCTAAATAGCGTAATACAATTTAACTACGTATCATTGAATGAAGTGTGATATTATTTTACTGTAATAGTATTAATTACTGAATCACAAGTCACTGTTTTTTTTTCGTCCATACAGTCATATTCACATATTTATTGACATTTTACTATACCTTATTACTAAATCTTCTCTAATTTCCAATTCGTTCCCTTTAAAATGCAAGCAAAAAGCTAAATTTAAAAATGTGGTGGTTGAAGATTTTCATTATAAGACTAAAACATTACATTATTATTACTTAACTAGGTTATTGCTTATTATTATTTTTCCCTTTGAAACCTTATTAACATTTTAAACTACATTTTTTGTGTCATAGGCTTAAATATTAAATTAATACTTATTCTATCACTCATAACACTTTAATCTTTCAAGCACATTGAAGAAATCAATAGATGATAATATAACATGTTAAAACCTATATATTGTAGAATTAAACGAGTAGAACCATTAGACCATACACACTTAATAAAACTTTATTTATCCTTCATCATCCTAAACCACATTTGCATTCTTAACAATACTTGTTGCCATTCCTTTCCCTCTAAATCATCTACTTTTTCCTTCGTCCACAACACTCAAAACGCTCCCTGTTAAGCACAACCAAGAAATTAATGAAAGAAAATATAGCGTGCCAAGAACCTGCGAGCCTGCCAAGAGGATACACCGCTGAATCCCCCTGATTTAGAGCACCTTTGGGCTGGCGAGTGGTAATGGAGGTTTTGTGTAGGACCAAGGGTTAACGAGCCATTTTGGGCTGCGGTCCAGTAATTTAAGAGTCTAATATGGTGGGAATTAGCGGCAGATTCTAGCAGAGGATATTGGAGTTTCGATCCGAAACTTGCATTTCTGGGGAGGGACCAAGGACACTTGTTGGAAGGGAAAGAGCATTTTAAGTGTCGTTTGGCATGTTGCGATAATGTTATTTTGTTCTAACAAAGCCATGTACGGCTGTAAATTTGGTGGAGGTATGAGGTTCTTGTTTTGTTTCGTTTTGTGGTGATTTCCTGTTACGGCTTTGTGGAATTTCTGTGAGAAAGAAAGCAGTGTAGGGGTTGGATAGAGTTTTTTAGCCTGCTGCTATTAAGTTGCTTGTCGTAATCGTATTTTAAGACTGTTTATGGTTATGTTCGTGTAATACTAAAAAAATATCAAATTTGGATTTTTATTCCGAGAAAGAAAAAGTTTCAAACACTAGTATTACTAAACGTACAGAGAGAGTATAACGTATTTTTTTTTATCTAATTTATTTTTGTTTGACTTAATTTTTTTTTCTGTTTAATATTTCATATCTCATTCCTCTTTTCCAATGAGTTTCCTTCTTTATATGGAAACGTAAAAATGAAGTATTTGTGAAATGCATTTGAATTTCAAATGCCCGTTGATATAATTTTATATTTCTTAGTCTCAAGTCTGAGACTGCATTTTGAATTACTTTCTTTCTATTTTTAAATTTGATTTCTTCATTTTTCTTGAGTTATTCTTTGCAGGTTTTGATAATGTTTTGTTAATTATTTATTTTGCAGTAATTCTTTATTTTAAAATTATTAGTTTTATTTCATGTTACATACTGATAAATTTTTTATTGCTTAAGTTGGATTATTTATTATTTGATTATGTACATATTTATTTGGTATTTTTGTTTATTTTGAATATTATACTTTATTTTAAGCAATTTAAAGACTTTATTTCATTTTAAGACTTTTTGTCTTGTTTTATTTTCAGTTCAGCTGCTTATTTAAACCTTTTTTATTTGCTTTTATTGGATTATATGTTTTATTAAATGTTTATTTATTAATTTTGTAATGATTACAATTTTTACTAGTTTAAATTTTACTTTTAAACATGGTTAATTTAGTTTTGCAATTTATTATTAGTTTTATATTTGCTTATTTCGTATATCTATTGAATATTAATAATCATTTTCTGTGTATGTATGTATGTATTCTTTTTCTATTTTATCATTTTAAGTATATTTCTTCCTTATTACAACTTTAAAATGATCCTGCATGCAGCAAATTTAACAAAAAGTGGAACATTTATTACATATTAAATAATTTTGTTCATAACTGAAGGGAATAGGAAAAACTTATCTTACAATTTTCTTGTTTCCTTATAAAGAAGAAAAATGTACAATAAAATCTATAATATGTAATAAGGATATATGAGAATTTTTTTTTACTTTCATTAATATTGCAGTTATTTTAAGATCAAGGCTTAAACAGTGAAAGATAACTGTGTAGTAACATTCCCATTGATTACATTCAAAATGTATTATTTTAGATGTTTTCATTCATTAAAAATAGATCGGATTTTAATATGAAATGTATAACAGTACGAAGTCCTATGAAAATATAATGGATATATGTAGACACACACGCTTGCACTCACACCAACAAACACCCACGCACGAACACATTCACATACGCGCGAATACATACACACACAAACTTGTGCTGTTTTTTTTTTAAAAAAAATCTCCTGAATTTCCACAATTATGCACATATCTTGGTTACTTTTATATTATTCGTAACGCATAAGGTTCGGAACATTTGCGTTCAACCATTTTAAGTACATTTAAAGAACCTATTTTGAAAAGCAAATATTATATATATCTCTCTCTTTCAATTTACATAAAAATAATAAAGCTAAACAATTCTTTTATATACGAAATCATATAAAAGAAAAACAAATTATGCCTGTGAAGGAGGTTTCTTCAATATGATGAATTTATTATTGAAAATGACTGATTAATTGAATTAAAACAAAAGTAAAAAGGTTCCTTTAGGAAATTCACTCAAAGATGATTGCTTCGATGGTTGATACAACAACGCCAGGTTGAGGTTAATAAAAACAGGAAAAAAAAATTACACGAAGTATACCACTGAAACAACCTAATCATTTCATGACAGATGTCAAAACTACTTTACTGTAAGATTATTCAATCGAATTGGATGTAGAAGTCAGATAGAAAAAAAAAAGACTTGAAAGGATTACTTCTTTGCTGACTTAGTCATGCGGTGTGTTCAAATGGTTTGGTGGCTTCTGCTAAAAGGATGAAAGTGATTAGGTACCTGACCTATAAAATCCAGTTGAGATTCATATGCGAGAAGGGGAAAGAGGGAAGACTTACAATCTCGACTTTTACAGTCACCGACAAATTTAAAATTCTTCAATTTGAGGAGTTGTATAAGTTGATTGAAGATAAATCTTTTGAATGTTTCATCAAGTGGTAATGTTTTTGGGTTATAATTTATTGTAAATAGATATATTTTTTTTAACTTAAATACGACAAAGGTTATAACTCAAGAAAATTTAAATTTCCCGAAATTTCTGTTTTCCACGCATAATTTAGAATTTAAACTCTTGTTCTTTGGAATACTGCAGTAATATTGAATACTTCATGGTTACATCCTATTACCCATCTCATTTATCATCTTAATTATTATCCTAATTACAAGATCTACGAGTGAAATTCGATTTGGGTACACTTTAAATCAATTAAAATGGTCGATTATATTTAAAATATAGTTATTATTTATCCTCTAATGAGAGAAATGCTCTCAAACAGTTTAAGGTTTCTATCAGCAAGTACTAACACCGTCTATAATTTATCAAAGAATACGCTTACCCGAATACGACACTAGTACCTCCTTTAAGTATTCAGTTGCTCCCACAGCGTTGAGTCCGAATCTCACCGAATCAACTATACACGCCAGATGACTTCCGTGCACATCAAACTAACACCTTTCCTCTATTACAGTAATTTTATTATTATTATTATTAATTCAATACTCTGTCACTTTTAGACGACTTGATTATATCTATTTACTCCATTTCTAAAGTTTACTTCATTTGCATCATTTTTTGTTTGATTGGGAAAAAGTTTGGAACTTAAATATAATATCAGAAAGAAATCCTAGATGTTAGTGAGAGGGAAGTACTGCTAATGTTACAATTTAAATATAAAAAAGTAAGATTAATGCAGAAGGATGTTCCCTCAGGGGCTTACCTTTTTAAAGGTAAGTACGGGAATCACTACCCCTAGATACTCTAATGAGCTTTTTAACAATTGTCTTTGGTAAGCACAGGTGGCACACTCCCAAGATAGCCTAGCGATCCTTCTTTATTTTTGACCCTTCTTTTTTTTCAACCAATTTTACCTTTCTTTTTCATTTTTTCAACGTCTAGATCACAAATGTACAATTGTTTAGAGCAGCATAGCCAGATTTGGCTCTTGCGTCACGAACCTCTACTTTCACTTACTCACGGCAGATAGATGTTGATCATTTTCATCTTTAAGATTTTCATTGAAAATTTCACTGTTGATTTAGTTAAATTTCTTTAATCCAATATCTGCGGAAATCATATTTATTTTATCTTTTTCCTTCACTGCTTTACCTATAAAAATGATAGTGCTTTACCAATTCAAATAGATGGCATATTGAGACATTTTATCAGAAAGTGACGAAATCTAATACAAAGGTCTTTATAACCACAACGTGCTTGATTCTTCTTGTATATTTTCTGATGTTGCTCTTCATGTAATCACGATCGTATGTAGAGTTGTAGGGATAGAAGAGGGATGTATATTGAAGGTGATAATAAGTAAATATGTATGAAATCAAAATAAAATATTTTAGAACGTCAGTCTCGTTATTTAGCAGCCACACTTTGTTTATTTCCTGATGTTGCTCTTCATATAGGCACGATACAATTCAGTTCCTTGGTAAGAAAATTTTTAAATTAAATTGATATAAGTTTGAATAAATATCATTTGTTTCTTTTTTGATGCTGATTGAGAAATTGAGTATATTTAATGCCTATTGAATTATCTTTCTAAAATATTATATTTGAGTGGACAAATGCAAATAAATCTAGATGCATGTAAATGACTAAAAGTGAACATAAGAATTCCTTTGTCTATTACATTCACTCGATTTTTTTTCCAAATTAATTAATTATGAATTTCAGGATTAAAATTTTCTCCAAATGTGGATATTTATAAATATATTACTTATTAAAATCCATTGGAAATGCTAAAAACTGTATTATATTTAGATCATGTGACCGTTTTTCTTGAAGAAAATTTTGTAGCTGAACTAGAGATGTAGCTATTTGCATTTATTTCTTGTTGCTTATATGTATCCAGATAGTTTCCCTATGAATAGCCAAATTAATTACGAGTTGTTTTAATTTATGTCGGCTAAGAAGTTCAGCAAAATTGTTGTGCATTTATTCTTTCAGGTAATGTTTTTAGCATGAACATTGTAATTTGTCTCATACACGTCTTTTGAATTCCTCTTTCAAAACAGTCGATTTAAAGCGAACTTTTTCAAATAGCAATAATATTTTAATGTTATTTTACATGACTTTTCTGCTTATCTGTAAGTACTCTTAGAATTTTTAAGGATAACGGCGCTTTTTTAAAAAAATTATTTTCTTTTTTTTGATATCATTGCTGAAATTAGATTCAAGTTAAAAAAATTCGAGAAGTTATATTTATCATGTTGTACACATATTTTGCACAATTTGTATAAATTTATTATAGCTTCAATAAAAATGAAATAAATAAATCATTCAAATAGCTTGTTTGTTCTGATTGACACTCATAATGTTAGATTAATTTGTAGAAGACATGCTTTTATTTAATACGTTAAAATAATTTAGTGCTTAAAAAGATTTAAACTCATCTGTAACAACTTATGAGTATATAATGAATGTTTGTCAACAGTAAGACAAAATCTTTTGTTTACTATACGGTGTCATTTGACTAGTAATGCTTATAATTTCATATAATTCCTGACAATATATTTTTTTAAAAACTATATACTTATTAAACCGTACAATGTTGAAAAAAGTTCATAAATATTTTTTTAAACAAATGCCACCGTCCATAACTTTTCAATTTCCTTGAAAAATAAGAATGAGGGTTGTCAGACAAACTGAATTTATTGCGCAGAAAGAGGACAGCTTATAAGACTTTTTATTCTTTCGTCGTTATTTTTTAAGAATTTAAAGGACTTCTGAAACCGTACGATATTGAAAATAAAGTAGATAAATAATTTTTTAAACTAATGTCCACGTCCATGACTTTTCGACCTCCATGAAAAATAAGATTGAGAGTTATCAGACAAATTGAATTTACTCTGCAGAAACTGATGGCTTACAGAGCATTCCATGTTCATCCAATAACTAGAAAACCCATTTTAAAAGTGATAAATGATTGACAAGAACCCAGTTACCTTTATCTGCCCTACTGGGACATAAACTCCTAACCCATTTGCTAGTACAAATGCGGATAATGCCTGGGAGACGTGTTACAAATATCTCCACAATCTAACTTCGAAGCAAAACCCATCGACGATATCTATTCTAGTATGTAGAGAGAGATGGTAGGAGAAGCCAAGAACAACAAAAAAGCAGGGAGGGCCGGAAAAAAGAAAAATGACCAGAACGGAATCCCTGGTTAAAGACAAAACCCCTATCTCGATGGAAATGGGCAGGGGGGAGGCCGGGAATTTCTCATTCTAACATATTCGCCTGCTTAAGGGCTTGGTGGTGACTCCCACAAGATAGGACAAGACAGCTCCTTCCGCTCCTGCTGTAATAGGGTTTTTCTTTGGTGTCGATGCTTTTCTCCTTTTTTTATTTATTTTTTTTAACGAGTCCTCTTCGGTGACTCCTGCTGGAAAACAGGGAATCCTATCACCCTGATGAATTTGACCAAGATTATCTTACTAGTGCCTCATTTTTCCCGGACTGGAGAAGAGAAGGCTTTTTTGTTTTTTGTTTTTGTTTTGTGCCTTCCTTTTAGCTTTGTTTGGTTGTTACATCCAGGGTCTCTACCGGCTGATTAACTTCCTGGGTATGTATCTTCTCAATACCGGAAGGGTTGTGAAAGGTGGGAAAGGGGTTGTTGGGGAGTCAAATGTGTCCTTATTCTCGGCTTCAGGAAACAACTCGTGCGAGGGATATACGTGGGATGGAAGGAGGTTTGGTGGAAAAATAAAACAAATAAAAAAAGGAGCTTGAAGAAAGTTGATTTTGGTATATCTAAGGCGGTTCTTTTTTGAGTGAATATCAATTAAAAAGGACTTGCACCGCAAAGAACTTATGTGGAAGGGACTAACCATATAACATGGTTTATTTATAGTTTGTACTCATGAATGATGATTATGAATACTTATTTTGATTTATATGATGTGCATCACAGAGTTTGTTAATTTGTACTTGAATACTGGTCAAGATTCTTCATGATTCAATCAATTCATGATAATCAAATTATGGAAGTATTTGATTACTATGAAATGCTAATAATATGGTTAAAGTAGTAGGGGATTATTTTTTTTTAATTCTAAGAGAAATTTATTTACATGCAAATATAATAGATAAATGTAAAGATTCTATGATAAATTTTCCTGCAAAATTTAAAAAATTCGAACGCCTTATAGAAGCGTAAAAATTATATGGCTTAACTAATCATTATTAAAATACTTAATGGGTTATGCATTAAAAATATACGGAAGATACATATCTCCAGAAAGGATTTGAATATTAAGCATATTGTGAGAAAATTGACGATATTTTAAGGTATTAAATAATACGGTATTAAATAATATTTTAAGGTATTAAATAATTTTTTGCCATTTCAAATTTTATTTACTACATTTTTCAAAGAAAATTTTTATTTACTACATATAGGCATTTTTAGCCTTTAATGTATTTTCCATTATTTTTTTTAACATTAAAGATTTTTAAATGTCTGTTTCTTGAGCCCCGAATACTATACTTATAATTGAGAACTTTTATGTGAATATTTTTACAATATGGAGGAGTAGGGGTCAAAATTCAAAATATTTTTATTACTAGTCAGTTAAAAACTTTTAATACAGTGAAGTTTTAAGCCTCTTGGTAGTTAAAATCCTTTTTCTTTTCTTTAAAAATTGTTATGCAATATATTTCTATCATTGTGTTAGAGTCTTCATTATCCAAATACTACTTATTATTCATTTCGAGATTGTTTTAAATGGATATTTTCTTTTTGTAATTATGTATGTTAAATCATTTTGAAGAAACTGTTTTTAAATTAAATATTCTTTATTGGATTTTATACTTTTTAGTGTCGATATTTTATTTTCAAAAGAGTTAAAATTATATTCCTGCTTATATTAATGAGAGAAAATAAGTTAATTTTTTTTGTATATTTCCGAGTATATAAAATATCTCTAATTTTTAATACGCTTTTGAACCTATAAGCAAGTCAGTACTCCTGGTGTATTTTTAATGCATATAAATATCACAACATTTGTCTTAACAAATTTCAAACTCTTTAGTACATCTAAACAAAAGTAGTAGATTAGTTTTCATTAGAGGTATACGAGGTATATTGGCGACGATTACAGTAATTTTAAATCAAAAATAAAAAAGCTATAGAGTTGGTGTCCCTGAATCTCCTAATCTCTAACTATACTATTCCCTAATAAGACTTTGTGATACGTGAATAAACGTAAAATGAATTGCTTGCTCAGTGAATTTTTAATTGTTAAGAGTTGTGATATTAGTTTTGTAATGTTAAGAAATTCTACGCTTCTACAAAAATCATAGGGAGTTAACTTTTGCACGTGGATATTAAATTCTCAAAATGTTCATCATTATGTACTCAAAATATACATCTTATAAGACAAAGAAGATCTCATATCTGTGCGTATTTTTAGAAGAATAATTTATAATAAACAGCGGAAGATGATTTTAAAGAATACAGTACTGAATTTGATGAAATAATTTCTCTCTTTCAGCTTCGAATTGTACGCATTTAAAAGCATAAGAATACGTCATTTCTTACATTAGCCTGAATGTAACTGACTTTTCGAATATTTATTGCGTGCGAAATTTAATATTTTGCGGTATGTATAGACAATGAATGAAGTATTTATTCATTCATATTTTAAGCATTAATTTATACACGTCATATTTTAAGCGTTAATTTTACAAGTGTTTCAAAAATTCATAAAATTCATTTACTGGAACTTGAATTTCATGTTGAGTAATTGCCGGTGATGTTAAATCCTTTATGAAATTCTTTCGAAAATAGTTTGTTTCAAAATAATTTTTATATTTCATTAGTTGATGTTATGGATAAACTCTGGATAAATTCTGAAATTCTTAAAACTCTGGATACGGTGGTATTTTGCTTTTTTCGTTTAATTTAAAAGAGTTAGAAAGATATTTTTCTATCACCTATTATAATCACGTGAAACATAATTGATTTCCGTGCGGTTGTAAAAATAAAGAATATCTATTTGAATTTGAAAAGCTTCTATGTTTTTAGTTCATGATGTATGTATGATCTGGGTGAATTTTTGTTTTGAATGCGTTTGATATATGGTCAGTTTAGAAGGAGTTCATAAGGGTAATTAATTTAGCAAGAAGCGCCCTACTGATTAACAAAATTCCAATAATCATTTTTGTATAAGCGTTTCAAAAGTTCTCAAAATTATTTCAGGTAAATTTTAATCACTTAACACCATAAGGACAGAAAACTTTGAGAGACTGCCATGAAAATATTTCAAGTGTCAATAGCAAGTTTGATATACTTAGAACAGTTTTAATTTACTTCGAAATTAATTTGTAATTTTATGGACAAAAATGGTCACTAAATACAAATTTAGCATCTAGATATGTTCTCACTATTAATAAAATCCTTTGGTATACACATTAATTTAAACAAAATAGCGTTACATTAAATTTATGCTACTGGCTATTATGGAATGATGTAATTTTATTCTTGTTTTTCGAATTCCATTCTTGGGATGATGATAACATAAGTTTGCCGCTAAATTCTTGTTTCAAATAACGGCAAATCTCACCAGTGCAGTTCAATAGTCTTTTTTGAATTGTCCTTTTATTTTAGAACTCAAGTCTCCTTGTCCGAACTCAGATGGCCGGTATAGCTAAGTGAGCATAGTCACGAACACGTGGCCTACGTTTTTTTCGTCGATTCAAAAGTTCAAATCCTGATGTCACTGAAGACCTGTTGTGTATGGGAGCTGATGCCTGTTAAATCTGTCGTGACACAAAGTCCTCACATTGACATGGTGGGAAAATAAGGAGAGTTGGTTGATGGCTTAGGTGTCAATCTTATCAATTGGTCAAGATTAAGAATTACGAAATCCGTTGTTAGTAGCCCCCGTTTTGCTTCTGTGACATTATTAAATAATAAATCTATTAATAATACGTTAAATCAATCAATTATATCAACTGACTTGATTTGATCATTTGTCACATGTATGTATTCTCTTCTTTTATGTGTACATATGTTCTTTTGAAATTCAAGTTCGTTATTTTGTTTCTCTATAAATAAATATGTAAATATGCTCCTGTAAATATGTTCTAATTTTCCATATATTTGTACAATTCCACTTTAAAATTGCTGTTTTGTTGATCAAACATGTAATATTTTTACCACGTTTTAGTGTTTATAGTAAAGAATTGTTTATCCCTGCTGCACTCTTGATAAAATGTTATGTGCTTTGTTTGCTTATTTTTGAACAAAAATGCTTAGATTATAAGTATTTGAATTCTTAATGAGAAATTCCATTGTAAAAACTTCCTTATGCAAACATATTTGTGTAAGGTTTTCAATAAAATCTGGAGTGGTGGTCCTCCCGCTTTTGACTGATTGTTTAATTAACGTCGCACTTAAAATAAACTCGAAGGCTTTGGGTGACGGACCTCATCATTTTGAACCACATTCAAGTGACGAAGATGACATCTGAGATGGTACCTCTATCTTTTAATTCTTTTACACTATCCCAAAACGTAGATTTTGAGCTCCAATAGATTAAACTTGCATCAGCTCCGCTATATAATGGGTTTTTATTTTTCCCAATATTTTACTCATGACTGAAACAAAGTCGGTCATGATCACTCAGCTGCTTGGGACTAATTGGTTTACTATTGAGACTGGTTTAATACATCCAAACCCTTATTGGGTGAGTTCAGTCTTCTTCAGCTGAGCCAAATTTCCACATAGCAAAAAGTGAAATCTTTTAAGTTCTTTTACATGTAATATGGAGCCGACCCCATTATTCCACAAAAAGATCTTTTTCATGTCTAAAACTCTCTATCCGCCAGTTATGAAGCTTTCAATTGTGCTAACAGCTTACCATGGTTCTAAGAATTATTATAAAGTGATTAACATTTAATATATCTTGTTTTAAGTAATTTAATTCATTTCATGGATATTCTAACCAGAATATTTGGGTCCCAGAGAACAATTTATCGTCTGCAAACTGCAGTCTCTGAGAGATTCTTTTGTAATAAGTTTATTTCATTTTCACCAGTTAATATGTCTATTCGGGATTTTTTTTTTATTTTTATCATGACTTCCTTTTCTGCTTGATGTTTGAAAAATCGCGTGTTTGATTATAGTACAGGAGAGTAATAGTTAATAATGGATATAGTTTTTAAAAATTTGCGAATTGCTGATTAAGAAGTTATATTCGGAGTTGGTAAGGGCTTAAAAATAATTTTGGCTTGAAATAGTTATCTTTAGTTTTGTTTTTAAGCCTTTATTCACTTTTAAATAATATTTTACAGTTAAATTAAATTAGGTCTACTTTAGTTTATAAGGTTTTGAGCATAACTTTTTGGAAGATATTACTTGTTTCTTTGCTGATAAATATCAGATTGAAAAATAATTTCATAAAAATGTGTTAAAAATGGATCTGCATTCGTTTTTCAGGAATGCTAATTAAATAGTAAATTTATCATCAAAATGAATTTTTAAAAGAATTCCTCATTTTTTTTTGCATGAGTTAGTGCTTCCTTTGAGAAAATTACGCAATGATCCGATTTCTGAAACTCATCCTTTTTAAAATGTATAAAAATAAATATAAAAAGTTTTTAGAGGAAATTAGTCGAAGTAATTTTGTTTATCAGAAAAGAATTGTGAATAAAGTAAAATTATTTCTAGCATAACATTATAAGAACATGAACTTTAATGGGGGATTAGAAATTATAAAAGAACAATTTATTTTCCAGAAATTAGCTGCCTCTTATTTAAATCACATAAAGTAGATTTCATTGTGTTCTTGTAGAACCTTATGAATATTGATTTCTAGTATGCAAAAACATTCAAATTTTTAAGACAGAATTTTCTGATGAAGTATCAATAATATTCCTTAAATTATTTAGAAAGGTTACGAGTATTAAATGATAAAATAATATGTAATGTGAAAATTTGAAAATTGATGAAACTGCATAATTTTTGGCTTCTAAATAAAATGATAATAGTAAATGTGGCATTATGTTCGTATATCAAATTTTAATTAAAAATCTAAGGAAAAAATTATTTTAATTATATTTATTTGAAATAAAACTATTTTCAACTTTGCATTATATTATAGAAAATTCTTTGTTTTTAATAAGTTTAGCTCTTCCTTTTCTGATTTATTGAAAATTCCATAAAAAGCTTGATTGAAATGAGATAAAAATGATTTTATTTAAATTAATTTTTGAGATTACATTTATCAAAAGATTTGAAAAAAAAAAAATTATGAATGAAGATTTATAGAATAGAAACTTTGTTTGTTCTATTAATATATACACTCTTTTTTATTCTAATCTTATAAAATATAAATAAATTCTGTTTCATATTCACATATAATGAAATTAATATTTCGCTTAAAATATTTTATCTATGAGAAAAATAATGCGTAAATATATATTGATGAAAAATTTATTTCCTCTCTGAAAAATGTATCTATATTTAAATATTCTATATAACTTATATTTGGATCTTTAAAACTAAACATATAATGAAAAAAGAGGGCAATTATAAAAAGTGTCAACAACATATTTTAAAAGTATGTCGAATCAAATTTTAATTTTTTTTATAAGAATGCTTTTACAAAACTGATAAATGAATATATTAAAAGAAGGAGTTTAATTATAATCTAAGTAACAAAAGTAATAGAAATTTTCACACCAAACTAAAAATAAAATGACAAATATATAAAAAGAAATCTGTAAATTTTTCAAAGAATTTTTTTAAAAAGACCATTGTTTTAGACATGTTGTCGGAAAACAGGAAAGTTATCTTTAAACATATAATAAAAAGCCAATTTTTATTCTTTGTAATTGGCGATTGGAGAATTTGCGTAGAAACTTTTTAATTGCGATAAAAATCACGCGAGAGAAAAAGCTAAGCAAAAGAAAAGATTGCCTGTTATCTCTTTTTGAGATCCAAGCACTAAAAATAAAAATAAAAAAATGTAAAGAAAATACAGAAGGAAAACATGCTTAATCATTGGAAAGCAATGACTGCTTTAAGCTAAACAAACTTATGTTCTCCCTTTTTATTGAAAAACTAAATAGACGTCTCTCCTTTTTTAAAAAATCAATTATTGTAATTTATATTAGAAGCATAAACTTGGTATTGTTATTTTAGTTTCAAAACTTGCTTAGGTGAGAAAAGAACAAATGATATTTTTTAAAAGGTAATTATTTTAGGTATTTGAAAATTCTATGTGTCGTATACAAAAAATGTTCATCAAATAAGTAAATTAACCATAAAATTTGGTTTGTAAATATTATTAAAGAAATCTTGACATGTTAAAAATATTTATACTTTATAATTTTATGCAGCTAACAAATTAGTAAGTCTCCAAACTGTAAAAGAATATAACGATATCACAAAATAACAATAAAACATATATCGGTATATGAAAATTATTTCTTAAAATTGTTTGGAAAATTAGTTAGTTTTCAATTACACTTGGTAATACCTATTGTTAGTAAATTGTAACTACCTCTGTAATTCAGTCGAAATATGTAAAAGAGAAAACGATAGTTTGTATTTTTATTTAAAAAATTTATTTTCTGAAATGGAATGTAAAAAAATATTCATTGTTGCTTTATTTATGTTGCTTCACAGTACGATAAAATCAAAATTGAAGTTCAGCTCGACTATGAGTTAGTATTGAAAGCGAAACGTAATTTTTTAAATTTATGTAACATAAATAATAAGCTTTAGTTATAAAAATAATTTGGAAGATATAGACAAATATCAAATATTAGCAACAATTTGCTCTGAATAAAACCATGGGAATGGAATTTTTTCGTTTTGGCAGAATTTTGCTTTTCAGGAAATACCATTCCGTTTGGCTGACCATGGTTGAATTTCGAATAAAATATTGTTGAAGAAAAAACATTAATATACGTTTAACAATAGCCCAGGAACCCTATGTCAGATCATAAGATTTATGAATGAGATGTAAATAATGATAATTTTTTTCATTTTAATATTTTCTTTCATTCCTATACTTCATGAAGCTGATTAACTTTCTCAATTTTACTCGAAGATTAATCTGATTGTCCACATTGAACTGTAATTGTTATCTTTATAAGCGTTCCACGTATTCTATAGTATATCGAATGCTTACTTGTATTGTGCAAAAGCATATATATAATTATTTTGCAAGAAATATTTAAGAAACCTATTCATATATCTAAATTTTTGGTTCCTCGTATTCAGTCTTTTTTTTGTTTAATTTTTTGTTAGGTTCAAAATATGATAGTTAATACTCGTATAATTTCGTGCAAAATAATTAATTTTAATAATTTGGAAATGTATCATTATGGCTTTGCAATATTAGTTCATTTGTAATTTCTTTTTATGATATTTGAGTTTTGACAAAAGTATTGATTTTTTTTAAATCACTTACGGATAATTCGCTTTCACACATTTACTGATTAATTTGCTAATCTTTCAAAAGTATGCTCCACGAAGAGATAAAATCTCTATTAAAGGAATTAATTAAAATTATTCTGATTTCACTAAAATCTAAAACATTGGAGGTTACAGTGTATATTTAACCTAATTGACCCTCAAAATCATTAATATATGCACTAAGGAATGCAATACCGGTAAATTATGAATTTTAGCCTAAAAGTGTTTCCGGTAATTGTACATTATTTTCATTGGTATAATTCTGTAAATTACATATATAACTATAATCACTTTTCCTTCAGCATATGCAATTACTTTGCCATGAAATACAAACTAAATTTATTAATTAACAAAGCAGAAATATAGTATAATAATCTGCCTCTTTCCCCTTCTCTAAAAAAATTAATAAAATTGTTAAAAAATGAACTGGAGTATTTTTAAGATTAAAATATTTTTGGAAATATATTCAAATAATGTGCGATTCTTGAATAATTATTAAATCAACATGTATGGAATATAAAGCTATTTTACGGTGAGATTATTTTGTACTTGTTCCTTATATGCTTTTGTTAAAACATGTTGACAAATAGATTAAGTATGTAATTATATATGTTATAATTCTTTTCGCTGAAAAAAAATATACATGTATGTATATTACTAATAATTTATTATAAAATTGTTGAATTTCATTTGTATTATTTTTGTTTAGTTTACAATTACAGTTCAATTTATTTATTTGTCAAAGGATGCAAGCGTTGTAAAAATTGCTAATCATTATGAATTTTTCTTTTACATTCACAACTTGAAAGAATTTCCAGTAATTTAACGGTATATCCATTTTGTTTGAAAATTTTACCGAATTATCAATAATACAAAATAATCGGTAAATATGCAGTCACTAATATATACATTATTACTCACAAATAATTATAATTTTGAAAGAAAAGAAAACAATACATTAAGGAGTGATAAGCAAGAATTATTTCAATTCTAATTAACATTAAAAACTAGATTCCCGCATTTGTAACATTTTTCTTCAAATAATAATAAAAAAAAAACTTGCATCTACGGCTTAGTTTTTTTTTTTCAGGATTTCTTTCTTAATACTTCTTTTCTCTTACAGAAACAGAAAATCAGTAACTAACACTCACCTCTCTCTTTAACCCGTCATCTGTAACGGCTCAAGTTTTTCATTTAGTTCCTTCCATTTTTTTTCTTTCATTACCTGCCTGCGCAATATCATGCCCTTAAAGTTAATTTGCGTGGAAAGACTAAGTTAAGCTACTTTTTCCCTCGCTTTTCTTCTTTTAGGGGGCCAGAAAAAAATACATCCTTGTTATCCGACCAATTCTTTTTAGTCTTTGTTTTACCAAGAAATTAAAAAAAAAGGGGAGTCTTAAGAGGTTACTTTAATATTTAAATACGTGTAATACCCAAATGAAATTGGATTAAATTGTAAGCTCACTGTTTTGTCTAATGAAGGTAAATAATTTTTTATACCTCCTTTTTGGTTTTTCTGCGCTACAAATCAAATTTTTTTCCCGAAAAAAATACCTAATGACTTCTTGTTTTTAATGTCTTTGGATTAGTTCGTCCTTAATTCGCTTTATGAGTGTTTTTTTACTGTCCACTAAATTTTAAAAGAGTTAAATACTTTAGAAGATCAAGGAGTTGAGTGTTTTTTTTCTTTTCTTCGTCGTATTCCTCCACATCTTAAAAAACGCTTAACCGCTGTGTTACTCTTCCAAAGAAATTAATCCCACGTCTTTCTTCGTAATGGATAATGAAGTTTAATTGCGCCGAATTACCTAAAGTATTCTAAATTACACTTGGAAAAAGAAAAGCCGTCGAAAGGTTTTTAGTAGGAGAGAAGGAAAAAAAAAAGTATTTTTAAGTGCGATAACAAGTATTTTCTATAAAAACTTCTAGAAAACATTTTTTTGTTATTAGTGTTGTTAAATTAGTTAAAAATTTAAATTACTGCATTCGACACGTAAACTTGTTAACAAAAGATAGGTTGTTTCTTCCAGTTAATGAATTACGTTTTTTTTCTTTGCAAGCACCGCAGGTTTTTAATTTTTAATTCGAATTCTATTTTGATTAAAAATCGGGAAATTAATTTTAGTTTTTTTCGGGAGATAGTCTATAATGAGCATCATGGCCATTTTTTTTAAAAAAAACAAATCTTTCTTTCAGAAAGATTTTTCTTTCGCTTTGAAGTTGATGAAATAATTTTTCAGATTAAGTTAAAAATTCTTGAAACGTTATACAATATTAACGGCTAGAATCTGAGCAGAGAGCAATTTTTTCACCAAAGATTTGAAAAGCTTAATTCTCTTTTATTCAGAGTAAAGAAATAAGAACACGTGGGAAGAGGGTAATTCGAAGGTCGAAATGTATTTTTAAATTAAAAGCGTATGAGGACATATTTAAAAATATCGAATTCCTTGTATCCTTTTTCAACTTTATAACATTTTTTTGAGTATTTTATTTTAAACTATATACTATATTTTCATATGGATTTATAAGTAAGATAAATATACAACATACATATATATCATTGGGGAAAAAGAGTACACGCTTAAAATACGTTCATTTCTTAAGTTAAAGTGAAATCGAATCACACACATGAATATTAACTTCAACATTTAGAATATTCTTCAATCGGAAAAATATTCTATATCTGATTTCTATTCTTTAATGTTAACTGCAACCAAATATAAAATGAAGTAAAGCAATTTGAAATAACAAGATTGACAACTGGGATATTTTATAAGTCACTTTATATCTATATGAAAACTTTAAAGTGTCTATAATTAACACATAATTTGACTATAAGAACATTTACCAAAACTATGTTTGACTGTGTGGATACTCAAATTGCTCTACTTGTAGCTTCTATTTATCATCATTTAGATTTCTATTTAAAAAAATACTTAGGAAATTCTCTTTCAAAAAAATTTTACTTTGCTTTGAATTTTTGAATCGTTCATAAGTATTTTACCTACTTTTATATTGATTTTTTTAGAATTAAAATAACTTTTGGCTCGAAAAAATAAAAATCAAGCCAATTATCAGCCTGAGTCATAAGAAAATTTTAAACATAAAATTTTTCATAGATTATAATTTAAACATTTCTACCTTATATGAGATAGAATTGTAGAAAATATCTCTTAACGAAATATTTCATGAATGATTTTATATTAGTGGGGACAACTTCTATGCTTGAAATGTTGAGACCAAAAGCATTTTCCTTGTCTTGCCGTTTAGGATAATAGCAGTTTACTTTTCCTTGAACTATTTGTAATTGATTTTTCGCATAAATTTTAGGTTGTTTCCCTAGTTCTTCTATTGTCTTGCTTAAAAAAGAAAGATGACATTTTTTTTTCGGAAGCTATAAATCTATCTGAAATGTTAATCACACATGTCTAATATATTATTTTGCTACATATTGAATCTTTTATTGAACCAAGATTCAAACTAAATCGTTCCGCTTAAAATCTTTATTTTATTTTATCTAATGACCTTTAAATATATTTTTAATATTCAGTTCCTTTATTTTTAATTTACATAGTTACTTAAGACTGCCTTCGTCTAATATAAAAGAATAGAATCTAAAAGCTCGGGTAACTTTTTTCAGGTGGAAAAACTCCTTCAAATTAATATCCTATTCCGATTACACAAACAAAAAGAGAGCAACCTGTTTCATTTTACTACTTATTTTAATTTAAAATCTATTAAATTTCCCCCACGTATAACATATTCAATGTTTCGAATTCTGCCTTTTTGCATATAACTAACTTTTTACTACACATGTTAAAATGAAAAATAGCGAATATATGGAATGCAATAAATCTGATAGACATTGTATCAGAAATGTAACGAGTTCTTATCTCACATTTACGAGAATACAGTAAGATAATGACTTATAGACACTTAAATTGAGAATGGGAATATATCTGTGCTATATATTCCTATTTTCTTTCATCAAGTAATATAACTTTTTTTTTTATTTGGAAAAGAGCTCTTAGTTAGTCGAGATCTTGTTCTTTCACACTAAATCCTTCATTCCTTCTCCCACAATTCGATTTTGAAGCACTTATTACAGACACCGAAAACTTCACCAAGTAGATGTATTTTCAGATAAATTAAACTATCCATTATTTCATTGTACTGTTTTTTTTTTTGGTTTTGAATTAAACAAATCAACACAAAGATTGCAGAAAAAGAAACAAATAATAGAATATTTGGGACTGTATATTGCATAGAAAATTTTTGAAAAATTAGGTGCAAAAGAGGATAAATACAATCTCAGATTCGGAGCTGTTTTTAATTTGCTTCCGTATTTATTTTTTTTATGTAAGTATACGATTAAAAACGTCCGTTCCACAAGCTCTATGCTATCAAACGGCAACAAATACGTTACGGTGTTTTTGAACGTTCACTGGGCGAGTGCGGCCAGTTACTACGGCGAGTCCCGAAACTTCACTATTCCGTCATTGAAGAGGTTCTTCATTCTGGTATCTTGTGACTGGTTCTTCAATGATTTCTGATAATTTTAATAAAAACCTCTGCCTTCTTTTTTAATACTTATAAACTATTTTGTTCTTTTTTTCAGCTGTGGGAAACCATAGCTATTTTTTTTTCGCATATCTCCTAGTGATCTCTTCCGTCCCCCTTCTTGTACGTGTACCACCGTTTGAGAATCGTTGCACTTGGTGAAGAACAATCTTAATTGAATAACACGATGCTATAAAATTCACCTATAAAAATGATTTTTTTTTCATTTAATATCAAATTAAAATGTTCAGTAAATCCAGTAATACTAGAGAGAATTAGCAGTTTGCACCAATGAGAATAAATATTTCTTCAGAAAGAAATTTTGAGCTTTTCCCATTCAGCACAGAATCATTTAAGTGAAACACATTGATACTAGTTTTGCAAAAAGGGAAAAAAAGAACGAAACGGTCTGTTATTCCCTATACAGTGATATACGCAGATTGTCTCTATTTAGAGCTGTGCTATACATCCCGGCTCCTTTGAGGTTTACCGCTGTGAAATATCTTGACTGGGATTTCTAGCGACGTTGCACACGGGAAGAAGAACAATTTGACTGTTCTCTATTTGTCTCAGTTTCGCTCTGCTTTATCTCTGTCTGAAGATAAAACCGTGCAGCAGCATTAATGTTATATTTATGAAATATAATCTTAAAACTCATGAGAGTTTTGAAATAGTTATGCGAACATTTCTTACCCGCGTTGTTGTTTTATCTAAAAGTATTTGTTAAGCATAGTGCATGTTTCTTTAGTTTGTAATATGGCTGCGGTTACAATTTCTCAAGCCAAAAAATGAAACAGATTCGGAAAATAATGTGGGACTGTTTTGATTTTTTTCTCTTTATGTACAACATATTGTTATAGTTATCAGAGATATTATTTTAGATGAGAACTTTTAAGCTCATACAATTGACTTAATGTTCAACAGCCATTATCATAGAGATTCTATCTATATAATTTTAAGAGATTTTTGTAAAAAATTGTAGATGAAAATGAATAAATATTAAATGCAAATAAACTTAAACAAGCGCATATTTTTTAAAATTATAATGCCAGGGAATATATTCCTTTTTACATATAAATTATAATATTAAAATGTAAAATAGTCACTCAATAATTTTCAGAATGGCGCAGAAAGTATTTGTAAAAAGGTTTTAATTCATCTTTGCCTACATTGAGCTTTATTAGATTCAAAATATGACTTCTTAAACCCAAAGAACATGTTATAATTTACTTTTCTTTTTAATAATAAGTATCAAACTATCAGGAATTTAATAACTAATATTATGTAAAATCATAAGTAGCGGATGTAAGTTATTACTTTCTCATATTTTGCAAATAATATTTTAGTGATTTGATTGATTGTTTATTAGTGTCGTACATAGAAACATCACGTGAACTACATGTAACGGAACTCATTATTTTGAAACTTGGTCAAGTGACAACGACGACAGCTGCTTTTCCTAACTTCCACACCATGTCGTTGGTAGCACTTAGTACCTCGATAGATTTGACCTGCATCCGCCCAGCAACACGAGTCTTTAGTGGCACCTGGGTTCGAACCCATGACTCGACGGAACCAACGGCCGTGATTCCGCGATCTACCGCGGCCACAGTTACTTTCGTGAAGCATACTATTTAGTTCAATAAAAGGATTTCTTTTTGTTTTATCCTATTTCATGAAACTTCTGATTTGGATCGAGAAATTTCTTTAAAATTATGAATGTTAATGTTTATTTGTAGTTGTTTCCTTGAAATATATGATATCGATCCAAATAAAAAAAACTCATTTTTATCGATTATACTACATAAACAAATTTAAATCATTCAAAGCATTAGTCGAATTTTACAGATATCAACACAGTTAATTTATATTTCATAGAATAATCTTAAATTAAACTGATGTAATAATTCATTTATCCAGCATTCAATAAAATTTTTCGCCTGTTTCACGGACGAAATTAAATGATTTAATTAACTATGAGAATTGTGTGTGTGTGTGTATAAAACCAAGTATAGTTTTTCTTTGTTTTTAGGAAGAGTTTGCTTCATATTTATTAATGTTTTGAACTTGCAATAAACTCTGGCTACACTTTCTTCAATACTAAAATTGTATTGAAACAATGCATGCAAACCCATAACACTTGTTGCTTCTTCGAATATGGTAATTATTTTTCTGTGCATTTCCCAAAACGACACACATTATCCTATTCAGCATTAAGGCATAAAAATCATTCATTAGGCTCTCATCTCTTTCGAAAATTCATCCTCATTCATTTAAACTCTTTAACGTGACTCCTTCTTTCGCATTGGGGATTCCTATCTCTAGCCCAGCAGTGGGCTGAATTGAAGTTCTGGGCACTAATTGCGTTAAAAGTGAGCTTTAACCGAGTTAAAATGAAGTGAAGGACAGCTGTACTCACTCTGTAATCTTGTTTCCCAAATGCTGGTACTTGGAAATTGTGTTTATTTTGGGAGGTGACACTACCACATGAGGTTTCGATGCTTTGAAGGCTTTCGAATCGTATACTTTGAGAAGAATTGTTCTTTCTTTGTTTTATTGCAGTAGAAAAGTCTTACGTTTCAGTCTTTGTACAAGGATTGTTTTCTCAGTTTTAATAAATAAGGCTAATTTAATTTCGAAGGGTATTTCTATAGATTAAGGTGTAAATTAAGTTATCAATTTTTAACACATCACATGAGATTTTGTTTTAGATTTCAAAGTTTGATTGAAAGATTTCTGTTGAATGTCACGGATAAAAAAGATTTAAAGAAGATGTTGCGTTTTCTGAAATATGTTAAAGGAACTGATAAATTAAATAGTTTGATTTGTTAATGAAATAAATTTAGTCAGTTAATAAGTTTATAAAAATTAATTTAAAGTAACACTTTTAGTGAATATAAAGTTTGTTACTTGTAAAAGTACAATTGTATATTTAAATTAGTTTTACGCCATTTGTGAAACGCAAAGAATGAGGATTCAGCTGAACTTAATATTTGAAAAGAATAAGGTGCTTGTTTGTTTCAAATAGGAACATTTATTACTCCTCAGAAATTTTAACAAGGAAAAAAGAAACGATTACTTCAAAAATTTTCAAAAAATAGAATAAAAAACATATGAATGTCAAGGGATATATATATATATAAAATTATACAGAGATAGAGATCTATGCAATGAACTTAACTGACTTAAATGAACTTATTAGTATTTTGAAGCCGAATCTTCTAGTAGCTTCCCACTTCATTTCAAAAGAAAGTTTTCGAAAAAAAATGTACCTTGAACCTTCAAAAGATGTGTCCCTCATACCTTTAATTTAACAAGTGGTCTGACACAAATACTATAATTGTTTTCTTTTCAACTTTCACTATTTCTGCTTCCTGTGATTTAGACAGCATTACTGAAAACAGTATATTTCCTGAAAATAATTTGTAGAACTTTCAGAATTGACAAGGGAATCGTTTCTTTTTTAAATAATCATATCAAAAGTGTCATTTTGTGAAAATTTCTTTTGTCCAGGATTTCATTAATCACACTTTCAAGTTTTCTCAGAATCATTTTCACTCAGATTTGTGGCGGCAATGATTGATATATGTACTCCAGGTTGATTTCTCTTTGCTCATGTTAGTAGCATATGCCTATATTTCAGTTGGATTCATAATCACAACTTTCTACCATTGCGTTTCCTTATGGCATCTTCTTAACACTGTATGCAACTTGCTATACATGATTTTAACTATTGTGTTTTATTGAAAGTTATTAAAGTTTTGTTTATGAAGTGAGTATGTCCGCGCGTTAATTGTGTTTTCCGCTATCGGTGAAAGTTGCAACTATCTGAAAGATAAAGTGCCACCGTTCGGGTTATATTATCAGTGTATCACATTCCGTTGAAGTGTTAACATAATAATTTTTCCGAGCTCATAAAACGCCGATTTTTGTATCAAAGAGAGCTAGTAGGGAAGCGTTACTTTTCCATTTTCATTTGAAAAAAATAGACACCTGTAAGTATTTGCTGTCTGAAGCTTTTGGTGAATACGCTCCATCAATTTCAACTTGTGAATATTGGTGCCAACGATTTGAAAGTTCTGATTTTAACACTAAAGATAAGAAGCTCTCCCAGGAAAACAGAAAAATTTGGGAGACGAAAAACTAAAAATATTATTTGATGAAGATCCGCTACAGTTGATGTAATTAAACCATGCATTGAAAGAAAAACTAAGGAAATACGCCTAATGACATGACAAAATTATTTTTCAACACCACAATGCTTAGCCACTTGTAACAAAACAAGTCACAAGCTATTTGGAAACACTTCGATAGGATGTTTTACCCCAACCGCCTTATTCGACTAACATTTCTCCTTCTAATTATTATTTCTTTCGAGTGATGACCCATGATCATTCTGAAAAGGGCTTCCAGTCTTATGAAGATATTAAGAAAGGAGTAGATTCACGGATGGTATCAAAAGACGAGGAATTTTTTTTCTTTTGCCAGAAAGCTGAGAAATAGTCTTAGCTAACGATTGACAATACTTTGAATAACAAGTTTCTTTTAAAAAACGCATACTGTTACGAAATAATCTTTTAAAATTAATTCAAACTCCCAAAAAATAAACACGCAATGCTTAGTACTTCAGGAAGGCTATGAAGTTTACCATCAGTTGTGTTTCCTGTATGATACTCCTCAAAGTTCTTCATTATAATCGACATGAATATTTAAACACTCGAAAAAATTATGGTTAGTAATTATTTTAGCTTGTGGTGGCACATTGATAAATTCCTTTCTTATTTATTATATGAATATCAACTTGTCATATCCCTGCTATTTATAAATTTCTGAATTCTACAAAATGGTTATCTTCATTTATTTACATGATGTTTCAGAAACTGAAAGTTCTTCCCACCCCTATCGATTACGGCGATCTAACCCATCTGCTGCATGAAATGTTGGGTGAGAAGGTGGTGGGGGTTACGAAAATGCAATTAAGTCCTCTTTTCTGTAGATAGGGATCGGGTTAGTAATTAGGCAAAACCTCTTCTCTCTTCCAGCATTAACATGGCCATCAGGTGGTTTTGAGTGCAAAAGGCTGCGGTATTAAGAACGCATCCCTTTGTTAAAATGCTCTCCCACAAACATTCTTTATCTCTGTGCTTGTTTTTTTTTTTTTTAATTTCTTAAATTCCATTAAGAGTCTGATGGCTTGGAGAGGCTGTTAGAAGTTTTGGTTTGGGTTGTTTAAGTCCTCACGATTGCGCCGTAAGCTTTTTTAGTTTTAGAAATGTTAATGGCAAAGTATACCTAGTCGAAAGTATAGTGTCTTCTCTACGTATTTTAAAATAAGCAATTTAGTTCCTTTATAATAAACTGTTGATAACTTCTAAGACTATAAATTGAAGTATCAACTGCAATGTTAAACAAATAAATAAATAAAACAATGTTAAAATAATATTAAAACTTTATTATAAAGTTTTGTATACTGGATTTATTTTAAAATTGATTTTTTTTTTCAAACCATAAATTAAGAAAGGTGAATTTAAAATTTCAGGTTAGATAAATTTTCATTCGAATTGATTTTGATGTTGATTATGTATAATGTTTCAACAACAAATATTTCTTTTTTTTTCCTTCAATGTTATCAATTTGATAATCCAAATTTGATCTGAATTTGCTTAACATGGAAGATAGACATAAATTATTCTTTGAATTTGAAATTATACTTTTTGTCTTAGATGAGATGTACTAAGAATCTATAAGTTCATTAAATCTCATTCCCAATCATAAATAAAATTAACATGTACAGAAACTTTAATTAAGGAAGTATAATTTCTCCAATGAATATAAATTAAGGCCATACTTTGTATACAAAATTCATATTTGTTAGATATTCCTTAGAAATTTTATGATAGTTTGATGAAACAGATATTTTTTATGTTTTCATTGATTTTAATATTCATGCAATGTTAACATTCGTACGAAACTCCCTTGTATGTCAAGAAAGACAAGAAAAGTTCTAAAATATTTTCGGTTGCTAGATTGATGTTTAAATAACTTTCCATGTATATTTATATTAAATGCTATAAAATATTTTATAAACTCAAATGATTTCTTCTCAAAGATCATTGATATACAATAGCAAATTTTTCTAACTTTGAAAATAGACATATTTTGTAGATTTCGAAAAACTAGTTATATTTCTTCAACGACGTATAACGAATTATTAGAAAAATTTCATATAAACATTAAAGATAAAATTTGACACAACTATTTTAAGGTGAGATAGATCCACACATCAAAAGTGTCAATATCACATGTCGCTTGTTCTAGTATATAGAATTTTTTAGCGATAAGAAATTTACAATAAGAAAATCTTGTTTATAGGAGCAGTATTATTCAATTCTGAACCACATTTAAAAACGTTGAACCAGCAAACAATTTCAATAAGGTATTTTTTAAGGACATTACTTTTATTTCATTATATACTTCAATTTTTATTTTAAGGTATGCTCGTATTCTTATGAAGTTATCCTAAAGTGAGTGAAATGTTTTCTATTTTAGTCGCTAATAGTAACGTTTCTATTTGATGTTGTAGCACTGGGTATCTTAAAGATTTATTAAAAAAATTATCATGATATCTGGATAAAATTTATTCTGCATAAATTGATCCGTGTGTATTTCATGTCGTAAATATCAGCTATTAATTTTGATTTGTTTGGTTTCAGGAAGCCATAGATTGAAGTAATTCGCAATATTGGAAAGCTTTAATTATCACAAAAATAATCGAAATGAAAACTTAGTTATTATTATTCTGCTCTGAATAGTCACCATCCATAGTTATACTTTTCTCTCTGCGTTTCTTGATTTTTCGAAGGCCGTCATTGTAGAATTCAACAGATTGAACTCTGTCTTCTGCATACTGCGGATTATTTCAATCTACGGCTTCCTGAAACCAAAAAGACCATCATTAACAGCTGTAATTTACGACACTATGTACAAAAGAATAAATTAAAACACAAAATAAATGTTATTCGAATATTTTGCTTATTTCTTAAGAAGTAATTAAAGTTTTACGATATCCTTTTTTTAAAAAAAATATTGCCTATTTTGAAGTCTACATGTTTTGCTGACATATTTTAAAAAAGATCTTTTATATAATATCATATGTCTTAAAAAATATTCTAAAATAATTTAAAAAATCTCACAAACGTGCCTTAATCCATTCGGCCATGGCTTGACCTCACGATACAGATTACCAGAAAAAAAAACATATCTATAATGTAGTCGTGTCATCTGCTTCATGCTACAATGCACCGTTTCCTCCTTTCTTCGGTTGGCTTTTTATTTAAAAACAAAAGCAAATATCATAACGAATAATAATCATGGTGGTGTTTACGCTCTACAGTGCTCGAGCAGTAACATAGGTACATGTCTTACCACGGATGATATCTTATATCATTTATCAATTTGGAAGGTACCTCCCTCCAAATAAGGCTTTAGAGATGAAGTCTTTATACAATGACATTTAAAAACCATTAATAATGCTTTCATCTCGACATACAATGACAAACGATGCTTTTTTTATTTTAAGATTTCAGAATCTTATCATGGAAGTTGGTAGTTACGTTTTTGTAGATCGTTGAGTGGCAATTCTGCAAGAAGAAGATGTAAATGTTTGTGTCCATACATCTGATCCTTGGACAAATCTCCAAGAGCATCGACCATAAAGACAAAGGCGGCCTGAAAGCATATCTGATGAATGTCGGCGGAAACAAGCGGTAAAAGTGAAAGGATATTCGGGAATATTATTTGTATTAACATTAGTCACACGCGATTAAATCAACTTAGAGTTTGTCGTTTATCTTCTGGTAATTAGATTTTTGAAAGAAGGTTTTCTGTGTTTTTAGAAACTGATTTAATTTGAGAATATTTATTGAATTCATTATTTTGAATGCCTTCTAGTGAAAGAAGGGGTGTTTCAAAAATTGAAAAGTCAAAGTGGACTTTTGTATTTATTTGTTTCTGAATATAGAGCGGCATTTGTAAAATAAACGTAAACGGATTAATTCCTTTTGTTGTTTGAAGAAAAGCCTTCCGGTAAAGAATGAATTGGTTCTTTATTGTATATATTTGTATTTTTGCAACATTTAATTTATGAATGTGTTATTTAATTAAAACAAAAAGTAGCTGATCACGGGAATTTGATTAGTTTTTCAAGTTTTAATTAATAAAGTTAATAACAATGAATAGTGGAATATATTATAGCACTATTCATTCGTTAATATAAATTGTTACATATTCCTAATATTTAACATTTCTCTCGGAATCTGGTTAATAACAGACATCCTGCATATAAGGACAAAAATTATGTAAATTTTGGTGCATATGGTAATCATTATTGAAATTTAATCCATAATTTAATGATAAAATCAGAAATTGTGCTTACTTTGAATGTACCACTATATTTTATTATAACTTATTATTGTACATTTTTGATTTATTTTGTTACAGTCCCATTGTGATAAAAGAAGTTTGATAATTTTTAAATTTCCTCTTACAAAGCGAGTGGGACTTTTCAAAAATTAAAGCTGCATAATTATTTAAATAATTGTTTTTGTAAATAGTTGATTTTAGTTTTTACCATTAAATAGTCAGATGAAATTTATATGATTTCTTACACACTTTGATATTCAACATTAATTATTCTACGCTAAATCGTATGATTTGGAGATTCAGTTATATACATCTGACCATATGAAAGCGGAATGGACTCTCAAACAGACCCAAGAATCCTGGTCAGGTTTTTTCGGAATTACTGAATGAATAAATTCGAGAAAATTGTTGAATATTTTGTATAAGAAAGACTTTTTAAAATTATATTTCACAATGAAACATACAGGGTCTCCTTAGCTATTACCATTCATAAAATAAAATTCCCAAATCAAATTTTTTTTATACATATAATAATAATTATTGTTATGCAGAATTGATCAGAAAAGAAATTTACTTTTTTTCTCATTTTCTATCACTTTTTAATGCAATAGAATAATGAAAAATCAAGGCATCTAGCATGCACTGATTATTTGATTACCTATAGCTTATGAGATTATTAATATGAGTCGAATGATTAAATCAATGCCAGTCACTAAAATTGAGGTTCCTGTTAAGACCGTTTTCTCCTATTCTTAAAAAATAAGATTTGAATAAAGTTGATTTCTTCTTTAAAAATAAGATTGATAACTTTTTAGACAGAAAAAAGACATTGATACTAATATAAGTTTTATTGTTTTCTTATGTTAATATTTATTTATATCCCTCTGCATTTATAAAATTTTGAAACTTTTAGTAAATATGCAAATATTTGCAAGTGTAGCAGTAGGCCCAAATTTTAATTCCACTTCAGACTTGTCGTTTGAAATAATGAAGGTTGCAACAAGTTAATTAGAGCTGTGTTTTAAAGTCATCCCGTAATGACTTCGTAACCCAGCCTAAGTGTGAAAATAAGAAGAGGAAAGTATCTACTCAGGTGTTGTCCTTATCCACATCTGAGGTTTAGAAATACGAAGTCCGACGCTAGTAGTCCTGATTTAGCTTCTATTGCAAACTTTAATTCACACACATATAATATTAATATTAAAACCTGTTTTATATCTATAAAAGTATTGTACATTTGGGTTCCATATTTAAAAGCAGGCGAATAGCTCTTCCAATTACTTTGTTTTCAAAGTTCGACTGTTTTATATGGAATATTTTTATTATAATGGAGAGTATGCCTTATAGAACACGGTTGATTACAAATTTTTTAAAATTATTATTGGATTATTACTATTTAATAAAATATTTTTTCTCGCTTTTTTATTTATTATATTGTGATTTTATATTTGATACCCATTTTTTTAAATACAATTTATCCATTAATATATAGTTTTTAAAATTATGATTTCATTTAAGTACATTATATTTAATTTGATAATAATTTTGTTCAGTACAATGAATTTTAGCTTATGATAAAAAAAAAAGCTACATATATATATACACATTCTCACCCACATAAAAAAAGATAAGATATAAAACTTACCTCTAAAGTCACTGATTTCCTTTCTCTGATTGACTTTTTCTTCATTGCACATAATAATTTGAGATTTTGTAATAAAGATAATAATGCATAAAATTATTTACTTTGTTTACCTTTGAGGTAATACAAATTTTCTATTTGTAAAGGACGCTTTTTTTTATTAATCCCAAAATAAATTGGAAAAAATTGTTATTTAAAAATTGCGTTGGAAGTGATTTTTTTTCTTTATATACATATACACTCACACACGTGATGTTTTTATTACACAAAAAGAGACAAATGAAGAAAAAAAAAACGATAATGCTTGAAGCACTGCTGATGTAATTAGTTATATAAAATAATTTCATTTAGAGTCGTTTGAGAATGAATCTGAACAACTCATTTTTATTTCGAAATTATTAATAAAACGTTACTTTATGAATAATTTTATATCTGTCGTATCAAATGGCTTTTTTCAATTAAGAACCTGGATAAGTGAAGCCGAAAATAGAATAAAGAGCAGATGCCTCCGTAAACATTAAAAACAATTAAAATTTTTCATCCAGTATTTAGCTAAGAAATGAAATTAAATCAGATGCTTTTTTTTCTCAATTTTCCCATAATCAGAAACCTTACGGCTTGAGTTACTAACCGCCAAAAACACTGCAATGTTTCCTAGCAGTCAAATGTCGTTTAAAAGACGTAAAAGCGACGCCATTTTTTTTCTTCGTCGTCTTTTCGCCCACTCCTCTTTCCCACCGTTTCCAATTCGTCGCTTGTAGATCTTCCTCACTTATTTCATTCTTTCTAATTCTCCAATCACCTTTTGGAGAAGGAAGATAATAGAAAACGAGATTGGGCAATTAACAGGGCTTGGAGGGTAGCACACAGGGGGGAAGGGAAAGGAACGAGGAGAGAACGTGTAACAGGATTAAAATTTACTTCTGGAAAGAAGGCTTTCGAACGCCTGCAGCTGCTAATATAAATCCACTTTTCTGCAATGTCTTCCGCTTGTTGAGACACGGTGCTTTCTTTTTGGGAGGGCCATGCTCCTTAATCAAATATTTGACTTAAGAAGCAAATTTAATCTTGTGCAGGAGAAGTGTTGCTGTGGGGACATTTAGACCAAACCCCAGTTTTCCGCGTTTAATTGCCTTTGGGATTTGTATGATTAGGTTTTAGACTTTGAGACTAGTTTTCCTGGGCGTAAAAATTCTTTTCCAACCTTTTCTTTGCCTCGATAGTGATTTAACTGTCTTCCCTTTCAAATTCTGCATCTATGTGCGATAGATCGGGAGAGAGAGAGAGAGAGAGGCTCGTGTTTACTGTAATTATCTTTTCAGCCGAAATAGGGATTACAGGGTTAGTTAATGCCAGCGGCATATTCTTTCAAATAAATATCACAGCCACAAGAGAGACGCCTCCTGGAAGTGTTGCTGCATCTAATTTTTTTCCTCTTCCTATTTGCAACTAACTCTCTTCCTTGTGTTATTTTCACGGTAATTCTTCTCTTAAATTACAGATGTGCACTGGAGGTTTGTTATTGCTGGCTGGAGGGGGACACCTCCGCTTTAAGCAACTTTGTGATATCGGGAATGAATTTCTAAATAGAATTTGCGACGAAATTTCAGTAGAATAATTGAGGTATTTAGTTTAAATCAATTTGAGACATGTATTGGTGTTAATTAAAGTTTTGTGTTCGCCGTCGACTATGTTTTATTTCTTTGCTGCAAGAAGCTGAAGAAAAGGCTTGCCGTGTTAATCTTTTCCGAGAGAAGAGACTATTGACTGCCATGGTGGTATTAAGGAGAAATTTTTATGTCTTGAGTCGTAAGGGAACGAGAGATGCTTGAGGGAAAGAAAACCTCATCCTATTATTTCGTCAATGAAAATGCTAGTTTCAATTAACACGCGAGATTTTACGCAATTAAGACGTAAACGCGAGAAGTCTCATATTACTTATATTCAAATAGAAGGATTATTAATAGTACGATTAATCCAAAGGCTTATACGGAAGCTTTTGCGAAGGAAAGCTTACTTTGAAGGCTGTCTGTAGAAGCAGATTGTAGTTTTACTTTGGTTATAAAATGTGAATAATGAAAATATTTGAGCGACTGCATAGGAATATCATCATTTTTCAAACGGATCTTTTTAAAATTGACGTTTATTTTTTTCAGAACTGAATCTCATAATTTAATTTGTAGAAGTTTTCAGATATTTCTCAAAGGATTTTATTTGATAGTTTCAACAACAGTAATAATTATATTTGTTCTAAGTAATTCGTTGAGGTGAAGAGATTTCTCTACTAAAGGAACTTTTCTTTATAAATAGAATTTGTTTAATTTAATTTATTATATTACGTAATCTATTACAAAAGCTCCTTTGTTTATTAATAATGGGAAAACATTTTTAAAATCATTTGACCCCCAAACATTCCTAGAAGGAAGCCAATTTAAAAAGGAGTTCGAAAATCTCATGGAAAAAAATGGCTGCCTTACAACCGTCTTAAAATTTGGAACTATTTTATTCAGTTTCGCAGTCAATTCTTAATTCCTGATTACATATGATTTAAGATAATACATCAATTAGTCCATAAGTAAATAAAATATTTAATTTTTATATATGTTTTGTTTCAATTCAATAAAAATAATTAAATTGAAATTTATAACATATTTTTGAAAATCAAGTTAATTGCTGGTGAAATCAGGCATTGGACATGTATTATATATGTTTTATTTCAATCGAATACGAAGTTTAGGAGAAATTTATTACGACATATATTATTGGTAAAAGCAAGCAACAAACATATTCGCAAAAACTTCATTGATAAAATTTTGAAAAGTTGCCAGCTAGTATAAAACTATAGCTCCTGTGATGGCTAATAGAAGTTTTGCTGATTATCCCAAGCATAAAATTTTCTCACGGTTTAGTGAAATGGCTTAACACTTGGTATTTTTATATAAATTTTCCCTGTAAAATATAATATATAGCATTCCACATGATTTTGATTTTATAGGCTCAATTCTATTTAATTTGGATAATTTTTGTCCCTAATATTTAGAAATATTTCTTTAAAATTTTCATTCGTATTAGAATAACAAATATAGCAATATTTATATATCTTTGATGACTTTTAGTACCTGTGGGAGAATAAATTAAAGATGGGTGAAATTTGAATTTGTGATGGAAATAAATTAAGCAGAGAATAAACGGAGTTGATTGGGATAGTTTATTCGAATAGGCAAACCATCCGTTTAACAAAATACTTATTACATTACGAATAATATTTGCATATGAGACATTATTTTGAATAGAAGAGATTATTAAGTCGAATAGTGTTCAGACAAGAATCGTGATTTTATTCTTGGTTTCGCAATGATAAGAAAATAATGCAATTCAAAATAATAATAATAAATAAATGAATAAATAAAAAAAATCCTTTAAAATACGTATTACTTTCTTCATTAAATTCACTAGAAACGAATATTTTTCTTGCTAATTATGTCGAACTCAAGGAAAAGTCTCTGAAGTTGATTTTTTTAGCTCATGAAAAATATTTTGTAAACACATTTTGTCTTTTTTTCTTTTTAAAAAAATATTCTTATAGATGACACTAATAATTCTCTTTTTGTCTATTCGAAATGATTTTCGTATTTACAAAATTGTAAAATTAAAATTATCAAATGGAGTGAAATAATACATTTTTTAAAACAAAATTGTGAAGAAAAATTGAGATAATTTGCAAAAGCAACTGTAATAGTAGAATATTTATATTTTTGAACTCTTGATCTATTATGTTTGTTTTTTTAAACACACACACACACACACACACACACACATATATAAACATACGCGCGCTTATTCATGCGCTGAACGCTACATAAATTTAATTTTGGTATTTGATTATAATCAATAAACGGCAATTATGGATCCCCTTCCCCTTTAACTCAAACAAAGATGGAATATTTAAAGCAAAGTCTTTGTTTTTCTGAAATGAAATGTATTTATCATTTCATATTAATTGTATTATTTTATAATGGTTAATTTAATTATATGTAGCGAAAAATAAGCTTATTCTAAATAGTAGTATTCAATGGTTTACGCATTGCTGAATTTGAATTATAAAAACAGAGCTAGGATTTTTACGTTAAAAAAACAGTTGGAGAAAAGTTTGGTTATATTTAGTCAATATAAATTTGCACCATTGAAAGTCCGATATTTATATGTGTAAGAAATATATA
This sequence comes from Nephila pilipes, assembly GCA_019974015.1. Classification (NCBI taxonomy): domain Eukaryota; kingdom Metazoa; phylum Arthropoda; class Arachnida; order Araneae; family Nephilidae; genus Nephila; species Nephila pilipes. The sequence goes on along the minus strand of BMAW01015162.1, from coordinate 1,154,503 downwards.
TTTACAAAACGATACTTTTTGTTCCTGAGAGGCAAAACTGTTTTGTTTCTTGCAATAACTCCCTTTATATCCATCTGCACACGTCTAAAACATCCGGTTATTACCTTTGTCGACCCCCATAGCGATTACAGATAATCGTGCTACTGCACTTATCTTCACACAACAGTGATATAAACTGTTCCTAATAGATGTTATTGCAGACCTACCTGTGCGAATATTTTTGTTCTTACAAACAGTTATCTTTGACCTTTTCCACCATCTGTACGCTAAACATCTGCCCCCCAAATACTATTTTTTTCATTTCAGTTCTTCAAATTAAATCACTCTCCCTTTTTAAGAGAGAGGAAATAGTTATACTTTCTTTCCCTCGGCTCAAAGGTCTACCTCAAGGTCATCCTTTTTTTCAATTGCTTTCAATTAAGAGAAAAGCATATTGATAAATCATATTAGTCGTATGATAGGTTTGAATGCTGCTTCACTGCTTTAAATTAATGATCCGTCTGATCGGAGGTCGAGAGAGAGTTGCGGTCTTTTAATATTCAGAGTTAGTTTGTGAGGTAATAATTTTGGTTTTCATGGGAAACTAACACGCTAACACATCGTTTGCATACTAAGTGGAAGAACAATTTCCTTATTTTTGAAATGAAATGAAGTGGGTTGGTGATGTTCTCTGTTTTTCTGAATGCAGATTTGAAAAAGTAACTGATAGTAGAGTTGATTTATTAATCTAAGTGTTTATTAGAATCATTAAATGAGAAATTTCACAACACAGTTAAATTATTAGCGTTTCTTTGTGTTTGATAGTATGATTAAAAGAATTAAAGGAGTAGTTTCGCAGTTTAATAGCATGCTTATAAAATAGTAATTCTGCAATTAGTTTCTTAGAATTTGATAGTATATGATTGAAAGAGTAGTTTTGGAGTTAAAATATCTTAGTTCTTTTTGATTTTAAAATTTAAAAAAAAATGTTGATTTAGTAATCATAGCTATAATCATAAGAATTTAATAGTAAGATTTAAACAGTGGTTAGTTGATAGTAGTTGATTCATTAATCTCCGAGTCTTGCAGTTTGATATAAGATTAAAAGAGTAGTTAACACAGTAGCAGATTTATTAATCTCATATTTGATAGTAAGATTATTGGAGCATTAGTTAATTAATCGCATAGTTTGGTAGTAAGATTTAAGTAGAACAATCGATAATCGCTGATTTTTTTTTATTCTTGGCGTTAGATAGTACGATTAAAAGAGTGGAGTTAAGGGATTTCATTATTGAAATTGTTCTATTTGATAATTTGATTAAAAGAGTAGTCGATTGTAAGTAAATACTAAGATTTACTGATAGGACGATTAAAAACTAGTATAAAAGCTGATATACTAGCTGTTGATTTATGATTTAAAAAGTAGCTGGTTTATTACTCTTTGATTGAACAATTATAAGAGAGATGTGAAGAGGTTTAATTACTGAAATAGTGTACTGTTTGGTAATTAGATTAAAATAGTAGTCTATTATATGCGACTTCTTAGTGTTTGATAGTATGATTTAAAAATAATAGTTGATGTATTAACCGTTGATAGAATAATTAAACAGTGGTTGATAGAAACTGATATATTAGCTTTTGATCGTTAAGATTAAAAAGTAACCGGTTTTTATAATATTTGACAGTACGATTAAAAGAGTTTATTGAAAAAAATAGTTTATATTAGCTGCTTTTTATTCTTATCTATTGAAAATATGATTAAAATGGTAGTTTAGTGGTAATTTATTAACCGTATTATGTTTGATTTTATATTAAAAGCGTAGTCCATTAAAGTTGATTTCTTAACGTTTAATAGTAAGATTGAAATATAAGTTTGTTCATTAATTATATCTTTTGACATTAAGAGTTTGATATAATCATATCTTTTGATAATAAGAGTGTTTAAAAGAAATTGATTATTAATCTTAGCATTTGATAGTCTGAAAATAAAAATATTTTTTCAATCGTATGACGATAACTAAAAATTTAAATAATTTTCAGCCAATGCAATGTATAATGTGTCACTTTTTTTAGATAAACAAGAGATACTAATCATTCTGAGTGATTTTTTCTTTACAAGTTTCATGGTTTGAAGTCAAAAATATAATATACTTCTATATAAATGTAGGAATTTTACTATATCAAGTTTTTAGTAAACTTAAATATTTTTTCCAATTTTTTATGAAAGAAATAATAACTTCAAAACAAGAGTACATTGACAGCTTGGAAATTAGAAGGTTTAAAAATCTATGAAAAGTTTCATTAAAAATTTGCACCAGTATTGGGTATTCGTGACATAATTGAAACGATTTTTTGAGAAATGTTTTCAGAATTAAAAAAATAACAATAACTTTCAGCTCTTCAACTTGGCGCCTATTACTTACTAATCTAGATCAAACCCTAAGACGTTGATATATTTTTCATATGTTAAAGTTTTATTTGTTTCATTTGAAATTGAATTTTATTTGGTTCATAATTCAAATCACATCTTTTTTGATTATGAATGAGAGGTGATGATGAGGAATGTTGATTACGAATGCGATTACCTTGAAGAAGAGATTTCATGCGATTCATATTCAATTTAGACTCAAGCAAGGAAAAAAATGTTTGAAGATGAAGTTTTTAAATGTGGTGAAATCTTGGTTTGAAATAAATAATTAGTAGCTCTTAGGTTTTGTCACCAAAGAGTTATGGTGACATTTATCAATTGGTTATAGTCACGTTTACTTATTTATAATTTCAATTCGAATCGAAACTTATATATATATATATATATATTAGAATTATATTAGCAAAATTAATGGAACATCAAAGCTTTCTTTTTGTATTATGATAAGGATTGTATGTTTGTATGTATATAATTGGTAAAATCACAATAACACTTGAACTCAAAAATCAACATAATAATTAAATAAAGATAAAATGAACCCCGAGAGATGAGATATTTTGAGGGGTTTTGTCTTCATAAGTTTTTAACTTCAAAGGATTTTTGCGACCTGGAAATGGTTAGGTAATTTGTTCTGAGACCATTTTATAAAAATAATCATATGGAATAACATTGCAAACAACAACAACAAAAAAAAAAGAATGGAAACATCATTAAATTTTAAAACAGTAAACTAATAAAAATACAAATTTTTAATCGATAGAGAAATTGTTTTAAAAGTTGTCGTAATTCAGTCCCTTTGAAATTTTTATGGGGCTTAAAAACTTAGGATCTTTAGTGGTAAAGATTTTGTTTCTCATAAAATAAAAATTTCTTAATTTCTTAATTGCATCTAGATTTTTGTTGTAATTAAAATTTAATTGAAACTGCTTCTAGACTGTTTCTTTAATGACATAAAAACCAAAAAAAAAAAAAAAAAAAAAAAAATAAAAATTTCAATTCATTTTTTTTTTTACTTTTTTTTTAAATAACAAAAAAACAAAAAAAAAAAAAAAAAAAACTCAACACGAAGTTATATTCTTTACAATTCGTATTCTTTTGAGATATCCTTTGAAAGTTCGAAAAGTCCAACAGAAGTTCATTCATTTTTTTTGAAAGAGCAAAGATACGTGATGGAAAATATGTGTCTGTACGGGATATTCGCATAAATCATCACTTAACTAAAAAATAATGCGCAAGAAACTAATGTCCTGTGAACATCCGTTTATGTATTCATATCACTTCTTGAACCAACAAACGATTTGAAATCCATAGTGAGCCCACCCGGCAGGAAGATTCCGACACAACATACATAAGAAGATCAATGATAAATGAAGTGATTACAGCACAGAACGCCACAAAAAAAATTAAAAAATTAAGTACTTGAGGGGAGGAAATAATGTTGTAAATTGCCTTATTAGTGAATATTTGTGGTCTTTATGTAAGAATAATCAATTGGCAATCATATATTTGGCTACACGTTAACAAAATCTGATTGTTTACTTCTTAAAAAGCCCAATTAAGGTCCAATTAAAACAATTATCAAACTTTAACATTTAGCCAGACAAAAACATCACGTCGTTGCGTGTTCGTATTCATAATCGGTACAGTCGAAAACGACACGTAAATACCTCAGGGGAAGCCCTGGGAAATTGTGGACATCTTAGAGATTCCCTGTTTTTGTATTCTAATCACTTCTTCAACCGGCGAACGACTTGGGGATCCGTAGTGAGCCCACCCTGTAGAGAGACTCCGATGGAACAGCATCGATAAGAACCGGTGACAAATGGAGTGGTGACAGCGTAGAATGCCACAAGAAGAAAATATTAAAAAAGCAAGTCCTTAAACGAGGGCAAGCAGTGTTCTAAATAACCCTAGTTAGTTCAGCCCCGCCCTGCGTCGCAAGTATCATTAACGTTGGAGACGCTTTGCGACCCTGCTTCGCAATTAGTCACTGATTGTCGGTTGATAATATTATAATTTATATGATAATTGCCCGCCTTTGGCATATAATATGCTGTTCGGTTAGTAAATGTCGTTTTTTTAAAGTGCACGTCGCAATCTTTCGGTGTTTATGTGTGTTCGAGCATACTTGTGTGCGTATTTAGCAGCAGAACTTATTGTGCCTCATGTTATTCAGAAATTAAACACTTGATGTGATTGGGCTTTGATTGTTTTTTTTTGGATAGAACTGAATTACATTTTATAAAAAATTTTGCCATGATGTTAGAGATAAGAACTAATTATCTTAGTTTAACGTGTTTAAGGAGAGAGAGAATTTCTTTTTTTTAAATCAGAAGTAGGAACAATATAAGAATATCTACTCATAATTTAGTTATTAAAACTATTTTTTCATTACACAAGATGTCCGAAACAGTTTAAGTTTCCATTCAAATATTAGTTTTTAAATTTAAAAATAATAAAATGAAATTGTAAACTAATACGAAAATATTAAATTAAAAAAATAATAAATTGAATTCAATTAAAACAAAAAAACTCTTTATTTAAATCAGAGTAAAAAGAACAGCAATAAATTATTGAAAATCATTTATTATAATATTAGTACAAAAATATATAAATTAGTTTTGTGTTAGTTTTAGGCCTAGTTACGTATGGACACTAGGGTTTGTAAATTTATTCACTGTTCTGTTGGCAGCAATTCGGTAAAATTTTCAAATAAAGTCTGCATAACAGTAAATTACCGGGAATATTTTAAGCCGTGAATGTGAAAGAAATATTCATAATGAAAAGCTTTTAATTTTATTCTTGTATGTTGACAAAATTACTCGAAAAGAAAATGAATTGTATTCAGAACTTACATGATATAAAAAAAATTTCAATAATTTAATAGCAAATTACTCTTTATACTTAAACATAAAAAAAAAAATTTCAAAATGAAAACAATTATTAAATATATATTTCAGTGCGTGATATATTTTTCAGGATGTCTTAAAAATAAACACGTAAGAAATATAATTAATGCTATGGTTCCCCAATTGTGATCTAATTTTTATGTAAAATTATCCTTACATATAGAGAAAGATCTTACAAATATTCCACTTGTTGATTTAATAATTATTAAAAAAAATCGTACACTTGCAGTATCTATCCTTCATTATTAAACTCCACAGACATCTTAAAGTCTAATTAGTCAGTCAATAAGGTCACAGATTCAACTGAAGATATATCAAAGAAAAGGACAGTGCACTTTAATAACCATCTGTACAGAATACGTTGCTCTAAAAGTCGCTCTCTCGCGAATCTCTCAAAATTCATTTTAATCGTAGCTTATAATTAAAACTCACTCTCACCTATTGAGTCACTTCTTGAATGTTGCAGATTCGACTCCTATTATTCTAGCTAAAAGTCACTTTTCTCATTTTTTTTACTGCGGAAGATTAATTACAATAATTCACTCCAATTTACAAACAGCCTGTCGTTATCATCTGTCTCCTTTCTTATTCCATTCAATTTCATTTCGTTTATATATCACTATCCCTAATTCAATACACTTATAACTTTATCTGAATTACTTCTAATCACGTTTCATTTCTTTAGCAAGGGGTTGTAATTTAAGGCTATTCAAATTACAAAATGTCCCCAAGGTTAATGAAGAGAAAATCGTGGATAGCCCATCGTCACTTACTATTTGAGTTCATTTCCTCTTTATATTTTCCTGTTGAAAATACTCCAATTCTTTTTAATGACTTTATTAATGTTTTCTTTTACTTGTGTGTTGGGGGCAGAGGTAGATTTCCATGTTCAGTGCTATCAACGCGGCCCAGCGAATAAGTACAGAAGAATCCATTATAGTTACACAAATAATTTACAGAATTATCAGTAAAAACAATGTAGAATTTGCGTTCAAAATATAAGGCGAAAATCCCCAATTTTAACCAGCAAATCGGTTCACCAATATTGCATTCATAAGAATAGAATACTTATGAATGCAATCTTGAATGGATGTTTAAAATACTTTTTATTTGTTTTTAGAAGAAGAAATACTAAAGAATACTTTCCCTCTAGAAATACATCACCGTCTAGAGCAAAATTTGGTCTTATGCATTGTATTTTACATTTTTATTTCTATTAGTCTCTACCTTTTACAGATCAAGAAGGGGGGATGAAAGGGGAAGAACTAATGCTGCAGACTCACACATTTCCTCAGCCTCACCCAATGTCAGTTTTCAATTAAACAAGGCACTTCTTACATCTTCACGTCCGAAGGACGTTCAAGATAAATAAACATCTTCTTGTACAAGAGTTTCAATCAATGCCTCCGAAAGGAGATGTCTGTAAAAGTGTGCCCCGAGGGACTCTTATTTTTCCTGCTTCCCCCGGCCTGGGCCCAAGATGAATGACTCTGTAATCACACTCTCATGACTAAGGGGATGATTACAGAGCGTTCGATTGCTAATCAGGACACCATGATTAGAGACTGCCACTGGAATCGGCTGCCTTCCCTATCAGGACTAAAAATCGCAGTTGGTCCCTTCTACCCTCGAGGCCTTCTTCGCAATAATAAAGCATGTGGTAATAACTCCCGGGCCCCGTGGTTGGTACACCGCAAAACTCTATACGGCTTCAAAGTAACTTGTGTGCTGAATTTCAAATTATATGAGACTCTTAGTGTGGCTCGAAACATTACGCTGATGATTTTATAGAAGCTCTATGATGTGTGATACATGTAGTAGGAATTTTGAAATATATTCCATTCTGAATATCAGTTCAAAAGAATAAAATTCATCGATCAATTAAAGTGTATTTCTTGAAGTATAAAAACATTACGTTTTAAACAAAACTCTTCGGTGTGGAGGGATTTTTAAATTTTTATTTTTGCTCTGATCATGATTAAGTCGTTAGATATATTTTTTTTTTGCTTAAATCCGAAGGGAAAATTGTGCGTGACATGTGATAGAGTAGATTATTTAAGGTTTTCGATCAAAATTTTATTTTGCAGAAACTGTTTCACAACATGCCATTACGCACTAAATAAAAATCTGGGGAAAAAAAGAAAAAGTAGGTCCTTTATACGGTATCATTTATTAATAATAATTACAGTAATTTTGAAGAGAGTTTCCATCAGTGCAGTTTTATTTACAATATGAGGGGGGAAAGGGCATCAAATAAAATGCTAATTTAATGGAAAGTCTTGACCTTCCATATAAAGATTTATCTCCATTGTTATTGATTTTTTTAAACAAAAGATGGAATTTTAAAAATTTATAGTTGCATTTCTTAAAATTTCAGTAAAAAACAATTGGAAAGCAAAAGCGCAGAAGGATCTTATAGATGTGATAATATATAAATATATATGGTAAAGAGTTTTAAAAGTATGTAGATGTGCTGTTAATATAATTACAAATTTATTCTCTTTGAATAATAAAAAAACCCGGATGGGCAGAACCAACCAGATGATGTGAAAATGTTTCTTTACATTATAACACGCGCATTAGTTTTTCATAATTATAAATAAACACCTTCTCACCAAGGAGAAAGAGTTATGAGCAAAGATGATTTTTCTCCCAAGAAACTTCAGCCTTGACTAATTAAGCATTAAAATTAAAAGCCTAACATCTGAGTCGCATATACGACGTTCTTTCACACATTTCATTAATTACACCTTCCATCTTTAAAAATATTCTTGTTTTAATTTTACTTCTTCGTATTTTTGAATATTCATATAAAAACAAATGCGTGTGAGACAAAAAATGATTCTCAGCTCAACAAGATGACGCCATATTCAAATTCAAAATCTTTTTTTCCCTCTACTTTCAGCCGTTGGGAACTGAAAAAAAACCTCCATTAAAAAATGAATATTCATATTCTGGACTAACGAAAGAGGAAAGTCTAACTTTGTTTTTTTATTACCAAGAAAATCATCACATATGTGAATAATTAACCCCAAATTTGGTTCAAAATGCTTACTCTGCTTACATTCAGCTTACTTAGCAGTTTTTTCTTGTTAGTTTTTTCAGTAGTGAGACTCATTTTGAACTTTTAACTTCCTCATTATGCTAATATAAAACGTTGCTGTGATTTAGAAAGAATAAATCTTTATTTTTTTTTATTTAATATTTTATTTCTTTTACGTGTGTGCTAATAAGTCTTTAAATGGCATGGTTATAAGAACTCTTTGCGATGTCGGAAGTTGTGTTTATGTATATATGTAAAAAAAAAAGACATTTTTGCTTATTTCGTTAATTTGAGCAAGATGTTGAAATGTATCCTTACCACTTAGTATATGTGTATGTATTTAGTTTGTTCGGGAAACTAGTTGCCTTTTCATCCCAGGGGGTCTGAAATAATGACCCTGTTCAGGGTTTCCCCCCTTTTTGTGAAGCGTTCGATGCATTTAAAATTTTTCCTACACGTTTCCATGCCTGCACAATATTTCGCTTTTTCTATTCCTGTATATAAATCTTTGTGTTTTAGAATCCCAAAGCATCCATAAATGTAAACTCGTTCGCTTTTATCTATTTTTTATGCCCCCTGAGATTTTTTTTTTTATTCTCGTTCCTTTATAGAAACCCGGAGGACGTTCGAAAACCCTTTCAACTCTTTTTTTTTCTTTTTAAGAATACAAATAAACTTGTATAAAAACTATGCAAAAAATTATAAAAGGTGTATCGATGTAGAAATAGGATAGTAATTATTAAAGATATATTTCTTTTTTTTTTTACGATTTTGATTTGAAATTAAATCTAAAATATTTAGATATTTTCGTATATTTTTTACATATGTTTGCAAAAAATGAAAGAAATTTTAATTTACTGGTCATAGATACAAAATGTATTTGCTTTTCTTTATTTCTTTTTATTAATCAAAGTAAACGGTAGTATACATACATTGTTAAGCATTTATTTTAAATGGAGCTATATAGTTAGAAAAAATAAAACATTATAATCATGAAATTCTTGAATTGTTTTAAATTCAATTTTAAAAGTATAAAGTAAGTTTCTAAGTCTCTGTACAAATAGAAACAATATTTTAAGCAATGTTTCTATTTGTACAGTCTTAGACTGTTATTTGCCCTCTTTTACGCTTAAGTTTTCAAAATTTTGTTATTTAATATGCAGTCCCGAATATTTTATTGATTTTTTTTCTTTTTCTGCAATCTTTGTGTTAATTGGTTTATTTTAAAAATAAAAAAAATATATAAAGAAAAACTGCATAATTTAATTTATTTGAATATACCACTTCTTGGTGAATATCTTCTTGGTTTTCGGAATCTGTAATAGGTGCTTCAAAATCAAATTGTGTGTGTGGGGGGGGAGAAGTCTGTAGGGATTTAGTGTGAAAGAACAAGAACTTGATTAAGAACTCTTTTCTTAGTAAAAAAAAAGTCATGTTACAAGATCTAAGTAAATAGGAATATTATATCAATATAAATTCTTATTCTCAATTTAACTGTCCTTGAGTCATTATCTTTCTTTATACTCATAAATTTGAGACATTAACCCGTTACATTTATAATACAATGTCTTTCAGATTGGTAGCACCCCAGATATTCGCTGGTTTTGACTATAACATACTTGTATCTTAAGTGGGTTACTTCACGCAGCATTTCACTCTTCTTCGTTATGTTAAAAATGACCAAATGTAAGGAACATTTTTATAAAATTGACGGATTGTAAAGCCACTAAAGCCATTTTGTCAAAAACAATATTCAGAAGAAATTTATGAGTTAAAATGCAAACTAAGGCTCCTAATTTTTGAACATTTAACACGTTTCTTCACATAAGTTTTTTTTTTTTTTTAAATAACTAAACAAAATCTTTAAATATGCCCTCATAAAATAGTTATAACCAAGCAACAAATGCACAAGAAATGGTGACTAGGCGACCTGTCAATTTTGTAAGAATATTCTTTAAATTTGGTCATTTTTAACATTACGGAGGTAGGAAAATATTGCGTGTGAATTAACTTGTCAATTTTTACTTCTCTAAGAATTAAGATAAAATTTATTCAAACGTAGAATTGTAATATAATGATATTCTTAAATTATATCGTACCGGAATATAAAAACTTTGTTTTTTTTTGCTTTTTCAAATTTCTTTCAAATTCTTTTTCTAAATATTTTAACTTGGGATGTTAAAAATTTATAAGATTTGAATAATTTCGTCTTATATACATTATAATTGTAAACACTTAATTTGTTAAATGTTTTAAGTATATCTTTAACAGCTTTGCTGAGTTTCTTATAAACGACTATTGCTTCAGAATCTAGTTTTCGCCGAAACAATTTTAGTTGTGGCGTTAAATGTTTTCCATTCGTAGTATCCGAACAAACAGTTATTGGCATTTATATCTATTTTTTGTAATTGGATACTAATGACATTTCTTAATTTAAAAATTATTTGAGATTATGAGAGAATACCATAATTAAGAGGGAAACGAAACCTGTCCTTTTGAATTTTGAATGAAAATTAGTAAAACTATTTGGTAGCACAGTAGAGCATCGATTATCAGAAACAATTGTTGATAGGGCGTTTGGTTAATTGATCTAAGCACATTTATGGAAAAAAATTATACCAGTGCCTGAGGAGCTGTATTAAGCTAAAAAATAATAATATTAAACATAAAAAATTACATATTTTGTGTTACAAATCTTAGAAATAACACAAACAGTTTAACAATTAACAGTTAAGCAAACTTAGTTTGAGAGTCAAACATGACTATTAAACAAAGACCTATAATTTAGAAAAGGAAGTTCAAAATTTCTTTTACGTCAAAGCTGAGATTTTTGTGTTAGTTTGTTTGTGTCTCGAGGAAGTTTCAAAGACAGCAATTTCATAGCTTCACGCCCTTCTTGTCACATGCACTTCGCAGCCGGTTCAAGGCAGTTAAAAGCTTCATCACAAACTGTTCCATATCTACACGGCTTGTTCGTCACAAAATTTGAATTTACCGATTGGAACGCTTTCGATTAACCGTTGTTTTACAAGATCGTGATTTGGATAATCAATGCTCTGCTATAGTAGTTTTTTTCCCTTTAATTGAAAAGAAGGTACAAAATCTTTATCCAGTTAAGTATTACTTTGATGGATAATTTTTATGAGTAAGGATTAAAAAAAAATATATGCAGTTTAAATTAACTATAAAATATGTTTGTTTTGAATGAACAAGTGATTGAATTCTGTGTAAACATATTTAAGGTTTAGTTTTTATTTAATTCTATTATTTTTTCGAAAATTTCTTAGTTACTATTTATATATACTCCATAATTCTGAACTTGAGGCTTTCTCCATCTAATGTCACAGAACAGGAATGAAAAAAAAAAAAAAAAAAGAACACATATTAATACAAAAGACTGATTGCAATATGTATATTTATTTATCTGATATCATACTTAAATTTTGAAATACCTTACAAATATACATATTTAATTTTAATAAATAGAGTGTATACAGTTAGTTTAGCTGCACAATATAGAAGAAATATGAAACATTTTATACAGGTAAAATGGAGATTCTAATGGATAAGAGTTGTGTAGTTTAATATATCCCTTTTGTAGAATAGTTAAATCAGAATTTCGTGTTATCAGTAAAGTCATTTTCTATCTGAAGAAAAGCTCATTTAGATCCTTTTATTTAACATTAGAAGAAGACAGCCTTAAAGTGCAAAATTATCTGTAATTTTCATTCTCTTAAAATTATTTACTTTATTTTATGCAATATTCAGCATATGATTTGTTTACAACAATTAAAATTATTTTTAATCAATCTGTTGGTGCTCTTTAAACATTTTTTTATATAATTTTTTCCATTATTTCTTAAAATTTAGCGAAATTTTTAAATTATTTATAATTAATTAAAGCTTTTTTTATTTACCTTTATGCTATTAGTTATTACATTTAATGGTTTTCGTTTTAAAAAGCTATTTGTTCAATGTGTTGGAAATTTGTTAAATATTGCCAAATTTAATAAATTATGAATTTCAAATAAATTTTCTTTCCGTTTGTAAGTGTGCAATTTGAAATCACTCATAAGATACATGTCTGAAAACAGGCTTTTCAATCAAAATTTGATTATTTTTTTCTTTTGCTATTTTATTTTGTTTTTAACTAATAAAATTTTTCTAATTGTAAAAAAAATATTTTTTAGAAAAATTGCTTAAAACCATTTGCATGTTGATAGTTATTAAATGATTAAGAAATATAGCACATTTATCTGTTTTGAATTTGTACTTTGGATAACTTACAGTGCATAGTTTACTGACGTGATGTTTTTTTCCAGGAAAGAGTTTCACACTGACTATAACCCTGAGTACGAGTCCTCCTCAAGTCGCTACTTATGTAAAAGCAATTAAAGTCACTGTTGATGGTCCCAGAGAACCTCGAAGTAAGTTATTTTATACATCTATTCTAAGTCTTATATGTTTTTAATTCGACATTTTGTAATTTCTTTTTGTTTCACCCCACCACAATAACACATCTATTCCACTGTAACAGTGTCCCCTAATGTAGCATTTAAAGAATGCTACATTAGGGGACTTCATAGAATAGTAATTTAAATATCAGCTGCATTTGAATTTTATAACTTTCGAATTAAATCACATTTTGTGGAGTCTCGCATAACACGCACGCATGATTCGTTTCAGAATCTTATTTGTTATGCCAAACAGTTTTTTCACCCGTATAAATGAACGTTAAATGCAATACTGCGTTACCAAAATATATATATATATATATATATATATATATATATATATATATATATATGTGTGTGTGTGTGTGTATAATTATTTATTAAGGGGCACGAGTCATCATTTTTTCATCTATCGCAGAAAGAACAAGCCCAAAATGCGAGTCCGATTTGCAGATGAAACAAAACCGAAATTATTCCTTTATTAATTTTGATACATATCTAATTCTTTTCTGTTTGACAGTTGTCTAAAGATATGTTTTTTGCGACCCTTCAAAATTCGCTCAAAATGCAGCAAATTCAATAAATTCGTAGCATACACAGCCACTTTCTTATTAGGGCAATGCCTTTCATTGTATGATATGCAACAATTTTCCATGCTTTCAATATTTTTCTTATTGTGCCAGAAGATTAGTTTTGCTATTATCTCCTCTTTTTTTGAGAAATTTTCACCACAATTTCTTGCTGCAAAACGCAAAGCAACTTTATAAGTACTTCTATAGTCAACTCTTAGCTGTGCTTTTCCAAGAGCTCATCGATATCATTGTTAACCTCCTCTAACCCAGTAATCTTGACCAAAGACACAATTCCTAGCTACAGACTCCATAAGAGCTGAACACAAGTTTGAAGAAATGTGTGATCACAAGCGATGCTATATAAATGCTAGCGGAACGTATGCTAAACACGAACTGATGCAGCAGGCGTACAACCTAGACTTCCCTTGTCCTCGTCACTCGTTAAGCAAAACATCGTTCATTACGCGAGTCGTTTTTTTTTTCTGTTCTTTTTGTTTTACAATTGTTGTGATCGTTTGCGAATTACACGCTGTGAGAGATCCCACTACATCACATTATTTTCCTTAGACAATTGATATTTCACACTTTTAGAAAGCTGAAGATTTTCTAATACTTTTTTATATATTTCCAATCTATAACTAATTGCTCGAAACTTCAGTAAGGTGGTATTTGGTAGTCTAAATCTTTAGATAATTGGACGTAATCCCCTTTGATAAACAACTTATATTTTTCCGGTGAAATATTTAAAAATTGATTGAATTTCTTCGTAAAAATTTAATTGTCTTTGTTAAAATAATTTTGTCTGAATGTTAAAATAATTTTATGCTTCTAAGTTTTTAACTCAAGAATTTCCGAAACGATAATAAGCTATTAATAGTCATAATTTATAAATACAATTATAATTTGAACTGTGATTGTTCAGTGAAAGCTTCAAATCTCTGTGTACATATTATTTTCTACTGATAAAGAAATATACGAGTTACTTTGATGTTCTAGTTAGGAAGGATTCCGAAAACAAATAAGAATGAAAGACTAATTTTTTTCTGAATTTGAATTTTTTTACTAAATATAACGTTGCTAAACGTCAATGAGATTCTTGAGTAATGATATACAAATTCATAAAGTCTTTATCAAGGTATTCCCTTAATATTAGATTGAGGTTTATTCCAAAATGTTAGAATCACACATCCGATACTAATGAAATTTTAGAAATTTATTAAAACATTGGTAAATGATATAAATGTGTAGTCGTAAGCATTAAAAGTGCAATTCCCTCCCCCTCTTATAGAATCTATTTAGTGAAAAGAGAAAAATAATCGAATAACTTCATTTTTTGAATAAAGTTTCACTATTATAAATACCGAATATTTCTTAGCGCAAAAACTATTTCATAATGCTTAATTTATTAAAAAATACCTTAATAATGCATTAAAATTATTTAACTAATTCGTATTAGGGTGCCTAAGGCTTGAGGAATAATATTAATTACAAAGCTATTAAAAATGAAACAATACATTAAATTTTTTTTTGATTTTCAGAATTAAATAACCCAAAACTATTCTAAGACATTGTTTGCACAATTTTCCAGAAATATTAACGTCGCGAATTTTCAGACAAAGCTATCCAATAGGTTTTTCGATATCAAAACTGTAACTTAATAATTATATCACTTATTCATATTACTTAACTACAAACATATTTATGGATGATTAATTTCTAAATATCCAACTGTAGAAATTATCTTATCTCATATCTAAAATTTCACTGATTATGTTCAGAATCATATAAAATACGCATACGCTCAATAACTAGCAAAATATATTGTTCAAAAAACCTTTTATGCGATGTACCATATCTGAGAGATACCAGACGCTCTTATGCATTCAAAGCAGATTTTATGATCCAGAAATTCTAAGACATAATTTACGCTCAACCCGCCGGGTTTACTCGGTGGTTAGCCTCGAGTAGAATGATTGAGGAGGCTTCCTGCCCAACTGATAATTATCTCACAGACAACACAGACTTGCTGCTGTCCTCACCTGCCAATCAGTCCCCAGAGAGGGTAGCATCAGCTCAAATGATGACTGATATGCCACGAAACTGCCCGTTCGTCTTGCGGTACATAAAAGAATGAAGTTGTTTCTTCTACACAAACCTATCAATGATATACACTTTGAATGATAGAATAATTTCGGACCTTATACTGATTTTATCTTGTAATTTTCAGCATTCTCATGGTTTGATGGGTATATTTCATGCTGTACAAGACAAAATGGCAATCTGCCATTTAGATAGAAGTACATCAGATGTTACTGTCGTCATAATAATGTTACTAAGGTCACAAATAAAATGATGAAGATATAAGTTGTATTATTATAGAATTATCTGTAAAATGAGATACATGATGAAGATTATAATGCACGTCTCACTAATTCTGACTAAGATTCAAAGAAATATGTACGATATGGGCTGATATGACAAATACTTGCAAAGAGAGAATGAAAAAGGTTTCAGAAAAATACATTCTTTAAATTTTAAAAAAAGTATTTGAACGGCATGGGAGGAATTAACGAAGCTTCTGACTCTCCACAGAAAGCGTAGTAAATTGTTTTCCTTCATTTTTAGATTTTTTTTTTTAATTTTATATTCAATGTAAAAGTAAGCACTTTGCTCGGATTAAATAAATCTAAATTAGCTTCTTTATCTGTGATAACAATGTCTGAATAATTTCAAAGTACGGTGAAAAATATTAGGGAAATTCCAAATTTAACGCTTCTTTAATCGACAATTTATTTTTATATATACAATTCCAGATAAGTATTATTCTTGATGCTCATGAAGAATTGAACCTTTTTTTTTGTTTAGATTTTAGGTAACTTTAAATACATAAAAATATTCTAATTAATCATTAATTAAGGTTTCCCTCAATACACATTACGAAGTTTTCTATCATCTTTTTGAGTTGCTTCTGCGAAAACTTTTTAAGCTAAGCGCTTATTGCTTGAATTAATTGTATATTCTTGGTACTTTATGAGTTGATGATATAAGTTATTATAACTTCAAATAACGGATGCAAGAATCAGGATTAAATTATCTGTCGTGTAACATGGCATTTGTGCTATATGCATTATATATTACTGAAAAACACTATTTTACAGTTTTTTGGGAAAGGGGCGGGCGTGATCTTTTAAAATTAATATCATGTTTAAAATCAATAGAATGATTACAAATTGAAGAATTGAATCACTTTAATAAAAAGTAATTAGTCACTCTCACTCTCAGAAAAGCCTTCGAAACCGAATCTGAAAACTGCTACGGTAAAAAGACCCAAAGAAATGCCTTAAGAGAATTCCATCATTGAATTCGAGCTCCCAAAATTTCTCTCCATATATTTCTGAACGAAAAGTCCTTTTCGAGAATGATAAGAGGAGCAAAATTTCAATTGCCTTCCCTTTGCGATGAATAAACCGCATCTCATAGTGACTATCAAGCTTTGTGGCCAAATCTTTGTAAAGGATCTGGTTATGGTTAGGATCTGAACTGGGAGTAACCTTGTCAATGTAAATTGGATTTTGCGGAGCGCACCGCGATATGCTTAATACATGAGCCCTTCCGTTCTAAAACGGTACAAGTCAAAAAAATGAAACTAAGGAACTTTCTTAGAAACTTACCTTAAGTTTTCTATCAGTTTTACCACTTCAAGTTACTAATTGCTTAGATTTCTAAGAAGTACCATAATTCAGGATTCTCATCATCAGTTAAATAAGATATCGGAACTGTAATGAAGATAAAGATGCTCATTTTCTGGATGGCGAGGCCCGAGGACTTATCTCACATGCGAATCAATTGGCTCCCATATTACTGGAATCTGCCGAAAATCCACTTCTTCCCTGCAGGAGTTGTGTGACAATGAAACGGCCGTCTTTCTCGCCGCAATGTGTAACTCATTTATGGGGGGTCTGTTTGAAAGCGGAATTGCAGTTGACACTGGGACAGAATTGCTTATCCCTATCAAATATATGTGCCCTGAATGACTTTGGAAAAAAAAAATCCTCACTTTATATGTGAATAAAATTTCCACCCGGGAAAGGGTAATACAAATTGAATTCGACACTTTTTCGAATTCAAGAAATGAGTTCTAAATCTCAAGACGGGAAATAAATGCAAATGTCATTCAAAAATTTCGGTATGGATAGCGTTGCATCGGTAGGTAAGAGTGTAGCATAGATCAATAGTTTGTGATTGTTTGAGTAGTTATTTGTGCGTTTCTGAGAGAGTTAATTTTAATTTTTGTACTATGTGAAACATTTACTGACCAAATAAATGATTGAATTATTACCTAAATAATCTTCTACTAAATATTAACTCATTATTCTATACAGGAATACTGTTATAAAAATGTTCTGCATTAAGTGTGTGACGTTGGGCTATTCACGGTTTTCTCTTCCCTAATCTCTTCACTTGTAAATTGAATTGCATAAAATTACAATCCTTGGCAACCAAATAAAACGTGATTAGAAAAATTAGATGCAGATAAAAAGTGTAATGAACTGAATAAGGGGTAGTAATATATTAGCGAAATGGAATCATGAAGTAAAACACAGATGATAGATGTTGTAAATTGGAGTGAATTATTGTAATCAATCGTTGATAGTAAAATTGGCTGGAAGTGACTCCTAGTGCGAGCGTGTTGGTAAGCTGATAATTTATTGTTTAATTATCAGCTAGGAGCAAAATGAGTTAAGAAGGATTAGAGAGGGTTAGAGGGGGAGAGGAGAGAGAGAGAGAGAGAGAGAGAAAACGATCTTATTACGATCTGTGCAGATAGTTAAATTAAAATAAACTGTGTTGTCTTTTTTTTTTTTTGACGCCTTTTCTTTTGGATTTGTGAACTTGTTGAATATCTATTTAGACTTTAAGATGTCTGTAGAGTTTAAGAGTTTAATAACGAAAAGCAGATGTTACAATTTATCTAAAATTAGTAGTATTGGAAAGTATAATTGATTAGAAATATATAAAAAAAAAAAAAAAAAAAACATTTTAGAGTATTATACTTGTAAATATATTTATTATTTTAATAAAATTTTAAAATTTTTAAAATTAAAAAAAAAAAAAAAAAAAAAACATTTTAGAGTATTATACTTGTAAATATATTTCTTATTTTCATCATATTGTACAATATTTAACTTGATACTATTATATTAACAATAGAAATGTATTTAATAATAGAAGTAATATTTTGTTAGAATAAGAAAATACTCTCTCGATAGGATATTTGGAAACATCGAATTATAAGCATAGAAGAAAAATAAGTAGCGGAAAAATCTATATCTTTTAATAATGATTCATTATCAAACACATTTTGTGTCAATTACGTAATTAGTGAATATCTCAACAGATCAAAGCAAATGTTTTAGAAACAATGTGCAACACACACACATTCAAGTTGAGATTGTCTTATAGATTCTTATCTCTCTTCCACAGTTACATATTCCATTTACTATGTTACTTAAAAATAAATGTTATAACTATTTGTGTTTTATTCCTTTAATTAATAAGTAGCGAATATAATTTTTAAACTGATAATTTCTTCCTAAACCGAAATACTTACAATATTAAAATTGCTAGTCATCAATGGACTACAGAATTTTCATAGGTTAGCTTTTTTTTTTCACTGAAACTACTCTACCGTGAATAAATAATTCATGTCAAGAAAAACACAAAAAGTGAGACGGATAGGAAATTTATTCACCAACCAAACCTCCCAAAGACTATTAAAAGGCCATGCGGACCATCCCAAGAACAGATTATTATCACCCATAAAAAAGAAACCGCAATTGAAATACATATCGATACATGCTACTTCGGAATCGTAATAAATAATTACGATGCTTGAACACGGACAGAGCATTAAAATCAATGTATCTACTTACACCTATCACCTGTAATTTCAAAAAGCCGCCGCAGGAACATTCACTTCGCCGTATCCAAATTGATAATTTAAGCGAATAATTCAATAGTAGAAACGGAGGTACAACGCTTCTGTCATGTGTATTGTCGATAATTAAATACGGTGTCTGGTATTTAAAAAAAAAGAAAGAGATGCCATATTCATTATCGTGATCCATTGTAATTATGGGACTTAGCGAAACAGTTTTTTTTTTCTCCCGTAGACAGATTACTGCAATGGATTTATCGTTTGATGAAGTGTATCCATTGAAAGAAGAGGCGGGGTTGGGTATGTTCCGACATCGGTTTCTGGACTTTTGACTGTGGGGTGGAGATTTCTGACAAAATGGACCATTTGGTATGCAAGTCGCGTTAGGGTACTTAAAACAACTCGTGTTCAGAAGTCGCTTCAGCCAGAGGTGAAATTGGTTGGTTGGCTTTTTTTCCTCCTAAAACCATTTTATTTCACATTTTTTTATGTGGTAGATTCGCTCAATTAGTTCATGAAAATATTTTCGCAGATCAGAAAGATTTGGTTGTACGTATATATATATATATATATATATATATATATATATGGTTAAAATTATTAAAAATTAATTTTAATTCAAACAAAGTTGAATTTATCGATTTAGATTTACAAATTGTTGACAATAAATTAATTCGCAATATTTATGATAAAAAAAAAGGTTTTAAATGTGTGTATAGAGAGTATACAGAGGGAAAAATTGAAGCAAGAAAATATTATTTAAAAGAGCACAATAAATTTTCTGTTGTATTTTAAATATGTCACAGTATTAAATATGTTCTTGCATTCTAACTTCATTATTCGTTTATTGTTCTATCTGTAAGTAAATAGTAAAGCTTTTAAAAACACTTAGTCCTTTTACACAATGATCATTTTGTTCAAAAGTATGATATTGAAAAATTAAAAAAAAAAAAAAATCTAATAATAATAATCTAAGTTTTTGTAATTAAATAAGATGATTAAAAATTTTAAAAATATGATTAGTATAGCTGTAAGAGAGTAGTTTTTAATAAGCTTTCTCTGATTCATCGTAAAGCTTATAATTTCGAAGATTGCTATTCAAAACTTATGCAATAAAATCATGATAAGAGGCGTATTGTAATAAAATTCAGTAAGTGTAAGATAAATTTGACGCCTCGAATTGTTTTTCCTGATGAAATTTAAGATGTTTGGATTGTACAAGTATTATAAAAAATTGTATTCTCTACATTATAATTTTAGAAATTGTCGTCAGATGAGAATAAATGAGATTTAAGCATAAGTAACACTTGTAAGGATAGCATTAATTTCTGTTTTCACAATACTATTCTGTAATTTTTTGCACAATTAATAATACGTAAATAAATAATAAAAAAATTAATACCCGCAAATGAACCATTAATTAATAAAAAAAAAATTGTCCATTCCAGCATCATAGCTGTATAAAAGTATAAGATTATTCGAAGTATTAAAATCGCATTGCTAAAAAAGTAAGCGTCAAATTATGTTTTTTAAATAATTTTAAAATAAAGTTTTTAATATTTAGCTCTGCTAAGGCGTACATGAATTTTTACATCAACTTAAACTTCATCTCAATAGATTATTCGACACGTGACTTTGTTAATAGATAATCCATACATGCATTTTCTAAGAATAAACCTAATGTTTTATATAGTTGAAAACTTTTCAGCCAAGTTCATTACATCGGTTTTTCAAAACTGTTTAAGTGGAAAGTTTGAAAAAATTATCTCCACACACAGTAACACTGCATTTCCTGATGTAGTTCTGATTCTTTACAAGTAAATTATATCAGGAAATGTTTACAACTTAAAAAATTAGAAGAACAAACGCTTTGAAAGGCAATGAGTCACTGGAAATATTTTTATACTTGAACAATAATTCTTAAGTAATTTTCATAGTAGAATTTTTTTCAATATGACATATATGAATTTGTACTTCAATAGACTAAGCATCTCATTAGATTGTCCAGCACATCACTTATTTAACAGATATTCGATAAATGTTTTTTACAAGACAGCTAAACGTTTTGTACAAGAGGGGATCGCAAAGCTTTATTTCTAAGAAATAACCTGAATGTCTGAATAATTTTTAATCTACATCTTATCATTCTTATGTACATAATGTTATAAATTACAGCTATTAATGTTGGATTCAGGAAGCCTCTGTAGATTGAAGTAACCTAACGTATCGTAAAGTTGTAATAATTATTCCGAAGTAGCGCAAAGTTTTAATTTTTACTAAAAATAATCAAGGAAAAATTTTATTTATTTATTATTCTTAAAAGATATTTCAGCATAATTACCATCCAGAATTATACATTTTCTCAAGCGTTTCTTGACCTTTCGAAGGCCTTCTTTGTAGAACTCAACAGATTGAAATCTTTCATTATCATACTGCAGGTTATTTCAATGTATGGCTTCTTGTAACCAAACGAATCATCATTAACAAATATAATTTACAACGTTGTAAATAATGAGGATAAGTTAATATGCAGAATATATGTTATCACGATGTCTCGGTGTTTTAGTACCAATTAAAACTTTATGATACACTTCCGTGTAATCGAAAAACTTTTCTCTTTTCATTTATTGCAGAGGTTTTTTGAACTGTTTAGGTACCTAGATAGGAGGGGAGGGGGGAGAAGGAAAAAAAAACAGATTTAAAAAATTCCTCCAGCCAACAGTACTTGGTGATGTAGTTCTAATCATTCAAATATAAATTACATCAGAGAAAATTTCAAACTCTAAGAATTAAAAGAAGAAAACAAAACACGCCGTGGAAGACAATGAACCAATGAAAACTTCATCACTTCATTCAACATAAAGGTAAAACCAGAACATTATCTCACTATCGTTTTTTTTCCCATCCCACCTTATTTCCGTTTCGGTCAGAGTCGTGTACGGGCCTTATTACGCATCCTCTCAAGGTCCTCTTTTAAAAAAGTGAACAACCCAAAACGGCAAAAGCATTGTTTTAAAGCGGAACATCACGATTGCATTCCTTAAGGAGGCGTTTCTGCTCGGCAGATAAAAACCATCTTCAAGTCTTGAACAGCTCTTAATGTCCACTACCAAGTGATAATTGTGGCACCCTGGCTTGACCGTTGATCTCTTATTTCCTGTGTTAGGGAAATTATACTTTTTTTCAGAACCGTATCTGCACCATTGCTTAGGGCGTTTGTATCTTAAGGAGATGTTTTATATTTTTGAGTGTTTTCTAATCGCTTATGGTGATAGCACAAAGGTTTATGAGCAGACAGTAATGACACAGTTGTGTAAATATACCGTTATTTCTAAAATATATCATGAAAAGTATTTTTTAGAGGCAAAAGAAACCTACCTTGTTATGCTTTGTTCTTCCCAAATAAGAAAAGAATATGAAATAATAAATGTAAAAGGCTTTTAATTTATACATTCCATAAAAAGTGAATAATGTATGTACGTAATTAGTATTTTATGATAAAAATTTGGAATGCTTCTTTTTTGGGTAACAGAGCTTAGTATATTAGTATTAAAATTTTAATTGAATCTCATAAATAGTGTGAGTGATGTGCCGTTACATACCATAATGTGCTCGGTATTTAGTAAATAGCTTCCGCATTTGAATTTCTAGATTTTAAAGAGCGTTATCTTTACAAAATATTTATTTATATTTTTAAATAAAAAACATAATTGTTTTTTAATTAACTATGTGTTTATATGTTTTTTGTAATTAAATAAGATGATTAAAAATTTTAAAAATATGATTAGTATAGCTGTAAGAGAGTAGTTTTTAATAAGCTTTCTCTGATTCATCGTAATGCTTATAATTTCGAAGATTGCTATTCAAAACTTATGCAATAAAATCATGATAAGAGGCGTATTGTAATAAAATTCAGTAAGTGTAAGATAAATTTGACGCCTCGAATTGTTTTTCCTGATGAAATTTAAGATGTTTGGATTGTACATGTATTATAAGAAATTGTATTCTCTACATTATAATTTTAGAAATTGTCGTCAGATGAGAATAAATGAGATTTAAGCATAAGTAACACTTGTAAGGATAGCATTAATTTCTGTTTTCACAATACTATTCTGTAATTTTTTGCACAATTAATAATACGTAAATAAATAATAAAAAAATTAATACCCGCAAATGAACCATTAATTAATAAAAAAAAATTGTCCATTCCAGCATCATAGCTGTATAAAAGTATAAGATTATTCGAAGTATTAAAATCGCATTGCTAAAAAAGTAAGTGTCAAATTATGTTTTTTAAATAATTTTAAAATAAAGTTTTTAATATTTAGCTCTGCTAAGGCGTACATGAATTTTTACATCAACTTAAACTTCATCTCAATAGATTATTCGACACGTGACTTTGTTAATAGATAATCCATACATGCATTTTCTAAGAATAAACCTAATGTTTTATATAGTTGAAAACTTTTCAACCAAGTTCATTACATCGGTTTTTCAAAACTGTTTAAGTGGAAAGTTTGAAAAATTATCTCCACACACAGTAACACTGCATTTCCTGATGTAGTTCTGATTCTTTACAAGTATATTATATCAGGGAATGTTTACAACTTAAAAAATTAGAAGAACAAACGCTTTGAAAGGCAATGAGCCACTGGAAATATTTTTATACTTGAACAATAATTCTTAAGTAATTTTCATAGTAGAATTTTTTTCAATATGACATATATGAATTTGTACTTCAATAGACTAAGCATCTCATTAGATTGTCCAGCACATCACTTATTTAACAGATATTCAATAAATGTTTTTTACAAGACAGCTAAACGTTTTGTACAAGAGGGGATCGCAAAGCTTTATTTCTAAGAAATAACCTGAATGTCTGAATAATTTTTAATCTATATCTTATCATTCTTATGTACATAATGTTATAAATTACAGCTATTAATGTTGGATTCAGGAAGCCTCTGTAGATTGAAGTAACCTAACGTATCGTAAAGTTGTAATAATTATTCCGAAGTAGCGCAAAGTTTTAATTTTTACTAAAAATAATCAAGGAAAATTTTTATTTATTTATTATTCTTAAAAGATATTTAAGCATAATTACCATCCAGAATTATACATTTTCTCAAGCGTTTCTTGACCTTTCGAAGGCCTTCTTTGTAGAACTCAACAGATTGAAATCTTTCATTATCATACTGCAGGTTATTTCAATATATGGCTTCTTGTAACCAAACGAATCATCATTAACAAATATACTTTACAACGTTGTAAATAATGAGGATTAGTTAATATGCAGAATATATGTTATCACGATGTCTCGGTGTTTTAGTAGTAATTAAAACTTTATGATACACTTCCGTGTAATCGAAAAACTTTTCTCTTTTCATTTATTGCAGAGGTTTTTTGAACTGTTTAGGTACCTAGATAGGAGGGGAGGGGGGAGAAGGAAAAAAACAGATTTAAAAAATTCCTCCAGCCAACAGTACTTGGTGATGTAGTTCTAATCATTCAAATATAAATTACATCAGAGAAAATTTCCAACTCTAAGAATTAAAAGAAGAAAACAAAACACGCCGTGGAAGACAATGAACCAATGAAAACTTCATCACTTCATTCAACATAAAGGTAAAACCAGAACATTATCTCACTATCGTTTTTTTTCCCATCCCACCTTATTTCCGTTTCGGTCAGAGTCGTGTACGGGCCTTATTACGCATCCTCTCAAGGTCCTCTTTTAAAAAAGTGAACAACCCAAAACGGCAAAAGCATTGTTTTAAAGCGGAACATCACGATTGCATTCCTTAAGGAGGCGTTTCTGCTCGGCAGATAAAAACCATCTTCAAGTCTTGAACAGCTCTTAATGTCCACTACCAAGTGATAATTGTGGCACCCTGGCTTGACCGTTGATCTCTTACTTCCTGTGTTAGGGAAATTATACTTTTTTTCAGAACCGTATCTGCACCATTGCTTAGGGCGTTTGTATCTTAAGGAGATGTTTTATATTTTTGAGTGTTTTCTAATCGCTTATGGTGATAGCACAAAGGTTTATGAGCAGACAGTAATGACACAGTTGTGTAAATATACCGTTATTTCTAAAATATATCATGAAAAGTATTTTTTTAGAGGCAAAAGAAACCTACCTTGTTATGCTTTGTTCTTCCCAAATAAGAAAAGAATATGAAATAATAAATGTAAAAGGCTTTTAATTTATACATTCCATAAAAAGTGAATAATGTATGTACGTAATTAGTATTTTATGATAAAAATTTGGAATGCTTCTTTTTTGGGTAACAGAGCTTAGTATATTAGTATTAAAATTTTAATTGAATCTCATAAATAGTGTGAGTGATGTGCCGTTACATACCATAATGTGCTCGGTATTTAGTAAATAGCTTCCGCATTTGAATTTCTAGATTTTAAAGAGCGTTATCTTTACAAAATATTTATTTATATTTTTAAATAAAAAACATAATTGTTTTTTAATTAACTATGTGTTTATATGTACTTTGGGAAAATTATATATATCCGTAGTAAGTATTATTGTTAACACTAACATTAATACGTGCAAATGGTACTTTTATAAAAAAGTGTAATAATAGTCATGAATATTTATATATAAAATATAGTGAAATATATCGTCAATAAGATGTTCAGATAAAAAAAAAAGGTGCCATGCTTTTGGGAATTATATATATATATATATATATATATATATATATATATATATATATATCACGCAAGCTTATTTAATGTATTAGTGTATAAATTATACCATAAATGAATATTTTCATTTTGATTATTAATCATATTCTTTAAATGATTCTATGAAAAGGTTTCTGTTATATTCCAGGATTATTTGATATTTTAACTTAATTTTAATCATTCATTGGTTGTCTCCAAAAAAAATAAGAGTTTTGAAACACAAATGTAAAGAGTTAATTTGCTGTATTTTTTATATTGTAGAAAATTAGACTTTAAAACTTACTTATAAATGAAGAAAAAACAGAAAAATTTAGATTTCTTAGTAGAGCTGGAGATAATATGTAAAAGAGTTTTTTCATCGACTTTTTTACATAACATTTATCAATAAATTTTTAAATTTTAAAAGATGTAAATTTCAGATAATGCAACATAATTCAAATAGCTAACACTTGGTTTTAATTTTTTTCAAGAGTTATATCTACCCAAATAATTATGCTCTATCCTATTAAAACTCGATTAAAGGGCGTTGCTTGCTAATGTGAATATAATTTTCGTCAGTTCTAATTGTTCTATAAAGGAACCCTGATAATTTGCTGTAGTTTCCTGACTCTTTATTTGTAAAACAAAGATTGCTGTATTAGTCGATAAATAGAATTGCCTACAAATGATAGCAGAAAAACAGTTAATCTTAACAAATAAAAAAAATATTTTCCTTATTTTTATAATAAATTACATACATCTATAGAAATAACAAAGAAAGGTTTGTTAAAACACATTAAAAATTAGATTGATGTTTTCTTTTGTCATTAACTTTGATTTTCGCTTGCAGTAAATTTAGAAAACAAAGAAGTAAATTAAGACGTGTTTAGTGCGTAATATAAGTTACACTATTTTCCGGAACCTTTCACATACAACTTAAATGTACGTTTACAATGGAACAGAATTTTCAAAAGAAAAGTCTAATGATACATATAGTAAATGTTTGACATTTGTAATTACTCATCTACTTTCCTAACAAAAGACAACTCTTAATCTACAATTACGAATTCATCAGAAACGAAAGAAAAAAATATACTCGTCAATATTTCGAAAACAGGAAAAAGAAATCACCTTGGTTGATTCGAAAGGGCAATAATTACAGTTATTCTTTTTTTCCCTATTGTGTAGCGCAGAAGTAATTACCAACTGTGCATATACGCAGGTGCAATCTCCAGATCGGTCTGAATTCCAAGATTTTAACAACTCTCTTACCAAAGATTCTTCTTCCTTTTTTTTCTCCCCACATCCCTCAAGTTTAGCATACGGTGAGAACTTCAGAACCCTTAGTACCTCTGGCGATATTTTCCATGCTATTTAGTAAGGAATAATAACAATAAAAAAAAGGAAACTGTTGAAACAAAAACGAATTAAAGGTGACCCAAGCGTCTGACCCCTTTGCTTGAAACCTGTGGTTGAAACTTCCTGACCGGGAGCTCATAGCCAAAACAGGCCATGCCTATGGAGAAATGGTTTGCGGGTGCACCGTATATCATTTCTGAAAAAGAGCATTTATGAGGGAGGTGGAGTTTTGGGGCTTTGCAAAGGTTCAATTTTCAGTAGTGCTCCAGGTTATACGTGCCCGCAATTATCCTGGCACCCAGTCATTACCTAGCGAAATTTGTTGTGTTTTATGGTCGTTTGTGTTCCAACCTTTTCAACAATGACTTGACTGTCTGTCAGTGCTGTTGAGGCTATAAAGTATGAAAAGAGTTGTTCTTTTTGATGGATGGAGTGGTAATATGGTGGACTTAATAGACTGGCTACTGTATTTTGGGATGTCATTTCCTCTCATAACGGGAAATAAATGGCCCTCTTAAGACACTGATTTTTCTTTTTTTGGTAAAATATTCGACGAAGGGTTTGTCCTTTGATGAATTATTCAAAGTGTACGCTTTAATGGTAGTATGTATTGGTAACTTTTGGACTTTTCTGCACACAGTTATGTGAGCTTCTCACATGAATTGACTTTTACTTTTGATTTAAAATAATATATTGTTCAATTTGAAATGCATGATTATAAAAGAAGTTTTATAATTAACAAAGCTTATCACAATCAGTTACAGATTTTCATTTTTAATTTATAATCGATATTTTTTGAAAAATAATTAATGGGAAATATTTATAAATCTTTTTTAAATAAAATGTATTGCATTTAAGTTAAAAAAATATCGTGATCAAATTTTATAAGAATTACTGTGGTTTTATAATAATGTGTATCTATGCATATTAAAATACAAACAATATCTTTTCATGTACTATCTCACGGTGAGAGCATTTAATTTATCTTTTCTAATAACCAAATTAATTATAACTAAGTGTAAGATGAATTTTTTTAAAAAAATAAACATACGGTGGCTTACATATTCATCTTAATTTCAGATGTCAGTTTCTAACAGAAATTTACTCATTATACAAATTGTACACATGATATAACTAAATAAATCAATTATATAATTTTAAAAGAAAATAATACACGAACTTGAAATTTTTTTAAATCGATATCTTTTTCAAACGAGTAGTTTAACTAATAAGAAATTTTCAGTTTTCTTAAATAGATTTATGAAGTTATCTTATAAAAATGTAAATAAAATTGATTTTCAAAGAAAAAAAATTAGGGAAATTGTTTAAGACAAGGTACACAAAAATAAAATAATAATGATAAAATTAATATTTCAAGGCTTGTTGTTTCTGTAAAGTAAACATAGTACTAATTGTCTTATATGTGGGGAGAAAAAGAAAATAGTCTAAAGCATTAAATAAAATTCTGTTTTCTTGAGACTTGCGTACTTGTACTATATTAAAATGAACGTACAACATTATCTGTGGCAACTGTAAAAATTGTTTAAAATTTTCCTTTCGTCTATAGTATCTAAAAATTTAAAAAAATAAATGACACATTAAACGATATTTTTAGAAAACATATCCTATTCTTAATTTCAGTTTAATGTAAATATCATTGTTTTTTCAAGCTTTTTAGCACGCTTTTGTAGTTCATTTAGCTTTATATTTTGATGCTTTAGAATATACAGCTTTATTGTAATGCAAAATAATTTGTTTTATAATTCATACAGCTGTTATGAATTTAAGCCATGTACGAATTTAAATTAAAATTATCTAAGAACTTCGTATTTAAACTAGTTCATTTTTTTTTTGAAAAAAAAAAAAAGTATTCTAATAAGTTGACTCGCATGTTTTAAAGTTGCCTTCACTTAAATATCAAAGAACCGGAGATCGATATTTGGAATTTTTTCCAAACAGAAAATAGTTCCAAATTTCACGTAAGTTTGTAATGTTGTAACACGTATATCCGTTTATGATGCAGTACTCAAAAAATTTAGGAATATTCTTAAAATGCACTATTTTTCACTTGAACACTTAAATTTCAAGACCCACTTAGCATTACAATATAGAAGACGAAGCACAGAACACATTTTATACCAGAATAAAAGGGATTGATATAGATAGAAATAAATAATATTATACAAATCGCTGCTCTCTGAAAAATAAGGAAATCGGAATGTAAAAGTAATGTTGGAGCGTTTTATTAACGGAAAAAATGTTCCAATTTCGAATTATATTCTTTAAAATTACACGAAGACAGCCTTAATCTTGCTTGGTATTTTTCAACAGGCATAAATTATATACTTCTAGAATGGAACTTCAATAAGCGTTGTAAGTTAAATTAATGGATTAATACATACTCAACTGAGAATCAATTTTTCGTTGCATAAATCTAATCAAACTAATCAAAGCGAGAGGAATTAGTTTCTCATACCTAACTTCTTTTAAAATAACCCGAGGGTCGGCCATAACCATGTCGGCCGAGACGAGGCTGCCCATTTCGAATACAGCTTTTAATTTGTTTTCAGAAAAAATCCTTCTAAATTGTTAATATGACATCTTAGAATGAAGATGTATGAAAAATGATAACTTAACCTTTAATTTGTCGAATAAATACTTCATTTGCTATAACTGGAAAAAACTGATTTCATGGCGATAAATTAAGTTCAAGTATTGCATATCGATAGTAATAACTCCTTTTTGAAAATGAAAGCCTTTTTTAACGCAATCTTATGAACACAGTTGCGAAGTCATGGTAACCAACTAATGTAAAATAATAATACAAAGCATTATTTCATCTTCTAATTTCCTTTTAATATTTTGAAAAGTTTTAAGGTAAGTTATTACATTCAAACCCTCAGCATTCTGTTACATTTCTCTCGCATATTTTTCTACACTCTAAGCAAAGTATTTTATTTTCATGATTTACTGAATGAAAACAATAAGAGAGGCCTTATATCCATTCTCCAATTCCCCCTTCTCCCTCAAAGTTAAAAAAAAATAATCTTCGACATATTATGCACATAATTCCTACAGATACCTTCGTTAAAAAGTCATCATTATACACGCTGTTCTTACTTTATGAAAAGTTTTCCTAGACAGTCATTATTTGAACTGAACTCAACTTGTGTGTGTGTTTTATTTTTCAAAGACCTGTCTCCAAGTTTATTCGCGCCAAGACACCGAGAAGAAAAGTTTTTTGGGGAATTATTATCCCTACCCATGTCGGCCAAAAGATTTCACCTTTCCCATCCCATTATTACTTTTGCTTGGATAACATTGTTGCCATTTTTTTTTCATAATGAGTTGAACGTAAAAGAAGGAAGGAAATGCAGCGCATTGTTAACACACTGATAACAATCAAGTATCTCTCATCAAAAGTAAATAAATAAACAGCCAAAATAATTGGATGGGCGATTATGATAAAAATGTTACCCTCTTAAGTATCGGGGAGGCAAGGGAATGACATGGAAATGTGCGTTTTTAAAAGTTTTCTAAAAGGATCAGAGTTTTCAAAATTAAAATATTCCCTTCTACCTTCCTTCCGTGTACAGTTGTGTGCTTTTGTTAACCCAAATTGCTCGCTCTTTTAATTTTCTCAAGCGTTGTCAGGGGAACTTTGAGGGTTCTGAAGTTTGATGAGGACTTGCCATATTTGGCGGTATATCCCTGTCTTTTGTGATATTTGTTTTAAAATTTCAGTGAACTCTGCAAAAAATCATATGTACATATATACATAATACATGTAAAATTTTTAATTCATGGCTTATATATTATATGAATTAATATTATTATGCATAATAGTACCTAAGTAATTTTTTGGCTTATTTTCATAGGAATATTTTGTTTGTTTTTAACTTAGAATAATATTTTTAAATGTTAATTTACTGTTTTTTCTTTTAATTCTGTAGTATTTAAATTTTTGTTTTAAATAAATTTTTAAAAAGAGATTTTAGTAGTTATAAAGTGTATTCTGTATGGTTTTATTTACATATCATATGTATGTTATGTATATATATGTTGGTGTGTGTGTGTGTATCGTTGGATTTAACAGGAACAGAAATTTAAACTGGAGATATGCTGCATTTTAAGTTATTATTAATTTTTGAGGGGTGGGGTGGCTTTAATTATTATGGCCTAAATTTTAGAATACCTGCAAATTTGAAATATTTTATATTGTTGTACTCGATTTCATTCACTTTTTTCGAAGGGAAAAAATGATCCAACATTAAAAAAAAGTACATACTTTTTATGTATTTCTAACTATTGTTGCATTTTATTTATTTATTTACAATACATATTATTATGTTTTATTATTTATATTTGCTTTACATTTTATATTACATAATTTATTAATTTGTAATCATATTATTAAATAATATAAATATATATAATAATATAAATATATATAATAATATAAA
>BMAW01015162.1:998457-1122667 GCA_019974015.1 Nephila pilipes | reverse complement strand
TATAATAATATAAATATATATAATAATATAAATATATATAATAATATTAATATAATATTATAATTAATTAATATATTTTAAATTATCTTATATTATTTTTAATTGATTTTTAATTGTATTATATATTATATTATTTATTAATTGTATTATATTTTAATTATTTATTTATAATTTAATCAGTACATGATTATTATAAATATAGCAAACAAACACTCATTTGTTACGAGATTTAATTTTCATCTGAAAGAAAAATTAACTGAACGTCTGTTTTTTAACAGGTTTCACACTGGTTGCCAAGCATCATTCGTCTTCAAATTATACTTAAATATTTGTTTGACAACTCTATTGGCGTTACAGATTCTAAATGAGGGTCAGTCCTCATGAATTTGAAAATTTATAATTAATATTCCTTTAACATTATCCAAACAGTTTTTATATTTCTTCTCTTTTTTCAGAAAATTTATAAAAATGGTTGCAGTCTTTTTTTAAGCACGTGCTATTATGCTGTGTTTTGAGAAAATGGCGTCAACAAAAATGTGGGTATTTAAAATAAAACATACATGGTGCTAGAATCAAAACATAATATATAATTATATTATTATACATTATGCGAATATAATAATTATATTTAGTTTGCTCGAAGTATATATTTACGTGGTTAAGATATACTTAATTTAATATTTTATCGTCTGCTTTATTTTAACATCCGAACAGAATATTATTGTCTTCTTTAATAAATTATTGTTTACTCTTATTTTTTTAATTTATTAAATTTAGTAATTGATTTTTATGATCGAATCGTCCGTTTTTATTCTCTTTGTTATTAACATTGGCAACGTTTTTAAATTTTAGACCGTTTTGCTTGTAAGAAATAAAAATGCATTAGGAATTTGAATATGTTCAGTTGAATATGTTGGGTCTTGGACGTACGCTGACTTTATGTTAATTAATATTCATTTTGAATAATTCTAGTTTTTCGAGAACTCAACAGAAAAAAAATTAAAGCACGTAAAATGGAGCCAATTTCGATTTTTTTTAAAAAAAAAAAAAAAAAAAAATTTTTTTTTTTCTATTCGTACGTTGAACACTATAAAAATTACCATTGATATAACATTACCTTTACTAAAGTATTGGAAAATAATATTTACTAATAATTAATATTAAAATTTTTAGTGGTATATATTTTCTTGAAAGACATGCATACTATTCTTTCGTTTGAACATTGATAAAGCGTAACTTTTCATTGAATCTTATTGAGTTTTTGAAACACTTTTTATACGTATGCGACCAACTTAGGAAATAACTTTTATTTAAAACCCAAATAATCTCTGTTTCTAATTATTAAATAAAATGTGACATAACTGAAGTGAAATTATTACCCTGAAACTTTATTTCATTACTTTTACATTAATTATAGAATAATGACTGAGTTAGCCCTGGTTAATTGCTGCAGATCAGAATTTTAATCAAGGATCCATTGATGGATTATTCAGGGCTTAGGGGAAAAAAGATGACTATATTTCTCATATAACTATTGCTTTCATTTCTTCTGGTAAATGAAAGCAATGAACTACAAGAATAATAAATCCATTTTCAATAATGAATATATATTCATCCACTGACTAAATAATCATGTTATTTTCACTGACTTGTGAATAAAAAACATTGCACAGAGATTTCTGTCTTTCGTATATTTTTGTTAAAAGAATTGATTTCGATGCACAGGATGTTGCAAAATTCACTTAAATTATTTGTAAAATTAATTTGAGTGACTCTGTTTGATTAATAATAAAAGTAATGGACATAATTTATATTAAGTTGCGGATAAAAAAAATCATGTAATTTCAGTTTTACAGTTCTTCTGTTTATTTGAAATTATATTCAAGAGATTTTAGGTTCTAAAAGAAGTTTCAGAGTCATTTTTTTCCATATTTTCTATAAATTTTAATAAATCAGAATATCTAATATTGCTTATTTTTACGTAAATTTAATGGAGCTGATTATATATATGTTGACCTAGATTCGATTTCTTTCTTATATATTTGCTTTATTTCTGTGTTGAAAATACTGACTCAGATATGAAAAATTAAAACGATTATGATAATAATGTCTTATTGAATCTTGGAATAATATTAACTTTAGCGCAGACTCATATTTATTTTGCTCTTTATATAAGGTGTAGCATTAAATGAGTGAAGA
The DNA here is from genome assembly GCA_019974015.1 of Nephila pilipes. Classification (NCBI taxonomy): domain Eukaryota; kingdom Metazoa; phylum Arthropoda; class Arachnida; order Araneae; family Nephilidae; genus Nephila; species Nephila pilipes. The sequence continues at coordinate 1,120,468 of BMAW01015162.1, read as the reverse complement.
AAGCAAAAAAAAAAAAAAAGGTATATGGAAAATTCCAAAAATGTGAATTAACGGAAGCAAACTTCAAAAAATAGTATATCAGATTGATGTAATACTACGTCTTCCAAATTTGGCAAGAAAATATCTTTTCGACGGCATTTGTTTTTAATTGACCAACTTTTTTACCTTTATAAAATGGAAAAGTGTGGCATTTTACGAATCATTGGTATCTAGAAATTTCCAGATAGTTATTTTATGATAAAATTATCTTAAATTATTTCTTTTGACTTGGCGATCGGTTGGCATTTTTCTCGGGGATCTCATGGTTTCCGGCAACCCGAGTGGGTATGGGCGGCGTAGAAAAGGAAGCGTCGCGATTCGTAACTTCTCAGTAGTTGTTAGTGTTGATTCTACGACTTAGTCTTCCACTTGACGAAACCAGAATAATTGTCAAGGAATTGGTCACGGTTAATCACTCACCTTTTCCATTTCTCTTACACTTTTTCCCTCTTTCTTTCAATTGTTTCATTATTTTTTTCCTCCGTCGCCTAGTTACGTCCCTTTAACGAGAAAAATTTACAACTTCGTTACGATACACATTATCAAATTAAGCTCTTGCGGTTGTGTCGAATTAATTTTCATTCACTTTATTAGAGAACCACTGAATTAAAAAGAAATGAATGAATGAAACAAAAAAAAAAGGATAGACAGAGGGAATTGGAAGATCTTTGAAGAAAAGGGCGTAAATTATCTCATTTGATAAGTCGGATTTATTTCGTCATCTTTTGCAAAGGAGATTGGGAAAGTGTTTTAAAAATGGGAAAAGGGGATTGCTGTAATCTTATTAATATTTAGTTTGGAGTCTCGTTCGAGAATAATGAGCGATGACTTTTATTTTGTGTAGCGGAATTATTTAATGAATGAAAGTAAGCTAAAAGTTTGTTATCGCTATTGTGTCAATTATGTAAAACTTAGCGATAGTATTTTTGTTTATTTTTAATAATTTGTAATTATCATACTTAACTTCAAAAGATTTAAGAACTTGTTTTTTTTAGTGAAGAATTAAGTGAGAAAGAAAAATGCTCTGCACGAGAAATGTTTCGCGTTAAACTTTTCTCGTCGTTTAAATGAATAGAAATTCTACTGTAGTTTTCACAAGATCAAAAATTTTAATATCGATTTATAAAATTCGTTTCAAATATTTGTTGTTAATTTTGTAACAGAAATAAATAGTTTTAAAAAATTAATTAATTAATTGATATATTTATATGTATAGGATACACTGGCATCAAAAATATTTTTAATCCTTTCTTCGGTAATTGGGTAAAAGTTTCTCAATACATGTGAAAATAAGTACAATTCTGATAGGATTAATAAATATCTATTTATAAGAATCATAATTGTTATTTTCATTATTTAATTTTCCTAACGCAATCACACAACATAATATGTGTAAAAGAAATGTTTATTTGATGCATTGTCTTCCTCATTCTCGTGTAAGCAATATAAAGAAGCGTATTAATTAATTACAATGGTATTTTTAAGATTAAGATACTTTTCAATCGCCATTTTTATCCACTTTATCTACAATATTTTTGAAGTAACATGTCGTTCCTTTCAATTAGAAAAATCAATTATTAAAACTAAACATAGTTGTATTGCGAAATCTTAAAACAATTTTCTTTCAATTTCATGTGCAAATGAGTACAATAAAATCATGAAAAATATTCTCACCAACTTTACGAAGTCGTGAATTCAAGATTATACTAATTATTATTATATTGATTAACATTTTTTCCATTCCCAATATTTTGATTACGGTCCTTTTAACTAGATATTCATTACAAGCAAGTAAATGTTAGCAAATTTGTATGAAATGTGTAACCCTACAAGAACAATTTTGTGAAGCCATGCTTGGAATCAAAGACGTAGAATTTAGCGTAAATTCAAATAACATGATATTGAATTGATATACTGTCACATTCAACGATCAGAGTTAAGATAAATCTTGAAACTACCAATGGCGAATGGAAAATTCAATTTCCATTGGTCATTGCCCACTACGTTCGCGTTTATGACATCATAACTTTTATGATGTTTGAAATGGAAGCACAATCTTTGCTTGAGTTCTCGAATATTGTTATACGTTTGACCCTAGATAATATTTATATATTCTTCATGCAATAAAAATTTGCCATAATACTGAAGAAATGCTCAGCGTTTTAATAACAACTTTATCGTAGTTTCATTTTGTTAAAATTATTTAAAATTTTATTTACATATTATTTTTACTTATCATCCTAATTAAAATTAATATAATAACCATCAAATTTACTATGCAAAATACGCTTTATTTGTTAAACATAAACCTGTATGTTAAAAAACATTTCTTGCAACATTTTTTTTCTTAGTTTTATTGCTAACTTCTGCTAACATGTTGTTATTTTGAGAAAATAGCGTTTACAAACATGCGTGGCCGTAAAATAAAGGACACATGGCGTTAGGTTCAAAAGATTGTCATTATAATACATTATGATTATAAAAATTACTTTTAGTTTACTTAAGATTTTTATATTTCAGATTTTTTTTCGATGCTGAAATTGATCTAGAGCTCGATTATTATGAATGGGGAGTAGATTCCTTCTCAACTTCCTCAAATAAAAAAAATATCGAAAAGTTTTACTTATTTAACGAGTGTTAAATGTGGGTACGGTACCGCAATAAGCTTTTAAAGCTCGATCGGATTAAATATCCGTTTTATGATTGTCACATCACATTGCACTAAAAGCTATAATCTTTATTTTAGAGCGTAAGAACATGTCTAGTCTCATTGTTCTAAAATTCCGATTTCTCTCTCTCTTTCTCTCTCACTAATTGTCTCTCTACGCCGAAGTCGTGGACGGACGACTCGGCGTTTTTTCGTCAATTCGTGGGTTTTATACCAAGTGCCACAAAATACTCGCCGTGTAATGGGGTTGATGCACGTTAAATCTGGTCGAAGTCCTCCTGGGGCTTGGGGTGGAAATCTGGAGAGGGAGTTGCCAGCTCAGGTCTCATCCTCGTCACTTAATCGAGGTTCAAAATGACCTTGTCCGTTGCCAATAGTCCGCGTGTTTCTCAGTGTGGCGTCAATCAACAATCGCAATGTTTCTCTCTATACTACTACTACTACTATTGCTCGTTTCTCCAACCACCTAACTGCAATACCTTATTCTAATCACTATACTTCAATTTATAAATAACAAAGTTGATTTACATAACTCATAAGTCGCTGCTATTGAATCGAACAACGGCATAGAAATACCAATAAGGTAATTCGAAGGGAAATGTGTGAGGACCCGTTACAATATGATTTCCAGTTTATAATCATAGTCATTTTTTGATATATATACATTCTAAATGTCGAATACAAAATTTTAAAGATTTCATCGACAGTGTCATGTTATCCATAAGGTTGGCTGTATTATACAGTGGTCAATTTAATTTATGGAACTGAACGGTCTCTTTTACAATGTTGTTATAAACAACAATGGGCTATACATTTGGCAGAATGGTTGTTTAAGCGTAGCCCTGATCGATATGGACATCCTCAATCTAATATTTCGAAGAAAAATAAATACTACTCAAGAACGTGTTCCTTTCCGGTTAATAAGTCGAAAATCAAATTGGTCGTAAGTCGGACTTATATTTTTCAGGACTATTTTTTTCATTCAGTAGTTTATAATAAATTGTACTCTTATGTAGAAAACTTTAAAAATATGTACGAATAATTATTGTACATAATTATACGTACATATTATATGAAAAAGACAAAATACGAGCTTTATTGTATGATCTGTAAACTAAAATACAAATAAAAAACCACGCAATGTAAATATTTTTAAAAAAGCAAATGAAATTCCGCATACATATGTAAATAAAAATCTTTTTTTTTTTCGAAAAAGTAGAACTGAAAATAATTTTTAATTTCAACAATACTCAATGCTCTTGGATTAAAGTTGGTGGTTTTTTTGAGGAACATGGTTATCTTCATTTAATATGTATTTTCGTTTCTTTTCTATTTTTTATTTCGTTATATACAGTATCTGACGATAATAATACACAGCGTCTTGAATGCAACTTTCAACCTTTGCTAAGTACAGCAGAACCTTGATAAATCAACCCTATTTAACTCGGTCCGGTCTGCTCGAAGAACTTTCTTTACATTTGAGAAGCGATCTGCAAATTTCTATGATAACATTTATCTGTCTTCTTTTACGTTCTTGGACAAATTGCTTCCTTTACTGAAATCTTCTACCAACTAAAATTGTATTAAGGTAAAGTAAAGGGAAACTTTACAAATGTTTTGTGTAAAGTCAACAAAGCTTTATTTACATCTTTTATCAACAGTGACAAATGGCACTCGATGCTACATTGTCTAACAGGAAAATGCAATAAAACAACTTTAAGCACACTTCTTTTGTTGATAAAGTAGATGTCTTTATCTTTTGTAAATATGATTCCGCAACTAATCCTACTAAACACGGTTTCCCTGTATTCGACATAAGAGCCATGTGTCGTCTTCGTGACTTGACCAAAATTACAAGGACCGTTGCCAATAGTTCGCTTGTTGCTTCTGTGTGCGACTTTGAATCAATCAATCAGCCGTTGCTCAAGATTTTAATTCATAATTTTTGCACTTGTTATTATCAAATTAGTTATTACGCTTAAGGAGAAATTCTTTCTGGATATTTACCCCGTTCGTTTCATACAATTCATTTTTATCAAAATCGATATCATATTCTCTTACGCCTTAGAGCAAAGAAAATTCAAAATGTCTGTTTCACGTTGCATTTTGAATATTCTATTCCAAGACGAAAAAGTAAATTATTACCAAAATCCTCAACTCGATTAAAACGATTTCCAAAACCGATAAACTCCTTCCTCGCTTCTCCTTTTCCCAATCAATTGAAAATTTTCCGTGGCCCTGTATCGTCAACAAATCCCTGTGTTTGCAGGCGTGGGGTCAATTAAGAAAGGTGAGGTGGTCGTTAGTGAGGTTCGCCACACCTGACCCGCGCTCAGAATCAATATTGTAGTGCTAACGAGCTTCAATCGCATCCCACCGCACAACATCAACATTTGCATAATTACGAGAGGAAGTTGTCCACTGAAAGCCAATATGCAACACACCGACTGATGAGGAGAAAGCCAAAGGTGTTTGCCTCGGCCTTCTCCCCTTCCACCCCCGTACTTGGTCAAGAGGGACCGTCTACCCAATGCGATGAAGACTCCAGGTTAGAATCTTACAGGCTCAATAGGTAATAGCTCGATTTTGACAGAAGGTACTTCTGATAGGCTGAGTATCAATTGAACGGGACACTTATTGATTTTTTTTTTAATTTTACGTCATTAACTTAAGTTCATAATTTAGAATCGAAAGTATTCCCAAATTATTAAGCTAGTGATGCTTTTTATTCAAAGTTTTTAAGCAATAAATCTGGGGAAATTTTGGCTGCAAAATCGAAGACAATTTGTTTATAAATTGATTAGGCATTTTATGGAATAGGTTAGTGATGAAAGACAATGGCGGTCTATTGGTCATGTTTGTGAGTTCAAAGCTAGTGATTGTTCTTTCATTCATTCAATTTTTGGTCCCACTGTATATTCGCGATGAATGAGAAAGATTGCTGAATATGACTTTCAACTGGGTCTAACTTAACCCTGCACAGTGTGGCTGTTAGGAAAGTGACGTACTTTCTTAGTCGTTACTTTAACTTTGTTCATAATTTCGAGATCCGTCGCCAATTGACTGAGCCTTTTTCTAGAGTGATATTAATCAAAGTCAAAATGAAATGGATAAAAGAGCAAACTAACTTATTGTAGTTTATTCAATTTGTTAAAGATCTCAGGCGTAGCATTAGAGATCTCGTGGTAGCCTGGTGATAGAGTATTTGGTTTATAGTCGACGGGCTGCGGACTTGAGTTTCTTCCTTCCTAAGACGTCATGTAAATCTGCTTAGCTTCAAAATTCTCACAGTGATGTAGCGCGGATGTAGAGAGTCAGTTGCCAGCTTGGGTTTCGACTTCGTCCCTTGACCACGGAAGAAAATAACAAAACTTATCGGCTGTAACAAACCTTTGTGTCTGTTAGAAATAATCAGTTGGAAGCATTCAATATAACAAACAACGTTTTTAAATGTATCTTTTTATTTTATTGATAAAATGACAATTACAAATATGTCTTTTATGACATTGTTACTCTGCCACCATATGTATACGATTTCTTTTAAACTTAATGTTCCCATCTCCGAAGAATGTTGTTCAGATTGTGTTATTATATTGCCCTTAATTGTTAAATAACCTTGATCGTCTGCTAATTGAAAATCAGCACGAATGAAAGTACCTGTAAAGGAGCAGACGATTTTCTCCAATGAGGTTCACATAAATAATTGGAAAACGAGTAATGGAACTTCACAATTTCAGTTACAATATAGAGAGCTCCGGAAGAAGTTGGATTTATAAATTTGATGCTTTGCATCAGCAGTTATTTTTCAAGCTATTCGGCAATTGATCGAACCTCGAGTCGTCTCTTACAATTTTATCATGTTATGTTTGTGATATTCAGTGAAATTTATGCTTACTGTTTATTGGATTTATTTTATTGTGCCACTGAATAAGTTGTATACACTTATTTTGCACCCAAATTTCTTTGATCAAAAATATATGAATCTACAAACAAATTTCTTCATGATTACAAGAATGCAATGGTATTTGTTCTTATTCCCAAATACTTAATTTCTATTTAATTACGTTTCACGTAAAACAATTAAATATGTTACTTATTCGGTCAATGAAATAGTAACTTTATATAGCGCTGTTCGACTCGCTTATGCTCATATTTTTCAATTTGCTTCTTTCCAGAAAAAAATGACACAAAATAATTTATCGAGCAGAAATTAGTATTTTTCGTATTCAATATTTAATAATTCTGGTTAGATTTATCTTAAGTTAATGTAACTAATATTTTTAATTTGTAATTTAAGGATCATTTTGTAGCATTTGCATTTGAAATATTGTATTAAAGTTTGTTTCGCACCAATATTTGATTATGGCAAAGAAAATAATTTGAAAAATGTAACTAAAAGTTTTGAAAATAATTGTGCTTTAAATATTTAAAAGTATTAATTTTTAAACAGCACTTCTCTTTGCTAGTTAAAAATGCTTGTACATTCAAACACATAAAAAATGAAACCATTTTGTTACAAGTCATTTAAGATTAAATATTTGAGTGTTTAATTTTTATTTAAAGAGAAAACTTCAGAAGATAACTTTTTTTCGCAAAAACATTAATATATTACACTTAACATTTTATTCAAAATTATTCTTGAAAATATTTGAGACCAGAAAACGAATAAATATTATCATAACGTAATATTAGTATAAAGAGAAATTTAAGTTGAGGCATTAAAAAATCCGTATATTTCTGGAATAACTTGTTTTAAAAAAGAAAAAAAAAGATTGGTAACTTTTCGAAATCATTATGTTTTCCAAAGAAAAATAGTCAAAATGTTAAGCAAATTGCTTCAGTAATTATGGTTCATGACGAATAAAGTCATAGAGCTGTAATCTCTTTATTACAAGCGAAAGAATTTTAAAAATAAATTTTATGCATGTTTTGTAATAAAAGAAGCTAAAATAAATATTGTATTAAATAATAATCATTAAAATTACTTAAAATATTAAAATGAAGGAAGCTAAAATAGCTATAAAAACTGTTCTATGTTGTATTATATAATATTCAACATAGAAAAATTTTATAGATTAAAAAAATTCTGGAATAATAATGTTTCACAATATTTTTATATAACAATAGGAAAAGCATGATACCTTTTGTGGGCAATAGACAAGAGCAACAAGAATATTTTATTTGTATTCTATTCAAGCTTTCATCATCCAAAAAATATTTTTGTGAATCTGTTAATCTTAAATATGGCGATTAAAATCTTAAAAGTAAAAGGAAAAAAATGTCACAATTGCAAAAAAAAAAAAAAAAAAAGTTCAAATAATATAAAGAATTCATATTTCTTAAATCTGGATAGCTTGATATAAATTACAGATGCATAAGTTAAAAGACGACATATCATTAAAATGCCTGATAATATGGTTACTGTAAATCATTATTAAAAATCTAAAACCTACGCACATCGTTACACTTAAATGATAATAATAATGTGTCTTAAATACTGTTAGATTATTTAATTAATTCTTCTCTTTAGCTGTGTGTGTCCATGTGACCCACGTAAGAATATATAAATTTAAAAAGACGGGAATATAAATTTGCACAAACAAGATTAATGTGTTAACTAAATGAACATTTTAAGCATGTACAATGTTTTAATTGCAGTTGATATGTATTATTATTTGATGCCGATACTATACATTAGAATATTAATTTGTAAGCATAATAATTTGAAAATTACAGTTTTTATCTCGCATTATGTTAATGTAAATACAGGGTGGGGGGTAAGGCAATTTTGCTCAGAAAAATGGCTCTCTTAAAATTAATAATCAGAATAGGATATTATTTAAGTTGTGTGCCTTCGAAATGCTTAAAAGAAAATTATAGGTCTGAATATTGACTTAAAGTACATGATTTTCTATGAAGCTAATATGTAATTTTTTTAATGTCCGGCTCTAGAATACTTGTAATGTGCTGAGGTTGCAGTTTTAAAAAATAGATATTTTCGTTTGAAAATCGTTATTTATTTTTGATAAATTTATTACTTTAGAAATATCAATAAATGCATTTTTATAAATTTGAAATACTTGATCCAGTACACATTTGTTGTGATAAATATTCTTTTCCCACTTTGAAAATTTTATTGTATTTTTATTCCAGCATTTTAATAAATTAATAGAGCAGTCTTCTTAAAATACGTGAGCATTTTTTAAAGGATTTGGTGCTTGTAGATGACATATACAGATAAAAAGTTTTTGCTAAATGCAGCAGATGCTTTCCTAAAAAGCTTATAAGCCCCTTTTTTCTATTCAAAACAAAATAATTGATTAAGGCAATAAAATTTGAAGCAATCAATTAAGATCTGAAAGCAGTACTATACGAAAGGGTATCGTAAAGTTTTCATTTACTACTAAGAAATAAAACAGATACTCTATAAAATTTATTCAGCATTTTAATTGATCCTGATGTGCATAATTTTGTAAATTACAACTATTCATGTTGATGTGTGTTTGACTTCAGGAACCGTAAATAGAAATAACCCGAAGTACGGAGGAGATACAGCTCAGTCTGCTGAGCTTCACAATGTCAGCCTTCGAAAGGTCAAAAAGCGATGGGAAAAATGTATAATTTTGGATGGTATCTTTATAGAATTACCATAAAAATAATAAGTAAAAATCAAGCTTCAATCTAATTAATTTTAGTAGTAACTAAAACTTTACGATCCTGTGGGTTTAGTCTACGGCTTTCTGAAACCAAATAAATCATCATTAATAGTTGTAATTTACAACTTCATGTACATAAAGATCGATCAATGTACAAATATCCAGATATCTCGAAAAAGAGAGAGTATCTCTTATTAATAATTAAATCTTTATAATACCTTTTCGCACAACACTGACAAGGTTACATTTATATAAGATATTTGTGCAAAACTGAGTCAGCTTCTGTGAACACAATCAACAAATTTCTGCAATTAATGCATTGAATTTTTATAGAGTCATTTCTAATTTATTGATCACACACACACGAAAAAAATTGAATAAAAATAGTAGATGCAAGTTGTTCTTATCATCCTAGAGATATTGTTTCTTAATAACCGGAAGTTTTCGTTGCAATTAACCTACTCTTTTGTTTTCATTTCATATATTTATTTTACAACACGCGATGCTGCACAATCATTTATCTTAAGTAATTGACCAAACAATGACTTAATCGTTTTCAACACTGATATATGTTCTTAAAAGAACAATTTTATTTTTATCTGGGCGAGATAAGGCATGTAACTAGGTATAATTAAGACATAAGTTTGTTCATCTTGTATGGCATTTATGCAGGTTAGTTAAATATATACTAAATAATATATGAAAGAAACTTATACTGTATTTAAAGTCTTTTATCTTCAAAAGAATCTAATAATTGGCATATAAAATGATTTCAAGATGCATCGTTGCTAATTAAATTGTTTTTCATTTTGATAGTTATCCAATAATAGTTATGTTAGCTATCATTAATGTTATCTTTCAGCTGATATTTTCCTTCTAAAATTTTAAAGTAAATTTAAAGCGTATCATACTAAAGAGATGTTACAGATTATTATTACTTAGTTTAACTATTACTCATATAAATCACCATTTAGAGGATTACCTATACTATATATCACAGTTAAGTATTTTCATATTTATATCTCTGCATATAAATGTATTAAAGATATAGAACATATTATGAATATATAATTTTTATTAATACAATATGAAACAAGGATTCTTTACAGACATTAAAGACTGAAAATGTAAAAGCCAGTACAATACCCTTATTTTGCAATTTGACACCATTGATTCCGATGTATTCTAATATACCTGAAAGAGGAATTGTTAAAAAGGAATTTTTCCTGCAATTCCACATAACATGCACTTTGAATTGCTTAACTAAAGGTATAATATCTATTTTAAAGTTGTCTAAAATTAAAGTTTAATACAGTATATGTCTATGTCAACAATGCATAGTGTTAGTATTGTAAGTTCGAGTACGGTGCTGCTCGCCGAATTTTCAAACTAAAAGGTCTTAATATATTTAAACACTGGAATTATAGCAAAATATTGTAGTTCCTATCCCTAATAGCTAGTAGTTATGTGTTAGTAATCATTTTGTTAGCGGTGGGTTGAACCTATTGAATTTCTCATAAATTTATTCCTATGGTATGGATATAAAACGAATTCTCTTCAATTTTTTTTTTAAAAAAAGCTACTGATGTCATTAATGAGAAATTTTAATGATCATTAACAAAAATAACAATTCTTTCTTTTTAAAATAATTTTCATTAATGAGAAATTTTCATCGACATCCTTATGATTCAGCTCCAATAATTTATTTTATAATCAAAGCGCATCCAATTTTAGGTACCTTTTGTATTCTACAACACATTTCTCAAGAAAAATGTAATTTGTTTCCTTTATCAAGGAATTAACATATTTTTTAAAAAAATTTTAAAAGTGAACAAGATACTAGTTTGTTTTGAAATATATTCTAAGCAATGGTCTTTTCTTACCATTTGGAATTTTCATGCGTCTTCATTGCAGAAGGAGGATATTGAAATCATGAGCATGATGCTAAATACTGTAAATATGATGAAATACATCTTTTTCATTTTCGATTTCTATAAAGATATGTTATACAATATATAAAGACATAAAATGTACACCAAGAAAAATTATATTATATCATTGATTATAACTCTTCAATAGTTCAAAAGAGTTTTTTTTTCTGAATATTATTACTAACTTTTAATTGTGCATTATATATAGTTACTCTACGAAAATACTTAAAATACGTTATATTTCTTACCCTTTGATAAATTTTCTTATGTAATCATATCGCGTTTGTAAATATTTTCTATCGATACAGTAATAGTAGATAATATTAAATATTACCCAGAATTTTTTCGTTTGATTGGTATAGTATTACAATAGACGGTGTTGAAGCAAAAATAGAATATTGGCTGGCAGAAACATTTCGATTACTCATTGGCTATGTGTTTTTAGGAATTATATTAATTTTATTCGATATAAATTAATCATGAGATAATTAAAACAACTCCGTATTATCTAATGAAAAAGTATTGGAAAGTTTGACTGAATTATTACTTTATACATGTGCAGGCTATTAATTGAATTAATCGGTTACTTCCACTATGTTAATGTTCTATAAAATTCTTATAATTTTATTAATTTGAATTCTCGTTTATTGTTAACAATTATTTTTAATTTGATTACTAATTACATATGATTTTGTGTCAGTTCCTTAGTCGCTTAGAGAGAGAGAGAAAAATTAATAAAATATTAGTACGTTAGATTCTATAGGAATAATCAATTATTCGAAAGTAAATGTTAAATTATTACTGATTTTCATATTTTCATTAATAATTTTAATTACTTTGTAATTTTTAATGTCTTCATTTTTATCAATCTATTCCTTATACATCTTTTTGATTATTAACTTTGATTGAGTCGGAATGTGGAATCATACTCATAAGGAACTAAATCTATTAATTTTGTTGCTTTTCTACATTTTTGTTAATAATGAGACTTTTTTTTTTTATTATTATTAACGATTGTTATTTAATGTTCCGATTTTCAGAAACCAGTTTGAGTCAGTTCTTCTTAAGTAAGATAATTCTATTTCCGTTCTGTACAAAGATCTATTGTGGAGAATCACAACTAGCATTCCATCCATTAACAGCTGACCCCAACCCGACTGAAACTAACACTGGACCCCTCAATCATTCAAGACCTGAGTGGAATCCGTTTTAATAGAGGATCACAGGGGGAAGATCCCTATTTGTAGGCTTTCCTACTACACAGCAGTGCTGCGGGGACAAACCAACCTTACACCATGTGCGTGTGGGCTTTTCAACGGGACACAGCTGCTTGAGACAACTCAGTGTTCTCACCCTATTTGCATAAACACCCACTATCTGACTGTCTCCATAATACATATCCCCTCTCCCATTATACTCTACTGAGTCCCTGAGGGGTAGTCAGAAGCACACACTCCATTGAAACACACACAACAGCCAGGGGAATAGTTCTTGTGTATTTTAAATTATGTATGGGACTTCCATTTTTTTTCTCCGTCAAGCATTGTTTTCCTATTCCAAATAAGTCTTTTTTCTTTCATATCTTCAAGCTAAAGTAAAGGCATGTGCACGAGTCACTTTGCAGCGTGCGAAATTTCAACATCGATATAGAAGAAAAAGATTTGCATATATATATTTAAAAAAAAAGAGCATGATAGAGGAGAGGAAACGGTTTTAAGCTGGTTTGCTATTACAAGAGCAGAATTGATTTTGAGATTTTCCCTTCAAATGACGTTTTCTTTCGATGACATTCTCCGATATATTACGTCCAAGTTATTTTAAGTCTACATTTGCATAAGAGTGTTGCCATCTCAGTTTGTATCTTCAAAATGAGAGATGGAAGTATTGAGATAGGTTTGTTTTTCTGTGCTGAGTGTGTGTTTGAGACAATTGCTTCAAACTCAGGTTGATGTTTTTCTGAAACCTGTAATGGTTTCTCATACACCATGAGAAAATCATTTTAAGTGCTCTATATATTTTCTTCGGCTCTTGGAATTGTTTAAAACCTTCAACATCTGACTGTATATAAATATTTTCTGAAAAAATAAACATTCTGGGTTTTTTTATATGAAGAAAATTGGATAGAAAAATAAAAAAATTCATCTTAAATTATCTTCTGAACTGTTTCTTTTTTTTAGATTGATTTGAAATATTCATATTAACTTTTTTAATTTCATAATTTGCGCATTGTTAGTGAATTGACATTTAAAAAAGACGTTAATTTTTTAAGCATGGATATATAAGGACATTATTTGACGTGAACTATTTTTGAAACCTACAAATACAGTTTTATAAGTGTTTAACATTATTGAGAAGAATAATTTTTTTAAGAATGAATAATTTGGCAGAAAATTTGTATTGAATTATTGTTTAATAATATTTTTTAAAATTTAAAAACTATTTTTAGGGATATACCATAATTAAATTCGTTGAGGAAATCTTAAAATGGATATTTAGGAATTGAGTTTTCATGTCACTAATAATACTATCCAATCACATTAATTTGAATATCTCTTGATTTTTTTAACATTAAAAAAAGCTATTTACTCACTTTTATTTTTTACTATCATCACTTTCATTAATTTACAACGTTTTTCTGAATTTCACTTGGTGTGTGTGTGTGTGCGAGTGTGTGTGTGTCATCAAATTTTCGATCGTTAATTTAACCAACTTCCCATCAAGCTAGAGCTTTGAAATTTTGGGAATCGTTCGTACTCGCCTAACAATGCAATATTTAGACGTTTGCGACAAGTTTTAACTAATATTTCAATAATTTTAATAAGTCAAAATATTCTTTCCTCTCGGCGCTTTTAGGATTGAGGAAAAAATTTCTTTCCCCCTCTGGGAGCACCGGGCACTCCCCACACCGCATGAGGTATCGTAAACCTTTTGTACTCACAAAGAGGAGATACTATCTCCCCTTTACTATCTCCGAGATAGTAAGGGTTGCTGACTTTTAGTCAGTAATCATTCGCAAGAAAGAAAGTTTCCAATATTTGGCGCCATGTCTTATCACAATAATTTTTTCTGCATTCTGGTTCCCATTCTTTTTTTTTTTAATAGAATGACTTACAAACTTTCAAATGCATGTTTTGATTTTATGAGTATTATGAATTTTTTAATACTCTCACAAATGTCTCTTTTTAAGTAAATTTTAAAGTTAAAAATAACTAACAGTTTTAACTAATATTTCAATAATTTTCTGTAATAAACTTTGCCACCATATAAAAACGTTGTTTTTAAAAACGTTGGTTTTTATATCGAATTATTTATTACATATTTTCAAAATTAAAGTTGCATAAATATTCCATTGCAATATTGAATCTTTATATCACAAAATAATTTCTTAAAATTTGCGTCAAATTTCGTTTTTCAAAAATCTCATTATTGTATTAGCAGTATTTGTCTTTTTGCAAAAACAATGATTTCTTAAAATTGATAACTAAAAATGAATAATAAATTGTATAAGTAACCTTAAAAAGTTAAACATAAGTACGAGTATAAAAAATAATTCTTTTACAGAAGAAGTACTATCAAATACTTGGATAAATAAAACAAGTTTTGATTATAATTTATGAAAATTTTAAAGTATAATTTTGAATTTTCGTGTTATTTCAATTTTCATATTTGTTTCATAAAATAACTCATTTTAACATAATATATTTTGTTAAAATACATTATGTTTAGTGTATGTTTGAATAATACATATTAATTGGGTTTAATAGTTGATTACGGTGGATTTGTTATTTCTTTATAATTAAGGTTTAAGTATGATCACATTAGTTAAGGATAATTAAAGATGGCGAATAGAATCTCAATTTTATGACTAACACAGAATTAACATTCTGTATTAGTCATAAAATTGAGAAGTTAATTTCGGTATTATTAAATGGATAAAACTAAATTTTAAAGCATACATATTTGAAGAAAAACAAAAATTACTGTTATGTTTGAATGCTTTTAATTTCTTTCAAGTAAGTCTGAAATTCACTTTTTGAAAGTCTGAAATTCACTTTTTCACACTTTTGATTTGTATTTCTTATTTTGATCTGGTTTAGCAATTCATAGTTAATAATTAATGTTCTAAATATCAATTTTAATATAATACAAAGTTGACAACTCGTTTAAAGACAATTCATACCAGAAATAAATTTTAGAATTAGGTTTATCTTTGTTCCATAAACAACATTTAACAAATAACAATAAAATCTCAAAGAAAAATGCGTCCAAGAATAACTTTCAAACTCAAGTTTCTCAAATCCATGTTTTTAGACTAGAGTAGAAGTGTTCTGAACATGTAAGTATTACAGTAGCACCATTATTCCATTCGCTGATCTTTAAATAAGGTAGCAACTGTTGTTTTCTGATGATTAATCTATATTTCTTCCCAAAGGTTTTTGTGTTTTTTTCATAAAATAAATTATATTTAAAATAACTAAATTATATACAAAATAAATTAAATATATTTAATGTATTTAAAAAAGAAAAAAACCTACTCTTTTCCCCGTATTTTTTGTCATTTTTCTTATATTGCTATAATTGCCATATGAAAGCATCCTCTAAGAAATTTTTCTTTTATATAAACGGGATGATTTTTTCATTTTAATTAAAACCATTTGGACTGCAATAGCCCAGTGATCATAGTCACCAGCATCGTGTTCGGCAATACTCAAATCGTGTCGCGAGATTGAGACCTAATTTGAGGACTAGTGAGCGGAATAACATAAGGTGCTTCACATTAAATGAAAACGGATTTTCGGTGTTAACTCGTGCCATGGTGTAAAAGTTAAAGAAATAAGATACCTTACCACAGATGTATTCCTCGCTGTTTGACTTCGGTCAAAAATTAGTAGACACCACTGACCATAATGTTGCTTTAAAGAGATTTTCAATCGCTTTTATTTCGAGGCACATTTGAACCTACAGTCAAATTTCAGGGCCACACTTATACTACGATTAAATCATTATTTATTTAAGTTTTCATTGCAATTTTAAGGATTTCTGTTTAGTTTTATTTTATGTTTTTATAATTTTTTAAAATTTCTTTCAACTATTTTGTTATATTAATGAAATATTATTTTAATTATATATGTGTGGTTGTTTGTGTGTGTGTGTAGCATTTAATGCTATATCTCACTAAATTTGAAAGGTAATCCTTATTGATATTTTATATATGACCTTTTTTATTTTTTAACTGGTTATGAAATAATTTTCGAGAAAGACTTTTTAATAATTTTCTTAGAATAGGTGTGGAAGATCCCGGCAATAGTGTTAGATTAATTCAAATCAATCCAAAATGAGTCATATTTTGTAGCATCCAGTAAAAATAATAAATGAAAAAAAAAGCCTTTTCTTTTCTAGTAACTATTCCATCGCTTCACTACAGATTAACGAAAAATTAAAATTCCAAATAATAGCATTCAATCAAAGTAATAGTTCTCTGCCATCAAATTGCGAGTGGTTTTTGAAGTGGTAAAAAGCATTTCTGGCCTTTACTGTCGAACAAATACTTACAAAAGAAGCCGAAAGAGAGGGGGAAAAAAGGAAAATAAAGTCTATGTTACGTTTTTCAACTCTCTTTCCAGACCCCATTCTTCCTTTTGTCTTTTTTGAAAAGAGAACCAATCTCTATATCAGATTGAATTGGGATACATAGACCAGAAAGAGAGAGAGAGAGAGGGGAAAAAAGGGAAAAACGATAAAACGTTTGAGTGGAGTAAGTGCAGAAAACGAATAAGAAGAACTAGATTTGGGAAAAGAGGATTTAACGGTTTTGTGGTCGAGTTTAAAAGATGATTGTAGTAAATCGGAAAGTCTTACTCTCTCAGAAAATGGGTTGCAATTGAAGAGTGGCTTTTTCTTTAATTTTTTTTCCTATTCTTCCAATTTTTTGTATAAAAAAGATCTGTATATGTTCAAGTAAAAATAAAATTGTTGTAAAAACACTGATATAAAAGCACATTTATAACTTTCTAAAAGTTTATTTTAAAAAAGAGAAGAAAGAAGTATTTGGAATATTTGTATGTACTGGAAATCAGTGTAATTCATGTGTGATTCGTTATTTTAATATTATTAGAATATTCGATGATGCAATAACTATTGCTTGGAAATCAACTCGAAATTATGAGATATATTCTTGAATATAGAACATAACAAATATTTCTGCTGAATTGTTTTCAACCATTCATCATAATTTTCGAACACTTAAAAATAACGTTAATTGGAAGTATGACGTATAATTTCCAAACTTGAGATATTTTCTTTAATGCCAAATCATAAAAGATATACTCTTTAATATTAATACTCTAAGAGATATACTTTTTGATTTTCATACAGTATGAGATCGATATTTCTTTACTGTTAAATTATATCACAGACGTAAATCATAACAAAAGGTGATTTTCATAAACACAATAAAAAGAATGGAGAAGTATCAATGCAATATAAATTTACTTCCAAGGAATCATGCTGTTTTAATTTTGTCGTATTTCCCCTTGAATTAAAAATGTGAATTAATTTTTTGAAGGTATTCTTTACTTTCTTTCAGAATATCTCTCTTAGTATTGAACTAAATTATTGATAATAACTAAAGGAAAGCGCAAAAATATAATTAAATTTCATGGACATTAAAATTTTATGCTATATAAAAAATTAAGCCCCTCAAACACTTATAAAGCTCATAAGTGAAACGCATATATATATATATATATATATATATATTTTATATATAATTATATATATATATATATATACGATTTTCTCTTCAATAACTTCGGGGATTTGGTGAATTGAGTTGCAAAAAATGACAACTCCTTGTCAACCAAAATGACACGTAATTAGGTAAATTAGTTAAAGGTAAGAAGTGTAATGAATTGAATTAGAGATTGTAATGTATAATAGAAATATAATTGAAAGGAAAGAGAAAAGAGATAGAGGATAACGACAAGGTGATAGATGTTTGTGAATTGGAGTGAATCATCATATTTCACCGTTTATATTAAAGTTGGTGAGAAGTGATTTCTGATCAACATAATAGGAGCTTTTTCCTGTTATAAGCAAGAAGTGTGTGAATCGGAACGAGTGAGCTGGTAAGCTAAAACTTTATTATTCCAATATAAACTAGGATCAAGTGAAATAAGAGCGATTTGAATGAGAACGATTTTCCATCTTTTATGTTGATACATAATAAAATGTGGATTTATCCTTACGTATCTTCAATTGGAATTAGTAATTTTTGGACTTTAAGATATGTCTGGAGTTAAATAATGAAGGAAGTCCTTCACGACTAATATTTAAAATAGCCTCTAATCATTACAGTCATATAAGTTAGAATAAGTAATCAGGTAGATTTGTCTTAAACTCAAACTTGGTTTATTAGATTCTTCGAATAATCACCATACAAAATAATTATTATCCCACTTACGGATCAATCACAAAACAGGTTTCAACCTAAAGGTTAATATTACGAATATACATTTAATTGTATTCTGACCTATCGGATCCGAGTTAGTAAAATAACTTGCAAGCAGCTCCGACTAGTGGTCTGTATACAGATCTTCTTAATTCTGATTGTCTTCAATTCTTGCATCTCTTTATTCTTTTCAGCGAAAGCACAAATTTAACTGCTTCTCTTTGATAATTTCTTATCACTCTCTCTCATACCACTAACTCCTACTGTTAAATTCTCTGTAGTTTTACATAAATGTTGTCTCATATAAATATATTCACTACATTTCAATGTTTCTATTTAAGGGATGTTAGGGCTCTTAATTACAATACGTGTATGAGAAAAAAAAAAATTTTTATATCAATATAACTTGCCAATGAAATAGAGTAGAGACTTGACATTTTTACTATATAATATTCACATGCATTCGCATTGATTCTCGTGTTTTCAGAATTTTAAAGAAATTTTTAACTTAGAAAATAACGGAAATCAGTATTTTACTGCGCACAGGATTCTAAGTACAACATTGATAAAAAATTTACAAAAATTATTATTATTTTGTAATAATATGTTCAGTTTCGAAGTTATATAATTTTTAAAAAATTTAATGCAAATTTTTTTTTAATATAATTGTTGAGAAATTTATGGTTTAATTTATTTTAAGAAAAGCCCCAATAAAAATTAATGCAAGTTTTTTTTTTTCTAATGATAATTTGTCTAAAAACTGTGATGTATAAGTCATAAAGAAACTTATCTTGAACGTGTGTGGAAAATTTCAAATTAATGTGATAAATAATTTTTGAGAAATCCAACTCACAAGGTAAAATTTTTTTTTATTTGGGAAAAGTGAAGTTAAAATTAAAAAATAAAAATCTATAAAACAAAAGAAAAAAAATTATTTAAAGTTTAATTTTTTCTCAATAAGTCTGGAAATTTTAGTGAGATCTTCAAAGTTTTCGTACAATATGTTCAGAAGATAGATGAAGCTTCAACATACATTTTTCATCAAAAAATCCACAATTTTGACATTTAAGGGCTCTGAGTGCTCCTAATTTACATAAATTATCGTGCATTTGCAAAAAGAAGTTCTCAAATCAATTAACGTTTTATAATAGACCAAAGTATTAAATTTAAATACGTGAGAAAATTTGTAATACTTAATAAGTATTTTTAAAACACCTTTTTTTATTTATATTGCTCTACTTTTGTAAGTATTCCCAGAATTAAAAATAAAGATACGTCTGTAATTGTTACTGAGAAAGTACAAGCGATTTGGTATTTCAAAACTTTTCGGAAAGTATTTTCTGAAATTTTAACTTTTCAGACCTTTTTGTTTGCTTTATACAAACATAGACAGACAGAAAAAAAAATAAGTTGGACAGACTAGACGCTCATTTAAATAATTTTCAGCTCAATGACGATCACCCTGATTTCAAATAGATGTAAAAGATATACTGCTAAATTGTTCAGACAAAATTTTCCTTCATGAGATTATGCATAAATTCACTGCATAATTGCGGGAAAATGGAAATTGGAATTCAACAGAAAATGTATTACCGAATTTCATTTTTAAGTAATTTTATCATCATTCTATTTTTCTTATGTTTTGTGGCCCGAAATTTATACAAAAAAGCCGCTACGATCGCTGAGTAAAGTTATCTTCCGAAACATCATACGTTATAGTAACCTTCATCATCCTACGCTCTGCACGAAGACGAATTCGTCCGTAAGAAATTATCTTAAATTATGAGACGAAGAGAAATTGATCACGAAAATTACTCTGCGTATCTGATCCTATCTCAAACCATAGTGGGGAGTGATAAAGATGCCACAGAATAGGTTTTAAAAGTTATTTTTGTTCATTATTGTATAATTTATAATATTAATCGGTAAATATACGTGATTAAAACGTATAACCAAGAAAAAATGTATTTCCTTTCTTAGAATTATTATCGCATTACAGTAACATTATTATTCATACATGACTAAAAATGTTCTATTGCAGAATCCTTTCACACACAGCTTTTTCTCCATCTTTGTAATTTTAAAAAAATGATCAAGTTAAAGGAACATTTTTAAAACATTGATGGGTCTTAAAGTCCATTTATTTTTGTTTGAGCATTTATTTTATTGTTATTTCAATTAAAGAATTTCGTAAAATTTTGTTTAGTTATTATTTTTCAAAAAATCTATATGAGGAGAAACTGTGAAAAGCTTAAGAATTATGATCCTTAGTGTACATTCTAACCCTTAATTTTTTTGAAAAAATCTCTCGTTAAAATAATAATAATACAATAAATGTACACACAAAAATTGTTCATAGTACGACCAGACAGTTTTTTAAAAATGTTCCTTAAACTTGGTCATTTTTAGCATTACGGAGATGGGGGAAATGCTGCATGAAATGATCCCAATTTTGATGCTTAATTTGATCGGATTTACATTTATGATGTTCATAAATAATACATTTATAATGTTTAATTTTTTTAATAAAAATTAGTCCCAGCCAGCATAAGAAAAAAATGTGATATTGTGCAAAATTATTATTTGGAATTTTTAAAGATAATACGAAAAAAGTATATTGTCAAAATAATATTTTCATCACATGTATTTTTCTATTCAATTTCATTCCTCAAATTATGATAGTATTTTCAAGTCACAAATAATTCTTATTTAATTATTTCTGGAGATCACACAAATTCGTATGACGGTTATTATTAATTAACATCGCACTGAGAAGCAAACACGAGGGCTATTGGCGACGGACCTCGTAATTTTGAGCCTCGGTCAAGGTATGAGGATGACACTTGAGCTAGCGCCTCCCTCTCTAAATTTCCATTCCATGCGAATGGAAGAAATTGGACCTCAACCCTATTTCAAGGGCATCAGCTCCACTACACGGGAGGTCTTAAGTGGCATCAGGACTCGAACCCACGACTCGATAATAACAACGCCGGCCATGAGTCCGCGACCATGAACCCTAGGTTACCGTGGTCTCCACACAAACCCTCGGCAAACTGTGATTTTTACGTATTTTCGATGAATAATTTAACGAAAAAATGTTACAAATATTAGAACTCGTTATCAGTATTTTCAGTAGCAGATAATTATATCATGTATTTTGTTTCACGAGAAATCTTTGAAGTATATATTATATTAGTATTATTTTTTATAGTATTATTTTTTATCAACAAAAATTCCCTTATATCGTCTAACGTTCTTTTTTCGAAATAAACACGAATAATTTTTTCGCTGATATATCAAAATTCTACTCGATTTAAATTGATTTATGCAAAATTCTGTTTGATATTTCCAACTGGTAAATAATTTATTTGTGCATTATTATTTATGTAACATTATTTAATATTCTAAAAAAGAAGCGCATGTAATATTTTTCTTGCTGTGTGATATATTTTAATTGATATACTTCGTTCATTTTATGTTATTTAATATGTATGAATATTACACATAAAAAAATAAAGGGACTTGAGAAAGTGGCTCATCGGGAAAAAAAATAAGTGACCTTCATCTTACTAAGAAAAGGATGCGGAAAGCTCATTCTTTACAATTTTTTTGAAAACTTAAGAAACCCCTCTTAGAGAGCTGAAACAGAAAGCATTCATTGGAATGAGAGCCATTTAAGTAAGGAAAAATGTATGGTCCGTAAAACCTTTGAAGTCGTACTCTTTTAAAGCAATTAAGTAATTTAAAGCACTCTGATACTTTTCTGTAATATAATTCATATTCATATTCATATTTTATCTTTCTTCAGTATTATTCATACTTGATTTGTTCAATGGAAATAGGATTTCCTGTATGCTTTATTTTATTTCATGTCTCTTTCCCGATCTCCACGTAACCCATATTTTCGATAACCCGGACAGGCTTTGGACCCAATTATTCCAACTGAACGGGGCCTTACTGTACATTACTTTAATGAAGGACTTTAAAATTGTTGCCCTCCAGGCTGGATGTGAACTCCAAATGCGGCCGCGGTAGCCTTGAGGTTTAGTGGATCTCGCGACCGGCGTTGTTTCTGTCGAGTCGTGGATTTGTGATCTGATGCCACTAATAACCCTCCATGAAGCGGGACTGATACAATTTAAATCCTTCGAGGCTCCAAGTCTTCCTGTTGATTTGATGTGGAACTTAGGAGAAAGAAGCTTAGCTCAGGGGACATCCTCGTCATTCGTTCGAGGTTCAAAATTACGAGGCCCGTCGCCGGTAGCCCTCGGTTTGCTTCGAAGTTTGACTTTAATGAAACAATCGCTCAATCAATACTGACACCCAAATAATCTCATGTAAATACAATGGTGACAATGCTGGCGTCATTTTGTATAGTATAACACATAAGAAAAACCGTGGTAGTTTAAATTCTTCTTTGCGTTTCAGATAAATTGTATAGTTGTTCGCTTCCCAAAGAATTGTGTTCATTTTGTACTCTTAAAACTATGGTAAGGTACCATTTAGAAGTCATTTTAACTAAAATACACCAAATGGTATGCCTGAGTCACACATTAATATTTTCCTTAAATCTTCAATGATTACCTATTTTTTAAAATTGAAAATCATGTATTTGTTGTCGGTTTGATATCCATGATAGTTGAAAACAATGCAAAAAAGATTTTTCCCACAACCGACAATAGTAGACTACAGTCACTGTATTAACCGTCGTCGGTGCAGTCTTTTTCTTTCTTTTAGTTTCATAACACGATTACTCTATTTTTATTAATTTTGCTTAATCAGATGGTATTTTGGCAAAAACATAAGTAATTAATTTTTAATTACCAATAAACAATCATAATTATTTAAATGTTAAACAATTACCTAAATTTATTTAAATTGTATGCTTAATATTATTTTTTATCTAAAGAAGGTCAATTTCAAAGTCACACAACTGTGTATATAATGAAGTCCTCGTGAATTTTCCTGAAAAAGAGTTTGACACGTCTGATGTAGGGCAGGTATGATCAACACGATCGCGAACATGAATGCTGTAGCATTAATTTTAATTAATTTACAAAATGACATGAATTTAATAACATTCAAATTTGTAAACCATATTATCATGGATTCTATTTTATACAGCTGTTTTTTTTTTTTTTTACACATTAAGGTCAGGGCTATCTGGTTCATTCAGTATTTTCGTTTTGTCTTTTCTTTGAGTATTTAAAATTTTCCGTAAGATGGTGCATTGTTTAAATTAGAAGTGCATAACTTAACGTGAATATGCAATAACATTCATTACACATAATTATAAAAATGTGATATCCATCAGCGTTATCTTTTCCTTGTGTATGTAAAATTTTCCATTTGCTTACACAATGCTTAAATAAAAATTCCATCACGTGAATGTAATAACATTTGTTACTCATAAGTATTAAAATATGTTATCCTGAGCTCTTTGTCTTCTTTGTGTATTAAAAATTTCTATCTGTTGATACAATGCTTAAATTAGAATTCAATCACTTAACGCGAATGTGATAACACTGATTACATGTTGTTATTACATGTGATATCCATGAGCGTTGTCTTTTCTAAATAAATTTAATATTTTCTGATAGCAGATATATTCTAAAATCAGATGTGTAATACTTTTAAGTTGATGTACGAGCATTCTTTCTTTTCGAGCAAAATTTGATTTACTGAGCTTTTGGACCAAATGTAACTTATCAAAATTTGGAAATCAGGATTAATAATATATAATCTGTCTACTTTTGTAGCTCCTTAAAATGTTTACCGTTCGCATACTTGTTAACGTAAGCCTTGTAAAATCATAGGTATTAATTTTCTGAAACCTACCGTTACCTATACCTTATTTAATTTTGTCAATTAATATGTTTCTGTAACGTATTTGATATTTAGTAGCAATTTTGATGAAAATTTTGATATTAGAAAGTTAATTCGTTTCAACTCTTACTTTTAGAGTACTTTTTCTAAAAACTAGTTGGTTCTGGTAGAAATGTTTATCAATTACTTTAATTGAAATATTTCCACAAATGATTTTAAGTTGAATTTCTGATAATATTTGAAAATATAAAGAACCGCTATTATATAAAACATTTTATACACGAAATGACAGTTTGTAGAATGTTTTTTATTACTTTTAATCTTTTTCTGTTGGATTCTATCCCCCCTCCCGAAATCTGTTTCACTATTTTTTCTTGATTACTTTAGAAAACAAGAACGCGAAAGGTGTCTTAAATGCATTTCTTACGCCTGAATGATCAAAACTTCGTACCGTGTATCTTCAGCTATCGGAACAGTTAATCGTTTGTGAGAAATATCAGAATCGAATTCCTTATGTCATTTCCTAAATGTGCATCAAATTGTATTTGATGATATTTCACTGTAGTGTTTGTCGATTTTATGATTGTCTATTGTTACAAAACCTATTCTTAGGATGATATCATAATAAAAGAGATGACTCGTCCGATTAAAACGCTCCAGTAGGTAGAACATCACCCAGTATACACCCTCCGAAGAGAAAGTCAAGAATCTCATCAATAATGAAATCCATATGCGTGTATAGATGTATGTATTTTTCTCCGTCGTTTAACTATCATTTTAGACACCAAAAAACTTCGACAGTAGGAAAGAAAAAATACAAATAAGCCATTACCGAAGATCATTTCCTACCCAATACGCGCCAGGAAACAAAAACAATAACAAATCCAAAATAAAACAAAAACCAGAGCCTAGATGCGTATAAGAAACCATCCATTGTGAATGCGCGCACCTGAAAATTCGTCAAGTTCCCCTCTTGACTTGAAAAACGAATCCGTCCAATTTAAATATCCATTTATTTTTAAAGGGGAGAACGCAAGTGATGCGTAAAGTCTTTCATTTCTAGCTACTCGAACGGAGGTTTTCGAAACCCGTAATCAGCAGGCATTTCTTAGGTTGATTTGACACCGAGAGTGGAACCCGCACCTTCATTACTCAGCAAGGGGTGCAGGGACCCAGTCTCAGACAAAGGAGGTGGCGGAAGGAAGTAGAGCCGGCGGAAGGACACAATGAACGATGCGTGCCCAAATAATATTGGGAAGAGAATTGTCTGTAGTTCCGATTCCATAATTTGAGCGATATATTTAAAAAGAAGTCTGCAATTTGAGTTCAAGACCACATTAGTTTCGCGCAGTTGGACTTAATTGATTGAGGGGTGGACTCTTAAAGAGTGTTTGCGTACAAAAACAAGAATGTTTTTGTTTTTGTAAGGTTATGCATGCAGAGATCTGTTAATGCCCGTAAAAGGATATTTGTATTTAAGACTGTAGTTAGTTTGTCGCTGCTGGAAAGGTTTTGAATGTGTAATCAGAATTTGGCTAATGTTTCCAGTTATCACTTATTGAGTAGAATTGGAATTCTGTCTTTTTAATTGTCGTAAATTAAATTCGCTTTTGAAGGTCACATTTTACTTTATTTTGAATATAGTAGCACAATATATTGATTTTTATCCCCTATTCAATGAAATGGTCATATACAACACTATTTTTAAAAATGTTTATATTTAAAAAAAAATGTTTTTTAAAAGTATTTAATACACAGATATATATATATATATATTCTAATTTACTTTATTTATAATGAAATAGAATTACAGTAATTAAGACAGTAGAATTACTATAATTAGACGTATAATTAAGATAATGACACAAATAGACATATTTAGTGTGTCAGCTGCAACACGCAGTGGACGTACTGAGATGTAAAACAATAATATTAACACGTAAAGGAAATTAAATATAAATAGTTACATAAAAGATAGCGTAAATAAAATAAATAGACAGTAGGTAAACTGAAGAAAAAATTGGTTTGGCTCGAGTTTACATAACATTAGAAGTTAAACAAGGATAGATGATGATGGACGTATTACTTTTGAATCACGGGCTTTCGCAGAGGACCCCTGGACCTCAACTTGTCACATAATAAATAAGGGCCTGGTTGTAGAGTAACTTACTAGAATTAATTAGTAAGTTTACGGACGTGGATTGAAAAAGTAAGTTGCTTGATTCGTTGTTTGTTAACAACATCACACTTAAAAGCAGCGAGCCCATGCAAGCAACTATTGCCTACGAGCCATAGAATTATAATTTGTAACCTCTGTCAATTGACAAAGACGACACCCAAGATGGTACTCACACCCCACCTTTTTTTTTTAATTTCTACACCATACCAAAATGAGATTCTGAGTCCTTACAAATTTAACGTGATCAGCATCGCTACACGATGGGTCAGGACTCTACCCCTCGATCCGTTGGAAACAACACCAAGCACAAGCTCAGAAATTGCAGTCACAAAATGCAAGTTGTGGGTAAAAATCCCATGAGGCTTAAAAAATTGCATTAATTCTGAAATTGGTCAACTCTAGCTGTAATATTGATTGTCGAAATTTTTTTTCGACAAACAGCAAGGAGCTTAATTCCTACATCAACATATTCTCTTTGTTGCATCCAAGAATGCTTATGTATACTAAATTAAAATTTCAGTTCCTTTTTATATTTGCATAAACTTCGGAAAATTTGTTTGGGATCCCTGAAGAAATAGCAATATGATGTGATAGCTTATAAAAGTCGTGCTGAGAAGCAACTCGAGGTCTACAAAGGACGGAACTCGTCATTTTGAACCTCGATCAAGTGACAAGGACGACACCTAAGATGGCATCTCTCACTCCAAACTTCAAAATAACTCCTCGGGAGGACTTGGGACCTTGACCAGATTTAACATGTATCAGCCCCGCAACATGATGAGTTTTTGGTGGCAACAGGGCTTGAACCCATGACGTGATGAAAACAACGCTGACCGAGAGTCAGTGACCATGACCACTAGGCTACCACTACCACCCCTGAAGAAAAAGCATTGATATAATAAAATTAAATCACAAAATTTAAAACAAAAAATGATGCCGAAGCTTACACTCTTAAAAAAAACATCTGTGAAAAATAATTCACACAGAAAATAATTATTTTTTTAAAAATAATATTGTTTGACATATCACGTTTTATATATATATTCGATTGAATAGTGGATCCTTTTTAAATCTTGGAAGAGCATATCATTCAAATCGATGCCCTCAGCCAGATCATTTCTTTTTCCAGTTCCACACTATTTCTTACCATGACAGATAAAAATCATACTTTATGATACATGAAATTTTTCATAACATAAAGCTCGTCGCATTTTCTTTCTTGGACGAAAAAAAAAAGTTTTTGTTTTTCCGAAAATTTCTTTGCGGGTTGAATCTATATAAGTTTCTCATTTTTTTTTCTTTCTTTTCCACTATCCTGATTTCCACAAAACACGAGAATAATAATAATAAAAAAATATATATATATGAACTTATATATATATAATAAAACCTTTTTTTTTCTTCTTACCCCTAGGGGGAGGTTTGGGGATGAAATGTTCAGAGGAAGAAATAAAAACAGTCGGAAAAGATTTGTCACAGAAAGAAATGTAATGGATTTTGTGGTCTTAAAAAGATGATGGTTTTAAACCGAACGGACGGCTTTACCATTGGGTTAGTACGAATCTGAAGATGACAGTTGCTGAACATGAATCGTTGGTTGGATGAATCGTCCAACCAACACAATGGGAAAAAATTATATCGGTTTAAAAGGAAAGGAGAAAAAATCATATTGGAGATGGTAGAAATAGGAAATAAACTGCGGTTCTGGTTTGATGTTGAAATACGACATATTTCTTTCAGGAGGATTTGATGTGGCGGAAAGCAATAAGAACTCTTAGAGAAAATGCTTTTTATTACTGTTTACTTCTGAGTTAGTGCCTCTGTCTGTTACAGATCGGTGGGTGATATTTTTTCATCGAAGAATGATATGAAACTTATAAGGGAACGGCATAACTTTACGTCGCACTTTTATAATTTTTTTTGCTAGTGATTGCAACTTTACCGACTTTTTCTATAGCTTATAATTCGGTAAAATTTTCTAGGAAAACTGGCATACCGGTAAACTACAGGGAATTGTTAAAATTTGAATATGAGATGAAAATTCATAATAGTTAGACTTTTTACATGATTTTTATATACTATGATAAAAGAAGAGTATATGGAAATAAATTGAGGTATTCTGAATATAAATACAGCAAAATTGTGTTAAGTTGGATTAAATGGGATCAGAAGTCTGAGACATCGAAAATCCTTGAGGAAAGAAGGAAATAAACAAATAAATAAAAAACATACTTGCAGAAAGTCATCTTTGTATTGAACAAATCGAGTATGAATCATTTTTACAGAAGACGAAGGGGTCTATTTTGTGAAAAATAGAAGTGCGCTTAATATTGCTTTAATGAAGTTTTCATTTTGACAATGTAGCACAGTAGTATCAACAGTAACATAGTAACCCCAGTAACATAGCTGTTGGGAGATTTCAGTAAAGGAAATAATTTTTCAAAGTAGGTAGATGAAAGAAATAAATGTTACAAATAACTTGTCAATTTCAAAGTAATATATATATTAGGTCTACCGGAAAGTTCTGTCCATTTTTCTACATTAAATTCAAACAGATACATTTTTACCAGTTTTTGTGTTTAATCAATGATATAATATCCCTCATTATCAACAACCTTTTACCATCCATGAACAAATTTTCAATGCCGGGCCGATAAAAATCAATTGGGTTTTGAGCAAAATATTTGAAGTGGTATTTTGGACATCAAATGTTTTGCAACTCAGAAATTGTTGCAGTAATCGGAATAAATGAAAATCCGATGGCGCATTATCAGATGAGTATGGTGGGTGAGGCAATACCTCTCATCCCAATTAATTTTTTCATTAATATTTTCAGGGTTCAACATTATTAATTTTTTTCACGGTTCATCTTGAGCAGTGCGGTCTTGCATTATCGTGTAACAGAATGTTACCTTTTCTATTGATGATCGCTGGGTAATTTTCAAGTAAAGATTAATTTTCTCCATCCAATTGCTCACAGAAATGGTCTGCATTCACAATTTGTCCTAGTTTCAACATTTCAAAATGAACGACCCCGTGAATACACCAAACACAGAAAAGCGTCTTAATTGTTCTTCTTAGCAATTAATTTGGCGAGAGCTACTGCCTTTTGTGTTTTGGCTTTATCATAGAGGACCCATTTTTCATCTCCAGTGATCAAGCAATCAAAATACTCTTCTGTATTGTTCCGCTGAAGCAATAAGTTGCATGTGGTGGATCGGTTAACTTTGTTTTCTTCAGATATATTATGCGGTACCCAAACACCTGCTCTTCTTATTTTACCAATCTGCTGCAAATGTTCTTAGATGGTCAACTAAGGTTCATTAAGAGTGTTAGACTGCTAATAAATTCTCTGACACTAATTTGCTTTAATTTCCTGCCCTTAACATGTCATTGTCTAAAGTTGTTGGGCCTTCTGATCAGTACGAGTCGGAAAGACCGAAATTACCGGATTTGAACTTAGAAAACCACCTTTGGAACCATGAATATCTAATGGATTTGGGAAAAGGTCGTCGCAAATGTTTTGGTAGCAATCATTGCGTTGCTATTCTTGTGAAACTCAAAAAGTTTATAATGTCGAATATGTACCTCTTTTGGTATTAAAAAAAAAAGCTTACGTAAACAAGTTACTCTAACCTTAAAATGTCTTTAAGATGACTTTGAAGTACACAATGAGCTGATAAATGAATAAGGACTACAGACATCCTCAGAAACAAACAGAACTTTCCGGTAGACCTAATATATATATCACAATGAACACAATTACAAAATATATAATTAAATGCTAGATGTATTTGTTAACATTTTAAAAAAATTAACGCACAAGAAGCATAACTGATCAACATTTTGGTCACCTAATCGTGATAAATTTTTTTGTCCAAGATATTCCCGCACTTTCAGATTCCTCACGCTTGTTGCCTAAATACTTATTAAAGACTCTTTCTCTATTTTAATATAGTCCCTCTTTATATTTTCCAATTGAAATCCTGTTGTTCCCAGTTCTTGTTAACGATTTTATTTTAAGAAATGTGTGCCACAGGTTGATTATTATATTGGTGGAGAATTATTTATTTTGATCGATAAATTAAATTTTCCCTTTCATCGATAAAGTAATCGCAGATGTCGAAGGGAAAATGTTTCATAATTATGTACTCAATTTACCAAATTACCGGCAAAAACAATAAAAAATTACTTGTAACAATTTGGGGTTAAGATTTTCAATTTACCGGTAAACCATTTTACCTTTATTGCAATCTCTGGCTCTTATCCTACTAAGGTATTTGATTGATTGATTGATTATTTACGTCGGACTTAGAGGCAACACCATAGCTAATTGCGATTGTCCTCTTGATTACTAATACTGAGATAAGAGACACTTTGATAGGAAATTGAGCTTATTTTATGGCAAGATTAAACCAATCTTCGGGTTTTTTTTAAGATTATAAGTAATAAAAATAATACTTTATCATTGAGTTTTCTGTATACTTATGGATCTGTTTATGTGAAAGAAATCACATTTATATTCAGAAATAATTATTTATAAGCAATTAATAATTAATAGTTGCAATTGCGTTTGTGTGTTGTGTATATATTGCATAAAATCCTTCGCATTTATAACTTCAAACATTTTCACAGTACTTATAAACATAGCATTCTATGCACCGAAAAAAAATATTATTTCAAAATCTGAGTGTAGTAAAATTAAATTTTTCTTAAAAAATTTTTTTATGTTTCAATTTCCCTTAATTTTCACACAAATATTTTGCAATATCAAAATATATGTTTTTACTGGAAAAAAATTGCGTTAACTGCGGGTGAAATACCAACACTTATCTCAATCTTAAAAACTTGAGTCTTAAAATACCACATTTTGAGAAAAACGAAAATAGATATTTTCTTTATGGCACCGTTTGTTTGTTTGCAATTTTAAAATTCAATTTTCTAGGATTCTATTTATGAAATTCTCATACATCTTTGGGATGAACGGAGCTCTTATATTTCTTAACAGCAAATTATAAAAAAATGTAATATGTGAAGCTTTTTAGAGTTTCGGTTGTCTTAAAATTACTGTCAATTTTATATTTAAAGTTTAAATATTATGTAGCTATTGTTTACTTCCAAAGGGCAAATGAATTAAATTATTCACGATTTTAAGTATTAAAAATTTAAAAATTAAGGAAATTCTTCTATCACAATTTGTAGAATTGTACTTTTTAAATAAATGACTTGAAAGTATTCGAATACAATTTCTATTGAAACATGTACAAATGCATTTAAAAATATTCATTAAAATTTACAAATGTTAAGATGGTATTGTCCCATTTAAAAATCGGAGGCGTAATTTGTGTCAGTATCTATCAAGAGATTAATGTTTCATTTCTATTTTGATTCCAGCTTTTATGTTGTTATTTTTCCTGATTAAAGTACTATTAAAAATCTTTTTGTGGTTTTTAAGGGACTTAAAAGTATTATAATATTTGGATTGAAAATGTTTACATGTATTTCAAAAAATTTTTAAGATATATAAAAAAGTTATAATAGTGTCTTTCCATTTAAAAATCGGAACTTAAATTTATGCTAGAATCTATTAAGAAATTAATGTTCCATTTTCATTTTAATACCAATAATTGTTTTATATTTTTTTCTGATTAAAATAGTGTTATCTTCATGCAACTAAAGATTAGTATACTATTGGGAAAGAGAGTAATGAACAATTATATCAATTCAAAAACTTTCAATTAATTATAAAAATCACGCTTAATTTTGAGATTGAATTTAAACGTAAAAATTTTTCCTGTGTTCTTTAAGTCAAAATAGCAACTAAATTTTATTTATTTAAGTGTGTTAAGATACAATACAATAAAATATGCAAATTTTTGAACTATCGAAAAGTTAAGTATTTTAAAAGAAATTTTATTCAATTTGACTTATGCGCTCTTTTTTACAAAAATTACTATAAATAAAAAACTAATGTTTTACTCTACATAAAATTGTGAACATCACATTCAAGCTTGCTAAACACGAATATTTTTTCTGAGATTTATTTTACTATTCTTAACTTATTTTTGCTCTCTTAAGCATTCAATAAATTGTTTAGAGATGATGCTCTTACACATATTAAATACTATTCATATTTTTTCAGAAAAAATCTCATCTCCTTAACTTTCCATACTTTTTTCCATGTCAAAAAGCATTACAGAATTGCTGTCGGGAATATGTCGATACATTTCGCACGTTTATTACCACTTCCCACGCGCGATCAAATATCTAAATTACCACATTCTTTTCACTAATTACAAGTGTTTATTCCCGGAAGCAAAAGAACCCATCTTATCCCTCGAATCTTTTCCCTTAATTTATAAGTAAAAAGAGGAGCCCCCGAAAAACGAAAAGAAAAGCAAAACCGTCACTTTTCGAACATTTTCCTCCTTCACATAATAAAGTACACTTTTGGATTTGTTACTAATTAGCTACGTGGGACTTTTAAGAACCGCAGGGACACAACGTTACATTCTCGACATTGAACGACGAAGGAAAAAAAACGACTGCGGAAATTTTTCACAAAATACATATTGTTTTAAAAAGGTATAAGGAAACGGCAGTAAAAGAGAGAGAGAGAGAAAAAAAAAAATCTTGCAGAGTTTTCCTAATTCGGTTCGTGTTTTTAAGCATTTAAATGAGCAAGTTGCATTTTTAAAACCCCTCGCCGCTTCAGGCTTCTTTTCTGATGTCTTTTTAAAAACATTCGACGCTTTTTTTTTTTTTTTTTTTTTAAAAAAAAAATTAATTTTTTTTTTTTTTTTTTTTTTGAAAAAACATATATACGTATAATGCGTTTGATTTTTCAATTGTTTGAGTTTTATTTTTACCTTCCATTTTGAAACAAAGAGGGGGGAGAATACGGTGAGGGGTTAATACCATGGGATTTTAAAAACACTTAACAACAATGAAAGCGTAATATCTGATGGCTGTTTACTACGTTAATTATCTTAAAGGGCCGTGTTGACAAAATTGGAAATGAATACGGTAACTTTTGTCTCTCTTGGTAAAAGAATCATCAGTGGCGGAAAAAAAAAGATTTTTTTTCTGAACGTATATATAAATTAGAAAGGCTTAAAGTAAAATAAAGGGAGGGGGGAATTACAGTATTTCCCTTCTAAAATCGGTACGTTTCGAAAAACTTTTGCATTGGTGAAGCGAAAAAAAAAATCATCGAAAAGATTTAATAAAAAAAAAAACTTTCTCGTGTTATTTTAGTTCTATTTTGTTTCTTTAATTTGAATGTTCTTTTCTGTTCAACCGGTATGCGTAAATTTACCAATATTTTTATTGTTTTTAAATTACATTATGACATTTTCCTCACACCGTTAATTTTGTCCCTGAGGATATAAAAAAAACATGGAAAATACTGGAAAAGTAGAAAATGTACTCTTTTCAGAACAAATTTTTAAACAATGGCTTATTCAGAATTAGAAATAATTATGAGTTGTGTTAAATTTTGTATTCCAGAACAAGTGTTCTTAAGCATCTAGGCATTAAATGGTAAACATTTGTAAACGGAAAGGGAAAAAAAATGTTTACATTTTATTGGAAAAAAATGTTCTATATTTGAATGGTGGATAGTAATAATAATGTAATATAAGTATGAATTTCTTATTGGATGGCTTTATTGAAAAAACGAAACATGTAATTTTATTCATGAAAGGCAGTTATAAAAGTATGATTCGAAACGAACTGCACACCGTTGTTGAACCCGCAATTGTGAAATGCAATTGTGATACACTAATTTCCCTTCAACATATTTGTGACAACTAAATACTGTTTTTGTTGTTGTTGTTGAAAAACATTCAGTTAAATTATTTTCCTTGCGTCGGCAACCGCAATAGCCATGTGGTCATGGTCGCAAGTTCGTGCCCGGCGTTGTTTCCGTCGAGTCATAGGTTCCAGTCCTGATTCCACTGTAAAGACCTGCCGTATGGCGGGGTTGATGTACGTTTAATATGTCGAGGTTCAAAGTCTTCTTTTTCTCTTGGTGTGTGGAAATTGAGAGAAGGGGGTACTCATGTCACACACACACACACTATTATCGTCCTCGTCACTCGACCGATGTTCAAAATTGCGGGGTACATCACCAACAGCCTTAATGTTTAATGCGATGTTAATAAACAATTAATCAATTAGATCTGCAACAGTAAAACACGAAATTAAAGGAAGATTTTTTTTTTTTCATTTATTTTTTCGAGTTCAAAATTTTCAAATTCAACGACACTTACAGTATTATAGTATTTTATCGGGATCACTGTACTAATTCGTGCAACTATTTTTTTTTTTGTCTTAAGCGTTTTCATGTTAAACTTTTTCACTGCTTATACATATTAAATTCCTTATATTACGCTCGTATTTTCGTCATATTTTTTTCTTTTATTTAGAAATAATAAAAATGAAGCATCCATTTAATTATGTTTACAATAATTATTAACTTTGAATGTATTTAAAACGAAAATTATACTAATTGTGCTTCTATTCAGAGTAAAAATATTATTTAGATGCTTAAGTTTATGTTTATGAAACTTATTTAGAGGCTTATTTATGATATCAAAGTACAAAATAACGACTTAATTGAGGGTAATCCAATAAAATACATTTGTTCACCTATAAAAAAAAGTGTAAACAATTTCAACAACAAAGCAACTCATCAGCCCAGGATGGGCCAAGGCTTTCTTATGAAGAGTCCTCCAAGTTCCAAGATAGCCAGCTTTTGCCTTAGTGCCTGCGAGTTCCTCTCCGCAATCACTTTAAAATCCGATTCAATAGAATCAAGCCTCCGTAATTTCGGTTTTCTCCTTTTCCGACTAAAGAGCTTAGCAATAAAAATCTTCTTTACTGGAATTTTATTCATTCATTCTAACAATATGATATTCTCATTTCATTCGTTTTACTTAAATACACTTAATGATGGATATCAGACTCATTAAAAATTCTATACATTTTCTAACTCAAACCTCTTCGCCAAAGGCCATTTCAATGAATACTATATATATATATATATATATATATATATATATCTGTGTGTGTAATTAATTAATATGAATTTATCTTTTTGGATTTACAAAAGTTAACTTCAGATTATTATATTAAAAATATTTGCCTGTAGCGCGGCGAGAACAATTTTTTTTTCACTTTATATTTGAAATTGTGAATACTTTGCGCATTTTTATGCTTTAGCTTTTGCATGCTGAATATATATCTTGTTTGTACGCTTTACATTAAATAGGGTTTTTTTTTTGTTTTACTGGAATGAAATTGTTTTTGATTTACTTCCTTCTGTAAGCTTTGAAATTATATTATAGAACCCACAAGAGGCATTTAAAATTATTTCTGATTTAAATAAAGATCTACATTTTTTAATTAGAATTAAAAGTACAAGTAAAAATAACTTTGTACTCTTGCTGTTACTTAAAACTAGACTAAAAGATATATAAATAATTTTTAAATGTAAAATAATATATAATATTTATAAAAGATAAAAGTATGTAATCTGGATACCTAGGTAATTACCGATAAATTCAGTACCATATATGTGATCAAAAAAAAGTATTAACGCCTGAAGCATATACAAATTTAAACAGCTTGGACATTGTTAAGATAAGCTTACCCCTCCCTCTCGCTCGCCTTCCAAATTCCATAAGTGATTGAGTATAATATTGTCTTGCCACACACATCGCAGATTTTTCATGCAAAATTTCATCTCGATCGGTTGGTAAAATTCGAGAACAAATTTTGAACTGGAATTTTTTTTCCATACATATGAACATTGGAGGTTAAATATGCCATCGCAGTTATATGTGTATGCAAAATTTCATTTCGATTGGTTGCTAGAAAATAGGATAAAATTCGAGTACAAATTTTTAACTGGAAAACATATTTTTTGCATACATACATATGAACAAAGGAAGTTAAATAAACACGTATAAGAAACAGCTTACGTATATAAAACAAAATAATTTTGAGCAGAAAATTTTTTTAAATTTAAAAAAAATAATAATAACTATTGCTCTCTAATTAATTGAATTCGCATGAGATTAATAAAGTCAATTTAAATTAGCTAATTCATATTTATATTCGATAGGTATGGTTTCGTCACAGAATATTTATATTTATGAGATAATACGGTCTTTAACTCTCACAAACATGTTACATTGTTTTCATTTCATTCAAAATCTTCGAAACCAAAACCAAATCCACCAGATGCCTAACTATACGAGAGCTGATAACCACGCATAAAACCACTGGTGCGTAATGCAGAAGTTTTCCACGCAACGAATTACATACAGCAAGGCTCCCGAGCCCTGGGGCATAATCACTGCTACACCAAGAGTTCTTTATTTTTTTTATTTCATAAAGATGATGATTCAAAGCCTTTAATAACCTTCAAAAAGAAACTAAAAGCACATAAAAAAGAAAAGAGAACAGAGTGGAGTGGGGAGTTTTTGGAAGGAAATTTGACGTTTGGGTATCTGCCCGATCAAGGGCGATCGTTTGTCATTTCGCCGTTCCCGCCCAGTTAATTCGAATTGCAGAGAGTGGTAATTTTATGGGTAAACACTAAAGTCTCGACGATGGCTGAGGGTAGCATGCAGAAATTTTCTTCTACCTTCGTCTAGATCCATTTGGTTGCAAGCGTTTGTCAATTTAGTGAGTTAGTCTTTCAAGTAAGGGCGACAAGTTAATTGCGGTGGCATTTTGGAAAAATACGATTCGTTTTAGTGTATTGTTTTTTTTTTATCTGAAAAATACTTTTCTTTAACCACTTTTTAATTTCAGTTTCAAGCTGGTAAATTTTTCTAAATTTTTATAGAGTTTGATCATACATTTAGTAAAAGGTAAAATATTGGACACAAGTGCAAAAAAAAATCAGTGAGTTATATATATATATATATATATATATATAGTTTTTCTAATAAAGACACCAATTGCAGTAGAATTTTGAAGAAAAAAAAAGATTCGTTTTTGTTTATTGTTTTTATAAGAAAAACGTTTTTCAAAAACCACTTTTTATTTACAAATTTCAAACGATACAATGTTTCGAAGTGTTTTCTAGAGTTTGATCATATATGTGCTATAAAAAGAAAAGCACAAGTTCAAAAAATTCATTGAGTTAATTTTTCTAATGAATGCGCCGATGTTAATTGCAGCGATATTTTGAAAAACTCGAATTCGTTTTTGTTTAATGTTTTTTTGATCTGAAAAAGGCTTTTTAAAATGATTTTTTTATAATACTTTTTTCCAGAATGCGCTTTATAATTTTTTTTATTTTGCTTTTTATTTTACATTTCAAGCACAAAATTTCTTCCAAATTTTTCTAGAGTTTGGTTATACTATAGAAAAATTTGTACTAAAACATGTGGTAAAAGGTAAACACTGTACAAACACAAGTACATAAAATTTGTTAATTTATTTTTCTAGTAAAGACAAGTTATTTTCAGTGAAAAAAAAATATGATTTGTATTTATTTAATGTTTCTTAAATATGAAAAATGCTTTTCATAAACTACTTTTTAATTTAAATTTCAAGCGAGTAAATTTTTTCCTAGTTTGATCATACATTTGGTATACATAAGGTAAAATATTGTACACAAGTACAAAAAATTTCAGTCTGATAGTTTTCCTAATAAAAGAGCCAAGTCAATTGTTGTAGTATTTCGAAGAAATAGGACAAGTTTTTATTTAACGTTTTGTTATATGAAAAAAGTGTTTTATAAACAACTTTTTATTTTATATTTCAAGCGCGTTATTTCTTCCAAAATTTTCTAAAGTTTTATCATACTGTAGAAAATTTGCGATAAAACATGTGGTACAAAAGGTAAAATATTGTACGCAAGTACAAAAATTGATTTGAGTTATAATAAATAAATAAATAATAAAGAGGATAAATTATTTGCTGTGACATTTTGAAAAAAAATTGGATTCGTTTTCGTTTAATGTTTTTCAATCTAAAATATACTTTTCATAAACCACTTTTAATTTTAAAATACAAGAACGTAATTTCTTCCAAATTTTTCTAGAGTTTGACCATGTGAGTAGTAAAAGATGAAATATTGTACGCAAAAAAGAGAGTACATAAAATTTAGGGCAATAAAATACCTTAGAAATCAAATTTTCATTAAATTCATTTTATTTCTTTAATTCATAAGAGATTAGATTTTCTTGTATTATATGTGTCATTCATATTTTAATGGAATTCTAAATATTCTTACAAATAATTTTTATTTATCAGTTGTTGATTTTTTGGATAGAAAAAGTACATTAATTTATTGTACATATACTGAAATGTTTGATTACTGTAGTGCAGCATAATATGAAATTAGATTTGTTCAAAAATTCAAGTATTACTTTAAAATACGCATTTTAAAGCTGAAATAATGAATGTATTCATTGTTTTTCTAATTTTTCTAATATCTGGGTATATCGTCAAAAAATAACTAATATTGAGAAAAAAACAAACGATGTTCATTTACATTTTGTTTCATCTGAGAAGCGTTATTAATGACTTTACAAGTTATAATTTTGCTGCTAAATACGCATAATTTCCAGTACTGACCAAATTATTGGATTACTTAAAGTTGTCATCGTCTAATGTTAAAGAGTGTGATCAAAACTTGGAACGCATTTCCAGATAGAAAATAGTTTCAAATTTCATGAATATCTGTAATGTTGTAAGACGTATATACGTTAATGAAGTGGTATTCTTAAAACTTAAGAATATTCCAAAAATTTGATCTTTTATTCTTGAACAAGTAAATCTAACATCTAAATTTAGCATTACAGAATAGGAGACGAAACATGGAACATATTTTACACCAGAAAAAAAAGGTTGATTCAAATACAAAAAAAGTAATATCGTAAAATACGCTGCTCTAAAAAAAAATAGCGAAGTCAGAATATAAAATTAATGTTCGAACGTTTTGCTATTAGAAATAGTGTTCCAATTATGGGTTCTATTCTTTAACATTACGAGCCCTTAATAAAAAGAAATATTTACATTCTTCATCCTTATCAGAAGCAATTTTATTGAAACTATTACTTTGGGCAAAAATTAATTCTCCCAAAGTAATTTTATGGCATATACATTGCACTATTAGTTTTTGAAATAATCTCCTTTTTAGACTTTATGAGTAGCAAAATTCTTTTAAGGTAATAACTGATATGCTTTTCACCGAAATCAGTGTTTCATGGTAATAATATCCAACTCTAATGTGGCTGTCACTTAGCTAATGTGGCTGTCAGTCGCTTTGTTAGTAGCGACTCTCATGAACTTTATTCATGTCATAATTTATGTTCAGATATCTTCTATTATATTCATATCTGTACGACTCTCAAGCTGTAACGGACTTCCAGAACCTTTTCATTAAAAAAAAATACTTTTACACTGTTAGTAGTATGATATGGAACTTTATACTGCTTACAGATAAACAATCGCCATCAGAATTCCTTATACTTAAATGAGGCACACACAGTACATTCATAAAGTTCCAAAATTGATTGAACACAAACCATATAACCCAGAAGATGTTCTTATATTTAATGTTAAGCTTTTACATTGTCTCCTCACAGTTCAATATAACACTTGGGACGAGTGTACAAGTCCAAACTCTTCTACTTCAATACTATTGAGTTCCGATTTTATAGCCGCTCCATTCTCCTCAACCGATTCATACTGCTGTCCTTTCATGTTCAATTTCAACTTGTGGAATAAGAAATAGGGAAAGGGGAACAAATTTGGTGAGTACAGATAATAGTAGATGAACACAACCTGCTTTCTCGCCAAAGGATGGACTTTTGAGACGGTGCATTGTTGTACTAGAGACACCAAATTCTGCTTCCGTTGTCAAATTGGGCTTCCCATGCTGAATTTTTTTCAGACACCGATCCCAAACACCTTTGTGGAAAGCCCCAATCACAGTGAAACCTTAACGACAAAATTTTTTTGCACAAGTTCAACATTTTCATTATTTCGCCTCGAACATAGGCTCTCATCTGATCTCTCACCATCTATGGTCAAGTTTCATCCAGCTCTAAACCTCAAAAAAATCCCGCAAACATTCGGAAACGACTCATAGCATCGTCACCACACGCAGTTTAATAATTTAAAATGTTTCTCTGGTCATTTTTCCCATTTTGATACGAAATTTGATGTTCATTTGTCCCCCCCTCTCATTTTTTATGTCAATGACACACATACACTATTTACGCAAAGGAATTTTTCCTAGTCGGAACTGGCCGGAAAAGATTGGAACCACTTAATATGCGTATCAGAAGGTCGTTGCTGCATCATCCCTTCGGTTTGGTAGAGATAGCGCTATTTATACTTTTTTACGAGTGGGAAATCTGGAATTTTTTTGAATACACTGCATCAGTCTTGTTTTCAAGGTCTTTCAGGTATTGATCTTGCTTCTTAGTTTTTTAATAATCTAGAGTCCTCCAGTGACTTAAACATACACTATATTTCAAAAGTAACCTCTTGTGGATATTTCAAAATTTTAACAGGACAAATTTAGCTCTACTATAAACAATTTTCATTGTTCTAAAGTGCAAACATGAAAATAATTAACTTCGTTAAATTTTTACTATGAGTATGAGTAATAATGATTTTAGGAATAGGATAATAGTGAACAGAGTAAACATTGTGTGATTGCACTGTTTGTTACAAAATATTCTAAATTTGATGAACATTCTTTAGTGAAATATGAATTTTTCAAAATGAGGTATAAATTTTCAACTTATATCTCAGTTTATTAAAAAAATAACTCACCCTCTTCTAGATATCAACTGCCTACTTTTTGAGTTTTTCTGATCCGCTTAATCGATTTTACTTCTGCCCATGGTTATATTGAAGTACATAATAAGAGTTTAATGTTGTATAAATAGCAATATAGTATTTTCTGGAATTTATTCTCATGCTCAAAGCAATGCTTCGGGATTCTAATTCAATTTTCATTTGCTTTAATGGTATTTTTTCTACTTTCTTACAAATTCATACATGAACGATCTTCTCGAGAGTTACAATGAATGATTTTTCAAGCATCGCATTTAGAAGCTGCATATGGACTACTGGTGGCTAACCTTGTAATTTTGATCCTTAGTCAAGTGACGAGGACGACAACTGAGCTGGCTCACCCTACTCCAAACTTCTCCACCATGCCACGGAAGGACTTGAAGGGACATATTTAACATGCTTCAGCTCCATT
This sequence comes from Nephila pilipes, assembly GCA_019974015.1. Taxonomy (NCBI): domain Eukaryota; kingdom Metazoa; phylum Arthropoda; class Arachnida; order Araneae; family Nephilidae; genus Nephila; species Nephila pilipes. The sequence continues at coordinate 1,078,472 of BMAW01015162.1, read as the reverse complement.
GCACTCAGGTCTTAAGTGATATCAGGACTGGAACCCTAGACTCGGCCGCCAACCATGACCAATCCCTTCTGGTTTGCTAAACCGCCCAATCTCGGCTGTTGCATAATTTTGATTCAGATTGATATTTTTTAATCTTAAAAACAATTTTTAATTTCACAGAAATTAATTAGAAATTTCATGTTGGGCTCAACTTGAATTTTGTAAAAGGACTCGATTAAAAAAAATCTTTTTTTTCTCTGACCTTTCAGTCATACCTTTTATGAAAACCATTTTAATTATTTTACTACTCGATAAAAACAATAGTTAATACATATATATGCATAAATGTACATTAAAAATCTAATAGAATGAAACCTTTTTTCATTTAAGCAACTGATATATTAAATTTCATTATAATAACAAACGGTGTCAAGGATTTATTAAAAAACTGTACTAAATAATGCTAGCAACTTTCTTTGGAAAGATGATATTGAATTGAAAAGAGTGATCAAATTGAAAAACATATCCAGAATAATCCTTTAAAAAGTTTATTGTATATCTCTTTCAAATAAATTTAATTAAACGTTTTCGAAACAAAGAAATTTGCTTTTACTCTCAATGAATCCAATAATTCGGTCAGTACTGTATTTTTTAAAATTTTTATTTCAGGAAACGAAATATTTTTTGTAAACTACGTTAATTTAATACAATTATTTTGCAGAACACAAATAGATTAAAAGAGAAAGAAAAGAAATTAAACATTTTCAAAGAAAATAAAAACATCAGCGAAGAAAGCACAGCTTTTCAGCTCGTTTCATATAAATTACTAAAACTATTATTTGTTTGTTTATTGAAAGTGCACAGATAAGAAAAAAATCCATTTACATCATACAAGAATAGGGTATAATTGAAACATGAACAAATATTCAAACTATAATAAAATCCATATACGAAAAATCCTGAAGCAAAACTTTTTTCACACTTACACACGAAACATTTAACTAAATTAGTATACTATCCCTAAAAACAAAATTAGTCATAACAATGGTTGAAATAGATAAATAAAACATGGAATATAATGAATCATTTAAAAATTGTACCTGTTCAATGAGCTACAAAAAACTCTTGAGGACACAATATATGACTTGAATTAATTTTTTTTTCTCAAGAAGTCTGAGATAATAAGTTTCATTTGTTAAAAACTTGGAATTTTTTTTGAAAAAAATATCATTAAAAAATATATGTTGGTCAGATAGAATATCAAATTTCTAAGTATCTGTTAGAGATGATTAAAAGTAGAAATTTCAAAATAACTGTTTTAAAATATCATTTTGATTGTAAATGAAAAATACGTTAGTTATTTATGTATCACGTACATAATATTAAAAGCTGATGTATATATAACATTATTTATTCCTTTGAAAATGTTATCATTTCAATTGCAAATATTTGATAAATCATAATAATGATATTTAAAGTGATGTTAAGAATAGGATTTTAAAGTTACTTAGCTATTAATATAACTTTCTTTTGCAAAAAAATTAATATTTGTCATCATATTTGAATACAAATTTTTACATTACTTTACTTTTAACAGTTCTAAATAAGAAACTATTATAATGCATAATATATTCCCGTCCAAACAGCTTAACATTATCTTATACGGAATTCAATAACAGCTGTTAATACAAATGTGCATCAATTTTTTTTTATTCTAAGTAGATAAGTGAAGCTGTTGTATATATATATATATATATATATATATATATATATGTATGAGTGTGTGTGTGTGTGTGTAATGGTTTAACTTAATTCCTTCAACTTTTTCCCACGCTCAAGACTTGTAGGGATGATCCCCACCAGACTATAGGTCAACACTTAGATTCCCTCGAAATCCCTCCATCCATACCACATGGTCTCTGACATTTATAGTGAAATTTCCCTGATATATATTGCAAAAATAGTGCGAAACACTCTCTTTTGATTTGTGCTCTTGCTCATACACTCCTCTCTGATGATCATCTGAGATTTTTTGTGGTATTTTCCTCGATGGCCGAAGCTCGACTGAAGTCTGACAGAATAAATAAAAACTTATTTCGGCCATGTGTTCTGAGTATTTGATTGATGTTGAAACAAAAGTTAATATGTATATATATATATATTTATATATATATATATATATATGCACTACACTAGCTATTAATTTATCTACAAATATTACTACATATTAGAAAGTCAGTTCAAAATTTCATTACATTAATTTGAGAATGTAATGCAATTTAATTTCAAAAAAGTATTGAATGCAGTAATTTTTTTAGAAAAATAGTTATACATATATAATTTTGATTTATGTTTTAAAGAAAGAATTATTGGCAGGGAATAAAACTTGAAAACCACTTTAAAATGCTAATATTTCAAATCGGTTTAAGATGCTTCTTAAGATATACAGAAATTGATTGAACAATTTTTGGGGGTGGCAAAGCTATGTTGTATTGGAAATCAACTTCTTAATCTTTTTTTTTTTCGGAAATTAGGAGCCACAGTTTCGAAGTATGAAAAAAAATTTCTATCGAAAAACTTTATCACGTTTTGCCAAGGTGGTGCAAATGCGGTTATATAAACGCAATTATCTGGAAATATTTTTTTAAAAGTTGCAAGAAATTGATTAAATATCACCCGTAATGTTCGGTTCGTTTCTTGTATCGATTTTACCAAACGGAATCATAAACAGGGGCAGAATAATTTTTCAAGCAGCCTATTGTAATATTTAAAAAAAAGTAAAGTTTTTTCTTCATGCACACTATCAATTGCACAAAAATGATTTTAAAATTGCGATAAACAATAAACGTTTTAAATGAATGTTTATAAAAATTATTTTGATGGATTTTCAACTGCTCTTTGTATTGGTTTCATTAATTTTTGTCAATAATTTTTCTCTAATTCATTTTTCTCTTTTAGTTCTATTTAGCTTTGCATATTACTTTTTTTAATTAAATCACTACACTCATTAATTTCATCTAATATAATTAATCACATTCCATTTTGTTTGGCAAGGAGTTGTTATTTTATGCTATCCAAATTACTAAAAAACTCTCCTGGGTTAGTGAAGAGAAAATAATGAATAGCCCAACATCATAATTTTCATGTATTATTTATTCCTGGTTTAATCTTTTTTTTTTCAGAGAGAAAAATATTTCTATTTGCATTTCTTGTACTTTAGCATAAATTTGTAGATAATGTCGCATATTAAACTTGGACATATGCTATTATGTTTTTTTTTTTATCTGAAATGAATCTTCCAATATAATTTATAATCATAAAATTAAAAAAATAACCTATAAATCTTTAAGCCTTTTAAATCAATATTGGAATAGTATCGCTAAATAACATTTTTATGTTGATTGCATGGGAATATAATATTCTATTGTAGAACTGTAGTATCTAAAGGGGCGAAAAGAAATCTTTTGATTAAAAAAAACTCAAATAACGTTAAAATTTACTTTCGATTTCCAATCTCATCCTATTATGCCAATGACCCACACCGAAGAATGACATTCAATACACATGAACACCACGAAGAAGCGATTAATAACATCACATCTCTAGATTCACCGAAGGATAACTTTGTTATTCTTGTGAGCTAACCTTAGCGGTAAGCTGGTTATATATTATTATCCTCCCAGAAAATAGTGCAAAGGCACATATTTGCCTCTCATTATCATCATTACTTTGAACTTCATAATACCTTAATTATACATGACGTGCAGTTTGCTAATTCTGCATACAATACCAACAAGTTTTTTTCTCCTAATCCACCCGTGTATCTTGTGAAGTATAAAAAAAATAAATGAAATCTAAAATCTGATTTTTTTTTCTTTCGCTTCCTACGGCATCCTTGTTCAAAAAATAAAAGTTTGTAGAACATATAACGATGGTGTGGAAAAAGCCATTGAAACTGATTAATGCGAGTATTAGAGTAGGGAAAAAATTAATTCCTTTGTCCCTATCGCTGATAGCAGGCGTTCTTGTGTGTAGTCGATCATTTGTTGTGGGGGTTATTATGGGACGCTTCTGCTGACATTTTTACTGATATCAGGAGACCTCACGGGGTTTTCCAACAAATAAATTTGGTCTTAGTGACTAAGGTTACGCCCTGGCCGTAAAATGGATGTCATTTTTGTTCGGTTCATATATTAAAATAAGGTCTGATTCGCAAAGCTAATTGATGGAATAAGTATAGTAAAAGATTCTCTTGCTTATATTTTTCTTTTTAAGACTTCGAATATAGTGCGTATTTATTTTGCATACATTGACTTATTAATTGTAATTCATTTCAAGTTTTGAATATATTTCGATTATAATTTTTTTTTAAAAAAAAATTATATGCCTTGTCATATTTTTTGAGCAGTAAATAGTAATTTTTTTAAAAAAAATTTGTGAAGTATTATTATTATAGCAATGAATTCGATGGTGCGCTTTTTCGATCTTTTGAAAGAATTATTGTTACTTAAAACACATTTAAATGTTTGTTTGATTAAAATGAAAACTGAAAAGTAAGTTAAAAATTTAAAAGTATGTTACAGCTCAAATTAATATGCATAACGAAAAAACGCTAGAAAAATGTATATATTTAGAATTTACTTAAATTCAACACAATTTAGTTTAGTTTGAAAGCTTGAAACTGATATTCTTATAAAACTTGAACCTAACATGTTGTGCGAATGGGAAAAATCGTTATTTTTCCAAATTTTTTAATTATCTACTAATTATGTTTAAAACAATATGTATATATATATGTGTGTGTGTAATGATTTAACTTTAATTTAATAACTTCTCTTAATAATAATTTAATTTCCTATTCTATCTCATTCCCTAATTCAAAAGTAAAGAGTTCATTCTTATTTCCTGATCCCCTTCCAAATTATCCTTTTATTTATTAGATCATGAGCTCATAAAATTGGTTAAATTCGCGTTCCCACGATTATAAATCTGTCAAAACAAAGCCTTGAGATTCCCTGTCTATTATGATATTTCCCCAGAATCCCTAATCCTGTACCATGTGTTTCCATGACGTTTTTTATAATTCCCCCCATTATATGATGGGATACTCTGAAAATTACAGCACTTCTTATCGTCTCGCAATTGTAACATGCATTGCGGTTAAACCGCTAAAAAACTACTTGTTTCTTCGACCCGGCCGACTGGCTGGTCTTGTGCAGCGTCTGCATAATGAATAGTAAATAAAATTACCTCCATGAACTTGAATATGACTCGCATTCGTCATTGATCTAAAATAATTTTCAAGTACTGCCTGATTTAGTGACCTAAAGTAAATTCGTTTATATATATATATATATATATATTATCGTTATCGAGTGAGCGTTTATATATATATATATATATATATATATAAATTTCAGGGCTTCATTATTCCTTTCAAAAAGAATTAATAGAAAAAATTCTCATCCTTAATTATTATACTTTTATCTCGAAAACACGTTTCGTTATTCCTTTCAAGGGGAATTTATAAAAGAAAAAAAAAATGTTTTCCTTAAATATTACAGTTTTATCTCAAGAATACATTTTATTATTCTTTGCATAGAAAATTCATTTAAAAAATTGTCTTCCTTAGTTATTACGATTTTATCTCAAACATTCTATAATTAGGGGGATATTAAGGTTACCGCAACAAGATAATCCTTACAGGGAAATTCCTCGTTACATAGAATTTGAATTAAAAATACATATGATAAATTAATTGTCTTGTTATTTTTGTTACTTATTTGTAAGAAAATCCTATCCTAAAAATAATATTAAAAAGAAAAATTTTAAAAAAATAAAAGTAATTCTTAAGTAAATTTTACTTCTGAATTTTTTTTTAATTATTATCGTTTTTATTATTGTTTTCTGTTTTTTTTTTTATATGTTCTGAGTTCAAAATTTGTAGAATGATATGCAACGTTGAATTCAACATACTTTCATTTAACCAAATCAGGATCTCATTCTTCTACTTAATCTTTTCAATCTCGTAATAATCTTCTCAAAAAGCCGTGCATTTATTTTTGGATAAATTCTTTACCACTAACTCCTCTTCATCTGATAAGATATCAATGCCATTATTTGAGGAAACATTTTTATTCTTTTGGTAAAGTTATTTTGGGAATTTTCTTTATTGTTCAAATTTTATTTTTTATTTTTTACTTTCTTCTGTCTAAAATTGATGATGCTTTTATATTTCATATTTCTCTATGCATATCTCACGGCCTTCTTGTTTTATATCATAGTTTCGTAATAATAATTTGAACAATCTACCTATCTAATAATAGTTTGATGAAAACTAATTTCGTAAACATCTTTTGTTGTTGAATATGATATGTTTAGTTTTGTCGAGATGCCGGTGGGGGACTCAATATTTTATTAACTTCATATTAGCTTATGGAAAATATTACTTGACATTACAAAATTAATTTTTTATAAAAATAGGATTAAAGAAAGAGCCTTTTCATTAAAAAAGTATTGTTCTCTTTTAACTTAAAAATATTAACCCAGAATATGTAATAATTTATGTTTGATTGCAGTTGCTTAATGGAACATATGTTAAAAATTTAGAATAAAATCGGGATGGAAAGAAATATAAAATCATTTAATAAACTTGTAATGTTGGGCTATTCACGATTTTCTCTTTCTAACCTCGAGGACTTTATAGTAATTCGAATTGCATGAAATTACAATTTCTTCGCAATCAAAATGAAATGTGATTAGCTAAACTAAATAAAAGTAGAAATGAAATGAAGGGAATTAAGAATAGTAATATATAAATGAAATAGAATTGAAGGAAAATGAAAGGGGATGGACGATAATGGCAGGGTGATAGTTATTAATATATTGGATGCAAATATACCTAATCTTTTGGATTGAAGTGACTTTTAGTCTAAGTGCTAGAATACGAAGATACTGTTAGTGAGAATTGTTGGAATCAGTACGAGTGATCCAAGATTTCATATTTAAATCATAATCTCGGATTGGCTAATTAAGTGGTATTCGAGAGAGGGCGACTTTATCTATCTGCAGTGATAAATAAGTATTTTATCTTTTTCTTAGTATAGTAATAAGTATTTCATCTTGTTCTCTTAAGTAAGTAAAAGTATTTCATCTTGTTCTCTTAAGTAAGTAAAAGTATTTCATCTTGTTTTTACGTATCTTCAATTGGAGTCTAGTATTCATTAACTATTTAATTAGAAGGACAGACGGCATTAGAATTAAATAATGAAGAACGGATATCACAAACGGAGATGAGATTCAAATTTTATATGAAATTCAGTGTACAATGTAATATAGAAATATTTTTAAAAAATATTTAATCACTAAGACTTTTTACTAGAAGCTATGCGTATTCATATATCTATCTTTACTGAAATTTAATAGTGAAATCTTATGTTTATAAAAACATTTAATTACTCAGTCCTTTTACTAGATGCCTCATGTCTATTCATACATATACCTTTAGTGCAATTTAAAAGTAATATTCTATATTAAAAATATTTAATTTCTTAATCTGTTTTATTAATAGACATTATGCCTATTCATATATCTACCTATGGTGCAATTTCAATAGTAAGTTAGTAAACGACTCATTAATGTAAAATTATTTCGATATTAGTGAGATCGTCGTTCCATGTAACTGTCTAAAATATCATTTAGCTTTCTAGAAAGTATTTTTTGACTTCTTGTTTTCCCAAATGTTTTAAGATTTCTATCTTATTAAAAATAGAACTCTTCGCGAGAATTGATTAAATCTAATTTCAGCATCTATATATTACATAAATAAACATGGAACATTTTTTTTTATTTAGAAATCTATCATTTTATAAATTTGACATAAGGTAATATGGTAAGCTTATTCACTGTAGTTAATTTTATTGTAATTAGTGGTTCATTTGATAATTTCTTGTTCTAAAACAGAGTAATATAAACGAAAGGATTGCTACAGTTATGAACACTCTAATTTTGCTAGAATAATTCCTTGCTATAGTTTTCTAAGGGCGAAAATATTTTTTTTTACTCTTCTTGCTAAAATATACGTAAGCAATCGCAGCAGCTGAACTTAAAATACACCTTTCTTTTCCTTTTCACAGAAAAGGCCACTAAGCTCCTCAAACGAGTTTCGAGAGAAAAAAATCCTTCCTTCAGTGCTTCTCTATAAAAAAGTGATAATCTCTGTATGTGAAAAAGGGGGGTGGGGGTAAAATTGTCGAGAGAGAAAAAAAGGAAGAAAGTTTGAAAATGAAGGAATGAAGAACTAAGAGTATCTTCTCCGTCCATATACCTTTTCTTCTTTCAGCAGCTTGCCCTTATTTTTCTCAGATCTAAGGAACATCAGCAGCACTTGTGTGAAGGGGCATACCAAAGTGCCCACCTAGCCTAACGAGTTTCAATATAGGAGATTTCTTTTCCTTCTTCTTCCAGTCCTCATACCCTAACGTTCTTTTCGGCCCTTATTGTTTGCTCGCTCTTTTACTTTTGGACAGAACGTTCGCCATTTGCTGATGTCCAATATCTAAAGCAAGGTTCGTAAAATAAAATTGGATTTCGCGCTCGATTACGAAGATTGTAGATGGTTTGTTGAGGAACGTTGATTTTGCTCTCATTTGCGTAAAGTATGTCATAGATTATGTTTTAGGTATGCTCCTTCAGATGAAAGGTCGTGTTCTTTAAAACTATTTTCTGATTCTTGTCTGATTTCAACGACGTGTTTACTTCTAAAACCAAAATTCATGTAAAAATCATAATATCTTTATTTAAGGAGATTGTAGATGTTTTGTTGAGGAACGCTGATTTTGCGCTCGTTCTTTTTGTGTAAAATATTTTATAGAATATGTTTAAGATGTGCTCACTCAGTGGGAAGGTTGTTTTCTTTAAGACTATTTGTGCTGATTCTTGTCTGACTTCAACAACGTGTTTTACTTCTAAAACCCAAATTCATGCGATAATCATAATATCTTTTGTTAAAGACATTGTAGATATTTTGTTGAGGAACGTATGTATGATGAGAAAACAATTTTATTGTGGGATGGTAGTAGTTAAAAGTTAAAACATAGAACAATATGAACATTAAAACAAAAAGCACAGAAATTGGATAGATCTCTCTTTTGACTTTTCCACTCAATATCAATACTTATTTGAAAATGCGATTAAAATATTTCGATTTTGAGACGAACGCAGCGAAACGTAAATTAAAAATAAATAATTGTTATCTTACTTTGTAGTTTGACAATAGTTAAGATTTTTTTTCTGTATTTTACGTCTACATACGAAGACAATTGCAATTGTATAAACATTTAAAACATATTGAGTTACTTTTAACCTCAATATTTTAACTCATTTCAGCAGTTATTGAAAAAAGCCAATTTTTAAGATTGTTTGCATTTTCTGTTTTTGTTGTTTATTTCCCCCTCTCTTTCTCGAATTTCTCTGTACCTGTTTTCTAGATACTTAACAGAAATGAAGCCAAATTTAATTTCCATGTAAGAGAAACATATGTACGAAAAAGGTTAAAAAATATCCGTATTAGGAATAGGATATGGGGCGTTAAAAATAGAAAGGGGGGTAGCTCATTGTAGTACTGTTCATGGATCATTGCTCCCATTTTACAAGAAGAGAGTCACCCCAAACTGGCTGATGAGACAGTCATTATTTTCATAGGAGAAGATTCACTGAATGTATCCTGTTGCTTTGATTGTTGCTTAACTTTCAGTTAAACAATATGAATCCAGGTCTCATCGATGGTGATTAATTAACATGTGAGCATTCATATTTTAATTTGGTTCATCAAATGGCTGTCTAATCAAAAGTAACCGATGAATCAATGTCACACTTTGTGGTATCATTTAACAGATGGCAGCACATAATGATAACACCAACTTGCTTAAGCAACGCCATGTATCATCAAAAACGGAACGTGCATTTTAAACGATCCTCATAAATAATTATTTAACTACGAACACAAAACTTGAAAGTAAAATTACTGTGTTGACTCTTTCAGTAATAAACTGATTCAGTAAATTTAATTTTCAGGGCAACAGTATCATTTAAGAGCTTTTGCATCAGCCTTTGGGCATAGGCCTCCTTTCCTGGATCCAAGACTCGTGGACCCTCTTAGAGAATGGGAACATATGAGAAGAAAGTCCGATTGGGCAATGGATCTGCCCATGAGGATACCAGGGCCACATGGAGGTAAGTATATTATTGTAATTAAATGAAACTATTCCTGTCGTGAATTTAACAGTAAACATGTTTTCGAATATTTACTGTAATGTCTTAAATCTAACTGATAAATCTGTTTAAATAACAAATTATTAAATTTTTTTTTTATTTAAAACGTTTATTTTTAAATAATTTATATAACACGAAATAATTTTTCCATTTTTTCACGACAGGATGCCTTTAAAAATATTCCCCTACATTTTCTCGTAACTAATACCTGTAATTCTTGTGATCGTGAATTTTTCGATTCACGTTAATTGATCCGTTTTAATTTAAAATTCCTTTTTCTAGAAAAAGTTTTTTTCTAGAAGTTAAAAAAAGTTTGAAAAAGTGGATTATTGCAAGGATAGGAGTCGAAAGTAACAATGGTGAATGAAAATTGCAAATATAGTAATCATTTAAGTACTAAAGTTTTGATAGTATCAATAATTTGACTGACTAATAATACCTAACAGTCATATCATTAGATAACTTAATCAGTTTTGTATTTTGTATCCGTTCCACTGAGCAGCGAATTTCTTGTGGCCGCAGTAGCCTAGTGTTCATGATCGCGAACTCGCGGCCCACGTTGTTTTCATCGAATCATGGAATCGAACCCCGATGCCACTAAAAACTCACGTGTAGCGGGGCCGATGCATATTAAATTTATCAAGGTCTCAAATTCTTCTTTTGGCGAGTTTTGAAATTTGGCAGGGAAGGTGCTAGATCAGGTGTCCTCCTTAATCAGGTGTCCTCCTTATTTGACCAATATTCAAAATTACTAGGTCTGACGTCATTATCCCTTGCGTTGCTCCAAAATGGAACTTTCATAAAACAATAAATCAGTTAGCATCAAAAATAGAAACAGTCACTATGATGAAGTTAGAATGATCACTTTGATGATACCCCGATATTATTTCCTTTCTTTCCATTTTTTGTCTTATTTAAGACAACTATAAATCAAAAGTCTCCAATGAATAGAAAAATCACACACAGAGGATGATAAAGTTATTTTATTCAGTTCTAGAATAACCAATATTTAATCAATAACTTATAGAATCTATCTGGGGTAATAATCCTTACACGCATTTGATTTAAAGTTTAATATTATTAAGATGATTTTTATTGCAGAATCAATCGTGTTCGAGACATTAGAAGTTTTAGAGACGAGGGTTCGAATCCTTGACCCTTTGTGTTTCTTTCCTAACTATGATCTGATAACTTTTCAAGCTTGGAAATATGGTCTCTATTCTTAGTTCACAGTATCACATCTACTCTCTACAACTGACTAGCTTCCACCAACCTCAGTAATATCAGTACTAAATTCTTAGTTGCTTATAAATGCAATTTATTAAATCTGTTTACTATACTTCACTAATTCCATTCTAATTTACATAAGTCACGTTTAATCCATTGAGAGAAATTTTTAATTTGACCAAATTCATTTAAAGTCCCCAAAGAGCTAGTTGGAGACGGGAATGCAATAGAACTTAAGCTATAGAATCTCACAAAATATGTTTTAAAGGACTTTCTATATACATTAAAAATGCATCTCGTAATATATTTTCTTTCTATTATCACAGAATTCACAGAGTATTTTTCATTTCATAAAATGTGTTTTTCGTCGATTCTGCATATTTTGGAAAGTGAAGGCTAAATTTTTGATTTCCTTTTGCATCCATTTTTAGCTTTGATATTTATTAATGTTTATCTCTATACTTTTTTTTTTGTTTTTTGTTTAATCAAATGTGAAATCAAACTCTTCTTATTTTTCACTTCTCGAAGTCGATAATTTTTTTCTTTCTATTTACTCCAATTTCCCCCCCTTTAAACGCATCACTTTTTATTAACCTGTTTCTTCCCAAACTAAATACAGTTGCAGCAGCAGTCAAAATAGATGACATTAATCTCCGAAAGCAAAACTTTCATTTATTTTGACTTCTCTCCCTTCTCCTGAGGGAACTCCGGAGAGAATGAAACGTACTTTCTAAGAAGGTTAGCCAGAATACCACGCCATGCTTTCACTTCTACATCCCCGGGGAAGTAAAGAGGTATAAATAAGAACTTCAAAAAACTGACTGTGAATTAGATATCTTGCCATCATACTTTTTTTTTAAAGAAATATGTAAAAGAAATTACACACAATAAAAAACAGTAACTGGGAGTTCAATGTATGTTTTTTTATTATTATTTTCTTGCTTGGATTATTTGTTTGTGCTTTAAATGTTTGTTTCAGTTGCTTCTGCATCTACGAAAGATGAATATAAAAATCAAAATGGACTATTTTTTAAGGAGCTTATTTTATATTTTAGAAAACTTTAAGCTTTGTCTGTTTGATGAAGATCGTAATAAACTGCAAAATGCTTTGCTGGAACCGGAATTTAAACTTTTGAATAATGGGTTTGGTAAGATTATAATTATAAATGGATTAAATTATATTTTGAAAGGATTTATTCTTCCAGTTTTATTTATTTATTTAGATTTTATGTGATTATTTAAATATACAAGGGACAACTCGTGTGATGATATGAATTTTAAAACGAATTTAAGTCTTCTTCATTCTAGTGCATAATAAAACATAAATATAAAATTTTGCTTTACTTCTTTTGCACATTAACTAAGTTTGTTAATTATTTTAGTTTTATACTAAGGAATAATCATTTTTTTTTAAAAAAATTATCACATTATTAAGCGCTAAAAGCAGTGAAATTTAAGCAAAATAAATCTTTTAATTGTTATCTCACTACGATATTTTTTAGGCTTGGCTTTCGATATTTTAGGCATATATTTACGAATCTAGTCAATAATCATGCTTCATCATCATGCACGAATAGTCCCAATTTAAATTTTGATATGATAAAAAAAATCGTCACTTTAATATTATACAATTTCTTTAAATATTTTCATGAAGCAACTCTCAGGGGGAATAAAGGTTTAAATTTAAAAAAGTCGTGTTCTTTGCCAAAACATTTCTCTGCATCTTGATATATTTATTATAATATTTCACAAAAATGCAAAATAAAATTTTTCACTTATCGAATATGCTTTGTATATTAAACAAAAATTTATTTTCAATCAAATTAAATAGAAGGAAAAAATATGTAGAAAAAAATTAAGAAACGAAATTACCATATATTCACATATTTTTAGAAATATTGTATACCTTTTTTGGATTTATGAAGGTTTTTGTATAATTAATTTAATTAATGAAATAACTTATTAGCAAATACAAAATTAGCTGTTAAATTAACAGATGCTAAGAAATTGATCAAAGTATCATATTATTTTTTCAGTTATTTATGTATCTACCTATTTATTACTATAATTTAAGGCGGAAAACAGTAAGATGTTAAAAAGTACTTTAAATACTAGTCATTATATTAAGGGAAAAGTTTATTTTTCTTTGAATTATAATAATTATGGTATTATTATAGATACTTTGAATGTATGAACCACTTTATTGTGATATGTGAGTGACCAAATATACAATAATGCAAGTATAGTTTTATTAAAATTCAGAAGATCAACCTCATATTGAACAGATTAAAAATTTGATGAGATTAACGACTTTTATGATTATGTCCTACTGTACGATAAAATGCGATAATATTAATGCAATCCAATTGGAATGCAATAGATAGGCTTCCGTAAGAATAAATGTAACTGGAAATATTTGATACATTTGCGTTTTTTAGGTATTTAAATCAGACTTTTATAAAGTATTTTCAACATAATTGTTACCATTTAGATCTTTATTTCTTTGATTAATAAAAATGTATGTGTTGTAAAGCAATCGTTTGTTCACATTTAATTTTTTAAATAAAATTTAAAAGTTATTCTTTCTAAATCTTAATAGAATTTTTTCCTAATTATATTACACATGGAATTCATATAAATTAAGTTTTTATCTCAATAATATTCAAATTCTTTTATTAAGTTATTAAGATTTAACTCGAAGTTGTACCTGCAATTTTGTTTCATATTTCACAATCGTAAATTTTACACGCAAATGTTTGCTGCAAGAGGGGAAAAAAGAAAGAGCAAACTTATATAAAGGAAAAGAAATATCAATTTTATAATTGTTTGTTCACGGTTATTTATTTATTGTGAAGTAAAATTAAAAATTAACCTTCTTACATTTTTATAGAATTAATCGTTTCCTAATTATATAATATGTTACTCATAAATTCAATTTTTATCATCAACATTCAAATTCTTATTAGTTTATAAAGACTTAATACTAAAAACAAGATGCAATTTCGTTTCGTATTTGCACAATCGTAAATTTTATACGCAAATCTTTGCTGCAGGAGAAAAAAGTAAAGAACAAACTCACAAAGAAAAAAGTCAAATAACGAAGTTAGTGGTATAACTTTACCCCTAGTCACCCTCAAACTAACCTCCTTTAGTTTTCCTCCACTTTTCTTTCGCCTTCACCACACTACCCTTATTTCAACTTCCACATCAAACTGTTCAAGTAAACCCTATACCGAAAATGAAAAAAAATAAAAATAAAAAAAAAAAAAAGAAGAAAGAAGTAAATAAAAAAAATCAGCCCCCAACGCAAAGTAAAGACAAAACACACACACAAACACACCTAGAGATCTTCACATACGCAAAAAAGAATTTTCCGTAAAAATTCACACCGGGATAGCTACCAGAAACAGAAGAATAAAGAACAAAAAAAAAAAAAAATCTTAAGAAGATGGAGGGAAAAAAATCTGGAGTAGGGTGGGGCGGTGAGAAGAAGTGAAATCAAAGAAAATTTCTCAAGTTGAAAGTTTTCCCTTTTGTCACCATAGGCCGGTAACTTTGTTTAGTTGGGGGAATTTCTATGGAAACCATTCAAGAGTGGAATTTATCCGCAGAAGTATTCAATACTCGGTGGCAGAGATTCGGCTGGAATTGCGCGGATAGGGACTTAAATCAGGCTACTTACTTCTTACCACGCTAAGATGCAATGAAGGAAAGGGAAGGAATTGGATCCGATAAATTCTCTTGTTTGTTAAAAGTTCTCTCTTTCATTTCCCCCTCTGGTCCGGGGCATAAGCACGAAAATTTAGATTGGTTTCTATGAATTTTTTTGCGGAGCGGAAATGCATGAATCGTTATTTATTTTTTATCATGAAATTTATTTTCTAAAGGTTCGGTATAATTATTCCGGAATATTGCTTGAGTGGTTCTTGATTTTTACAGTCGCTGACGTAAAAAAAATTAATTTGTATGTATTTAAAAAAAAAATCTGAAAAGTATCTCATTATGAAAAATGTTCATATCAAAAGTTCTCTATTTAGTTTTTTTCCCTCTTCCTCTTTCTGGTCCGTGACATAAGCACGAAAATTTAGATTGGTTTCTATGTATTTTTTTGTGTCGCGAAAATGCATAAATCTTTTTTTTTTTTTTGTCTAGAAATATACTTTCTAAAGGTTCTGTATAATTATTCTGGGAAATTTGACGAGTGGTTCGTGACTGTACCTTTCTGATATACATAAAAAATTCCTAACAGTTGTCTTGTGTTAACATTTCTTTAAAGGAGCCAATTTAAGAACATTTTATGTTGAAAATATCCCATTTTTAAAAATGCCGATATTAAGATTTATCTCTTTTATATTTTTCTTCGGCTTCTCTCATCCTCTCTCTGATCCAGAACATTAGAATGATATTTGAGATTGGTTTTTATGAATTTTTTGCTCAGAACGAAAATGCATGAATCGTCTTTAATTCTTTTTTATGGAATATGCTTTCTAAAAGTTCTTTATAATCATTCTGAGAAATTTGTTGAGGGGTTTTTGATTTCATCGTCTCTGATATATATATAAAAAAAATATCACTTTATGAAAAACACTTATATTAAAAATTCTCTCTTTCATTCCCTTCCTCCTTTGTTTCTCTTTTCTTCTCTGCGGTCCAGGACATGAGCACGAAAATTGAGATGGGTCTCTATGTGTTTATAAGTGTGTGTGTGTGCAGTGAACCATTTTTTTAAAAAATCTAATTGATAATTTTAATAAAAATCTTGAATTCATAAGCTTCACATTTAACTGAAAAATTTCCCTATGGCATTTTCATCACTGGCAATACAATATGTATGCGTTACGCAAATAAAAAAAAAAGTTTACAGTGTAAAAACATTTTTAAAATTAAAGCTACTATGAAATTTCTATGGTCCTTTCAGCTTATGACTTGAATCGAGAATGAAAATTACACTATTCTTTTCCTCGTCTCATTCAAAAACTCATCCGAGAATGATCTCTTTAGAAAGAGAAAAACCATTTTAACATTACATAGATCGCTTGATGTCATGGTCCTATGTCATCACAAATTCGATATGAAAAGAATTGATCGTACTAATAATAGGGATTAAATTAACTATATATTATTTCTATTATTTTGCTCGAGTTACTCGCGCAATAAATAAAACAATAAGAGAGAGTCGTTTTCACAATTTAAATAAAACAAATACGTACGTAATCTTTATTTTAAAAGGGATAATTTAAAAAATACTGAAAAAAAACATGCACCTTTTCTGCAATATTACATAAATTTTAATACTTCTTTGCTATTATTTTTTTTACCATACATTTATATCTGCTGCTGTTCATAGGTTCAAATTATGTGTGGTGTGTGTATGATTAACGCTATTTATGTTTAAATAACGTTGATTTATATAACTCTTACTCGAAAGCAAAAAAAAAAAATTAATCAAAGCAAGAGGATTAATAGGTTTCATTTTAGGCTTTAGAGAAAGAGAAGAGGGGGAGAGTAATCAGTTGTATTGTGGTACATTATGACAAAAAAGGCACGGATTTATTGAAATAAGAAATATTTATTTACGAAATATTTTTAAAAAATCAATCTTTCATACCTGAATTATTAAAACAAGTAGTAAATAGGGTAACCACTTTGGAGTATTTGAATACTAAATGTAACACACACATTCGGATACTAAAATCAAGCGAGACACTTCAAGAATTTATCAAAAGTAAACTATACATATAAGTAGTAGAAGTAAGCTGTAATAAATTATTGTTAATAATATACCTGTTTACAAAAAAATATCTCTTCTTTCCAAAGCTATTATTACGAAACTAAAGAAGTTACAATCTTTTTGGACAAAGTACATTAAATAATAACATTTTTTTAAAAATTTATAAAATTATTAATATTCAATTTGATCTCCCTTGAAACACGATTGATATCCAGTCCATAACGAAGAACATATCCCATATTTTTTTCGTCATGTTCAGTTTAACTGGTTAATTGTTCATTAATGTCTCGCTTTGAAGCAACAAGTAGAACTGTTGTCGATGGTCCTCGCAATTCTGAACCTCGATCATTTGACGAAACTGCCACACTCTCCAAACTTCCACACCATGCTAATGAGAAGACTTGGAGCCTCGAGAGATTTAATGTGCATCATCCCCGCTACACCGCGAGTATTTAATGGTATTAGGACTCGAGCATAAAGACTCGACAGAAACAACGTCGGTCACAAGCTCGCTCAGTTTGATCGGCTGCAATTATTCGCATTTTCAACTCGACAATGTTACTCCGTAGGAGCGGGGGGGGGGGGACTTTATCTTTTAAATGTCACCAAAGAAAAAAAATCAGTGGTAATCGAATCACAGCTTCTTTGGGGTCATTTCTTAAGAGCAATAACTGCAGCCATTCGAACTGTAACGTCGAACTTGCTGAAAAAGTGTGGGGTGAATTCTATAATCGACTGGGCATCATCCGTGTTGCTTATGGGAGTATTAATGAGCATTTACAATGTTATAAACTTTAAAATTTTATTTTTAATTTAATTTGTTTGAAAACATTCCAACTTTATATATTTTTGTATATAGTATAGCTCGTCAAATTTGGTATACTCTGATATAAATAATCTGTATAACGTAAATTTTTAAAAGATATGTGTTATATAATTAATAATTATACTATTACACTTATAATAATAACGGTATTTATAACATCAGTCACTACAGACGCTTCTTTTATCAAATAATAGTCATTGTTTTCTAAGCAAGCCAAACCACATACGTTGAGGCAAAAAATCTACGACTGTGTTCATGGGCTCTTTTCGAAACAAATGCGTTTATGCATTATTCGCATAAAAGATCTTTTTAAACTCCAACCATAATTGAAACCATGAAATTGAAACAGGAGCATTTCCTTTTCATAAAACAATTCCTCCGGTCTCCATAATGCACCTGCTGCGTCTTTAATAAACAGCAGTTATCTCGTTTGATAAAAATGAACCTAGAAATGGAAAGAGAGAATCTATTCCCACTTCGCCTGCAAGAGAGGCTCTTTATTAATACGACCGCATAATAGCCGACGATGCGGTTTTCTCGGGAAGGAATGAGATTTTCCGCCACCCCCCTGGGGTGTACCGTATAATGGAAGTGTTACTCGTCATTCTCAGCTGGTGGAAATTTTTCCTTGGTAAAAATGGTACCAGCCAGTTTGTGTTGTGTTTAGACCATTGTGTGGCCCATTTGTTTGGAAGATATTTTGAAAATCGTTGTTTGTTCTGATTGTAACACGCGCATCTAATAACTGGGTATTCATTTTTATTGGTTTTGGATGAGGTCCCTTGTTTTAATTAAAAGTTTTGCCTTGGTGGTACCATTGTTGTTCCAGGGGTGGGTGGTGGATGTTAATAATGCTTATGAAGTGCCGAAAGAATTAGTAAAAGCGAAGCCTACGCATTTGGTATGGCATAGAAGCATGTAGAAAGTGCCGACGCATTTGGCTCTATACATTTATATTGTAAATATTGTGTTTTAAAGTATATGTAACAATATTACAGCAATTTTCCTTTTTTGTTTTTGTATATATTTTTCAATTTTAGATTCATCTTATTCATAACAAATGTAGCATTTCAAAGCCCAAGTTATTATACATACGAGGAGGGTGTCGTGAAGTTTTAATTATTAATTTATCTTTTTGTACATATTACGTAAATTACATCTATCAATGTTGATTCGTTTGGTTTCAAGAAGCCAAAGATTGAAGCAATCCGTAATATCGCAAATTTTTAATTATAACTAAAAATTAATCTAAATAGAAACTTAATTTTTATTTGTAATTCTTATGACTTCTCTACATAATTGCTATCCAGAGTTATACATTTAGCCTAGATTTTCTGGACCTTTCGAAAGCCGTCATTGTAGAACACAGCAGATTGAACTCTATCTTCTCCGTGCTGTAGATTATTCCAACCTACGGCTTTCTGGTAGCTGACAAATTAACATTAATAGCTGTAATTTACAACATTATATACATAAAAATAAATTAATATGTAGAAAACGTTTATTCAGATATCTCTGCTATTTCTTAATATTAGTTAAAATTTTACGATAGCGTCTCATAGATAACCTGATAAACACGATAAATATGATTTTTAATCTTGAAAATTCGGGGGAAATTAATTCTTTCAACCAATCATGAAGTAGATTTCCGTAAAAAATAATTAATCAAGATTCTTAACATAATGAAATTCTATCGATGTTTCAATATGATCTCTTATATAAGAGGAAAATAAAAATAAAAAATTACTAATTTTAACTAATACGTATACTGTAGTTACAATTAGAGTAATAGTTTCAACGCATTATGTATGATTTATAATCAAATTTATTAACCAATTGATTCAGGCAGAAACTTTACTTATCTTAAGTAAAAAAAATCAAAAGTGAGATTGAGGATTTTATTGGTTATCCTTGATTTATAAAATACATATGTGTGTATTTTTGGTATTGTGTATTCTTCATTGTACTACTTTCGTATTAGTTGCTTGAAGGTCTTCGAATGTTGTGTAAGAAAAGTCTGTTTTGATTCGTTTTTCTTGAAATGATTACTTCTTCAGTTGGATTTCCCCTTAAAAATTAAATATGTTTATGATGTGAAAACTATGCTTCATGTATTTTTGTAGATGAAGTGGAATGCTAGTATTATGAATGCATGAAGAATTTAAAAAAAATGAAATCGAAGAAAAAAACAAGCCTTAAAAGCTCACCGAAAAATGTATTGTATTTATGTTATGGAAATATTTAAAATAAAAGAATTCCTCTGAAAAATTTAATTCATGATTTCAAAATTGTATAGCTAAATATCTAATCAAACACCATCAAGAACAGAAAACGCCACAAGAGAAATAATCAAACGCACACAAAGAGTTTTGGGTAGTTGACGAATTCTACTATTTGCAACCCTGTTTCAAAAATAAGCATTCCCTTTTCTTGTTGTTATAAAAATTTAAAAATGAACCCATACCCTTTTAAAGAAAAAAAAAATCACATATTTTTGAAAGCGTCTGGGAAAACTGAAAATAAGATGACTCATACTATGTACAGCAATTAGCGTTATACAATACCATCATTCTGTTTACCATTGCTTAACTATTTTTATTCCTTTGTCAATACAATTTGGAAATGTTTCTGACAGGAATAGTTATGCTGCAGAAATGGTTATAAAAGTCGAGAACTCTTTTTTTTTCTTTCTTTCAGATCCAACGCAAGCAGGTTTCACTTTCGGAAACGAAGCCCAATGGAATCCACATTCGGCTCACTATCAGAACTACTTGGGACATGGTCTGCAGCCAACGACAGGGTTTGCTCCTTGTACCCAAATGGACATGGCATCTGCTCACGATTCGGGTCACGCCACACCTCAGACCACTCCCACAGGTCGGAACGCCTACTTTTTATGTTTGTTATTCTTCACCTATTGTTTAATGTCACGCAACAAAATTTATTGTCCATTAGATGACTTTCTCGTAACCGCACGCCGGAAGTTTGATTGGCCGCAGTTTTGAAGAATGTATAATTTTGCCTCTTCTTTAAGGGGTTTGCGGGCCCCTCGATTTTGCTTTCCAATCAGATCTCCGATCATGTATTTCAGATTCAGAATAAAAATTAACTGGGTGTTCCCAAATAATATGCGTTATGAATGAAGTTCCTAAACATAACTGAACATGCAAATGCCCACAATTCCCCTTTGAGGAGGTTAAAATATTATATTTATAGTTTTATTAGCGGCAGATGTAAGAGTGCAAGGCATATAAATTCAACACATAAATTTTATAGCCTAAAATATGACTGCATAAATAATCTAATATATTGTGAGGTGTTTAGTTATAATAAGGGTTATATTTATTACTTCCTGTATTCTCAACGTGGTTAATCATCTACACTACAACATGAAAATAAATATTGTTGAGACTACATTTACTAGTGTTACTACTACTAAATATTTATTTTGTTTGATCATTTCTTGCTTTGGGGTGATTCGGGAAGCAAACACATGGCATAATTTTTGATATGTTTGTAATCTTGTTAAGAGTCCCGATTAAACTTTTTTTTTAAATAAAAAAAAAAAGCAATTCCTATTTATCTTAGTATTGTTCACACTATATTTTCCCCCTTGAAAACATTACAAAATGAAAAAAGGGGCTTAGTTTTAATTTATAAACAATTAGGAAGACTTCAACTGCTTTAGAACAATATTCTAAAAACATATTTAAAAAAAGTTCCTTCGAACTTCTGTAATTCGAGTTTTTATAATTCAAAATTTTGAATAA
Source organism: Nephila pilipes (assembly GCA_019974015.1). Lineage (NCBI taxonomy): Eukaryota > Metazoa > Arthropoda > Arachnida > Araneae > Nephilidae > Nephila > Nephila pilipes. The sequence goes on along the minus strand of BMAW01015162.1, from coordinate 1,056,667 downwards.
TTCTAGAATTCTGCTTTAAAGTAATGAAAAAATTATTTTATAAATCATTCTAATGTTATTTTGCTGAGTTAGAATTTTTTGAGCGATTTTCCTTAGGTAAAAACAATTTATGAGAGTTTCTATGTGACGTGCACTGTTATTTTAACCGCGTTTCTAGGAAGTTAGGGATGTTGGAAGGTTTTTGAAAGTTAGAATTATGTAAAACACTCAATTTTTCATCATTTGGTAGTGTAATTGCAATGAAATAATTTTTAATGACATGAAGTCTAAATTCAAACTGATAAATAAAAATACAAGATTTTTTTTAAAATTTTTTGTCCCTCCCAATCTGTGAATCTCCCCGTTCAGAGCGCAGTAAAAATATTTGATTTCACTGAAAAAATATAAGTTCTCATTTATTATAATATACAAATATTTTGTAAAATACAGCGCATGAATTAAATACTTGATCGTGATGCTAACCTTTTAAAGAAAGTTACCTCATCTCTTTAGAAAAACACATGTAATCGAATTTTTTAGGCATCTTCAGTTTCGAATAATCCAAGTTTAACTTTATTGATAAATTGATGTAATATTCTGCAGATTTTGGAACATCTTTTACTACCTCATGAAAAGAAATTGCTTGAATTTCCAAATGAGTTCTTTATGCTGAATGTATTTCGCATGTTTTTGGGCGGGAAAAAAGAATAAGTGAAAATTAAAAATATATATTACATTTTTCTTTGACTCATGATTTTCTTATTATATAATACCAGATGTTTTTCTAGTAATCTGTTTTGATTAGATGCGGAAATAAATATGGTATAATGATTCGCGTTTAAAAATTATATATATATAAGCGCAGATACCTGACTAACTAAATCATTTTATACAGAAAAATGGTAAGATCGGATTAGAAGAAAAGTTTCCGAGAAAATTTTCAAATTTTCCTTTTCTCAGCCTCGTACTCTCGCCGTCAGCTCATTAGACTAAGCGATAAATAGTGCTCCTTGAAAACTTTTCCCTCTGCAAACTTTCCAAAACAAAAGATCTTCCCCATCTTCCTTCCTATTAGAATTCTATTTGGTTGCTGCGGAGGACAAGATGGACTGGCGATCGAGAAAGTCGTCCCTCACACCCCCGTTCGAAAAATTTTCCGAGTGAGCTGAGAACAATTTGAAAAGTCAACAGACCGCTTTTACAATTTTCCCCCAGAAAAGTAAGCAGCAATTGACTTTGAGCTTTCATTAGTACCCTGACCGATCAATACAAAGTTAGGCAAGGGGAGGGCATCAGCTATATTTAAGGGGGGGGATAAAGTCTCAGAGAGTTCTGGAAGAAAGCTCCTTGCTATAATCATTTTAACATTTGAAGCGTTGACATTGATGGATCCTTTCGCCGACGTTACTTGGAGAAGGGTGGCGGGACCTTTTGCTAGAGGAAGACTTAACATAAGATGGATTGTTGAGAGCTGTGGCTGATGCATATTAACTCATTTTAAATGATACGCTGCGCTGGGGCTGCTTTAATTGCTTATTTTAGCTACCTTAGGAAAACCCAGCCGAGGGTAGTCAGAGGCACCGCATCGAATATGTTCGGCGGTGGCTTATCGACCCACAGGGCAATTTGTTCGATGAGTGTTTTTGATTCAATCCTGGACCGATGTGGGAGGAATGATGGTAACAACGATAAAAGGGTGTAAAAAAGGGTGCAAGGGAAAATTATTTAGTAATTATCGGGTGGTGTTTTTTGCTTAAAGAAAGAAGAAAATGAAAAGTGGAAGTTTTGGGAAAGTAATTATTAAGTAATTTGTAAGAAGTGGGATCCCTTATTAAAGGCTTAGTTAGGAGTAACCATACTCGAGTAGGAAGGCTGAATTATCGTTTGAGGTATCATTAGCTTCAATAAAGGACAATCTTAAAAAGGAAATAAGGCAGTGGCTAAACGGTTTTGAATGTGATGTGTTGCAGATTCTAAGCAACATTTTTTAACGAGATTTTTGCAGCCTCATTACGTTTCAACAGTACAGGCGGCTCAGGGTTCCAAATTTGTTAAATTAATCTTCGTGACTAAAAGAATTTATTATTCCAAATGTCTTAGTCAAGTGTTTCCTTACAGATAGCACCATTTTGTTTATGGTCCTTACAAATTTTCTCCGTTTTTTAATGTACTGACTTAAATGTACATGCATTTATACTTGTTTTAGATGTGAAAGCATCATCTTATCCTTAACCGTATGTGATTTGTTTGAGTGAACATATTAAATACACTTAGTTTATCTGGAACTATACATTTATGTTAAGATAATTTTTACTCTGAAAGAAGAAAATCCATTCTGAAAAAATATAATTTTCTGCAATTTCCTTATTGTGTTATTCTTTAAATTTTTCTTTGTGCTTAATTTGCTAAAACTATTTTGTATAGAAATAGTGGCTATTTTTGATTGTAATATAAAATTAAATGTATTTAGATTTTATTACATTAGAACATGTACACGATTTAATGCTGTCCTATAAATTTAAAAGCACACGCGCTTACTCTTTTTAGTGAATCTCTTAAAATGATATGTAATTATATTATTTAATTGTGACTATCACATGATAGTTTTTATTTTGTTCTGAATCGCTTAAAAAAATAGCTATCTATAACATACACACGTGTTTCACATTACAAACTATAATAACATTTATAGGTTTGATTTACTATTTTGAAATGCCTACTACATTAAAATATTTGAATAAATAACTTTAAGGTTTATTTTCATTCTTTAGTTAATTCATTCATTCTAATTCAATACGGTCGAATTTCTATGTTTCAAATATTTATAATTCAAAATTTTGGAAAACGGATTTTTTGCCCAGTACCTAGAATTCTGCTTTAAAATAAGAGGGAAAATTTATGGGTAGCTCGAACGTAATTTGTTTCATTTGAATTCAACTAGGTAAATACCTTTTACAATCATTACAATAAAAAATTCTTCCTAGTGCAGCAAAAGCTATGATACATACACATAAACTTCGGCGGTGTTTTGAAAATCAGTCATTCTTTTTTTCATTATTTGATCGATTAGAATCATTTGTATTGACTCAGAAACCAAATACAAAAAGGTCAGTAAAAATAAGTGAATTTTTAAAACGCTATACCTTTTTAAGGTACTTTGCAAACATATCTGATTTAACTGAAAAATATAAAAATGCATACATTGTTAATACTCACACATTTTATAAAATAAAGCTTGTGAGTCAAATATTTGATCGTGGAGTTAGCGTTTTTAAAGTGTGTTAACATGTTGTTGTTTTGAGAAAAAAAAGGCGTCAACAAAAATACGTGGGCAGAAAATAAAAGATACATAATGCTATATTCAAAAGATTGACATTTTAATGCATTATTTTAATAATTACATTTACTTTGCTCAAGGTACATTTATATTGCTAAGATATATTTAATTTAATATTTTATCGTCTGCTTTTATTTTAATATGCGAACAGAATATTATTATTTGGTAATTTATCGTTTACTCGTATTTTAATATTTAATTTAATAATTGATTTTTGGTAAAATCATCCGTTTTTATTCTTTTTGTGGCTAACATTGGCAACTTTTTTGTACTTTAGAATGTTTTACTTGTAAAAAAGAATGCATTGGAAGTTTGAAAAAGTTATTTTCTTTCTTTGACCGCAATTGCTTTTGTGGAGCCTAGGCTTGAAAGTACGCTTAATTTACGCTAATTAATACTCATTTTGAATGATTCTACTATTTGAAGAGCTTAATAGGGAAAAATAAAACGTTAACATATGATAAAATGAAATTAGCAAAGCTAATTTCAATGTTTGATTATTTTAATATTTATCTATTCTCTTAAGGAAAAATTGAACGTTTTCTAATTTTTCTCTGCTCTTTTCAGCTTCGAATCATACAAGTTTGATTGTATTGCCATGAAATCATTAAAAGAACTATTGGTTCCGTACTAAGTTGAAATATCTAATCATGAACTTCCTGTTTTCACAGGTATACTACCTGATCGTCATTCTACAGGCTCATCACAAACATTCCCAACCCTCAGTGACCAACAGACTTCACCAAATTCTATCAAAGACTCTCTATTCGTCACTAGATACAACAACGCCATGGCGGCAGCTTCAGAATTGTGCTTGACTGATCGTTTAACAGAACTGCGACATGGTCTGTCTGGAACTAATACCAATGCCTGCAACACTTATCCAACACCTAATCCATTCAATAATGCTTCTTTGGCGTTTTTAGCTGCAGGGACATCGCCTCACAATACTAATCTCCCATACTTTGCCGTCAGTCATGGTAGTTATAGCCTTTTGTCTGCCGGGCATGGTTACTATGGTAACAGTAACCCTGCCAGAACGTCAAACCCTTCTTTAATGGCTGCAGCAGCTGCAGCCAGTATGTACTTAACACCTCCTATGGTATCGCCTTCTTTATTTTACTCTCAACTGTACTCCTCGCAGAATCAACTGCAGTCCTCAATGCATTTTATGAACAATGGTGATACAAGAAGTTCATCAACGGAAGAGGATACCATTGCAGCCCAGAGATGCTTGGACAGTGGCGGTCCGTCGATTTCGAGAGATTCCAGTACAAGTGACTCGATTTTGCAATCTGAATGTAGCAGTAACCATAGTTCAAGTGATGTCAGAAGAAGCAGCGTTTCGGATGATACGAGGCGGCTTGAATCTGCGGTTCGGGAACAGCAACATTTAGTTATGACAAATCATAGCTCCTCAGATTCCAATACAGACCTTTTCACACCTGAACCCAGTAGACAATCACAGAACGACTCAAATTTATGGCGTCCGTATTAAAAGAATAATTTTTGTTGTACAAATTTTGTGTTTCCGTCCTTTAACAGTCTACAAGAGCAACAGAAAGTAATGGTTCTGCTTGTTGCAAGATATTAAATTTTTTTCTGATAATTTTGTAAAAAAGGAAATGATTTTCTTAAAAAAATATATGCTATTTGTATTTTACTTTTAATTATTTTAGTGGTTCTGTTTTCGTGTTTTGAGCATTTTTACATGAATTTTTAAAATGCGATTTTATTTAAAACACATAAAAGTTTTCTGTTTTCAAATGCTATCAAAATTCTCATTTTTCTTTTAAAATATTTTTTTTTGCATATCGTTATTTCTTAGTGTTGTAATGTGAAGAATTTTATAAATAAAATTTCATGTAAGATAATTTCAAAATATGTATCTTTCAAGTATGTTTTAAGTCATGTATTTTACACAAAAAGATGTGTGTATGTGCCAGGTATGGATAAAGTTGTAAAAATGTTTATTGTCACGTTACACTTTTAATTAAATCATAATAAAACATGCATTTTTTGATTACATATAAATTTTATTATTGAGATTTAGGAAACTGAATTCATTTTTTCTATCACGCATTGTTTGCTTAAATATAAAGGAATGGTTTCTTAATTATATATAAAGAATAATTAATTCATAATTCTTCACATAAAATTTAAATAATAAGTTTGAAATTTTTTAACATAACAATTTAGTAATGAAAACAATAACAGCTAATATAATTATGTTCTTACTTCAATTACTGTATAAATATTAAATTATTGTAAACTTTTAAACTTATACTTATGTATTATTAATTGTTTTTAATATAACTAGTTAATTGAAAGTTTATTTTAATAACCAAAATATACCTTTAAAGTAACGAGCAGTAATACCTCAATATAAGCAACAATTTTGTAATATGCTGAAAAACCAATGTGCAATATGTAAAAATAGATTTTGTATAATATATGAAATAAATTATGTAAATTTAAGATAAAGTATGCATTTAAACTAATTCACTTATGTATGAAACTGTACACATGTAAATATGGTAAAATGTATGCACAATAATGCATTGCATATATTTTCTATATGCAAAGTAATGATAAGTAAATTCTCTTCTATAAATTTCCTTTTTCTCTTATTGTAAATATATTCAAATGTGTGCACATTTGTAAATAAAGTTTTATGATAAAAATTAAGTGAATTCATTCTCTTTTTTTTTCATTTTACAAAAACCATGCAATCGCATAAATTTCAAATGAATAACTTTATTACTTTTAGGAACATATTTAATTTTTGAAATCGATCATTGATTATTATTCATAAAAAATTTTTGAGATTGATTCAAACGGCATGAGTTAAGTAAAACGAAGAAAAAAAAGTGAGTAAACACAAAACTGAAGTGACCAAAATATATTTTTTTTTCTATTAAGCAATACATGCAAAATAATAATTTTTTAAAAAAAACTCAACAATATTTTCGATGACATGAAGTTTTAATAATTTGATTTTTTGCTGAAATATCCATTTGTAGGTATACACATTGAAAATTTACACGCACGCACGCACGCACACACACACACATATATATATATATATAATTAGACTGGTATAGAAGCCAATATTAAAACAAAAGAAAATTTTTAAATGCTATAAAAAAAGCATATAATTATTTTTTAGAATCGAGAATTTGGAAAAAAGAAAACTGATAATTTTTTTTGATTACCTAATTCATTGAGCGAAAGAAAAAGTTACATTACAAAACGTTTAAGAAAAAGATTAATATACCTGAAAGAATACTAAACTTATAAACAATGGCAAGAAAATAAAGTTCTACTCATGAATAAGTACACAGCAAAACAGAGAAATAATAAAAAATAGTGAAAAGAAAAACCATTAAGCAAATAAAATATCAAATTTTTAAATTGTGAGTCTGGCTTTTGATAGATTTGCTGATTATACAATATTTTACAGGTACCAAACAATCCCAATAGGAAAAAAAATATTATAACCCAAAACGGAAATTTCACATACTCACAAAAACAAGATGCAAAAGAGAAATTAAGTAAAGGTTGATTCTATTTACGTCGCACTAGAAGAAATTCGAGGGCTATTGGTAACAGATCGTGTAATTTTGAACCTCGGTCAAATGACGAGAATAGCACTTGAGGTAGCACCCCCTCTCCTAACTTCCACACCGCGCCATCTGGAGATTCTACGTGCATCAGCTCCGGCTACACGACGGGTCTCAAGTGGCCTCAAAGCTCGAACATGGGACTCAACGAAAATCATTTGCCGGGAGTCCGCGACCATGACCACTTGGCTACGCTGCAACAGAAAAAAGTAAAATACAATTGTAGTCAAAGAGATATGATCAATTTGTATCTAACGAAAATAGAAAAAAAATTCTAAACAATAAATCAACCAGATTACCTAAACTTACATAAGAAACTTTGCATACTGAAAACTTTCACACAATGCTCGCGTTTACAAATCGAAATTATCTCGTTTAAGATTAATCCGGAATTGTAGCACAATGTCTTATATCAGAGAGAAAAAGTACGAATGTAAAATAAAAATTGTAAAAACTTAAATGCGAAACAAAAATTAAAACAACTTGGGAAAAATTTAAAAAAAAGGAAACAATTCTGATTATTATAGTCTAAATTACTATTAATAAAATTCAAAGGAAATTATGCTTGTAGGAAAATTTTTTGAACTTATCCAAGTTAATGTAAATATCCTGTATTTCAGTCACAAGTCTAATAATACATTAAATATGATTATAAATTATATTTTTAAAACATTCAGGACTATAAATACCTATAAGAATCTAAAGTACCTATGGGAGGAACTCCCTCACATCGGTACTTTATGAATCAAAAAGGCAAAATTCTTTTTTTTATCATTTATATTACTATAAATTTTATTATCTTCCGTATCTTAAAAAATATATATAAGTATGTCCATCGTCATTAATATTAACATTACTTTGCAATAAATTTAAATACTCTGGATTAAAAATTAGTATGGTATAAAAATTTAATTAATATTAGTTTGAAAAAAAATTGTATAATCAATATATCGAAACATTTTAAAACTATTAGAATCCAAAAATTATTTTCATGAAACTGTAAATAAATATTGGTAAAACAATTACTTACAGGTGCACTTTGTAGTATACCTTTATTCTCTTTATAACTGCTAATATTTAAAACGTATAATTTTCTTTTCAGACTGACATAAATAAATAATTAATCTTCTCGTATGCAATAACCTTATTAATATGAAATTTCTTATAAATGTATTTTATAATTTTAATAAGATCCTCTATGTTAAAAGAATTAAAAATATCTTTAAAATCATTTCTATAAATAGCATAAATATATTTATCATTAATATATCAGCACTGTTTTTAATAATGGTAGTACTCTCCCTCTTATCTCTAATATTTTTTAATTTGTAACCAGCTAGAGTAATATATGTATTCAAATGTTACTATTCTAAATGTTATAGTGATTTATGAATCTTTTATATTAAAAAGTTTTATATTATTAATATTAACATTATTAATATTGACACTAATTTCTTATAAAATGCTATATTTCTATTAGAAATTTCTTCATAACTATTGTGCACTACTCTAAAGAAATTATTATTCTCAAAATACTTATTGGTTAATTTAAAATAGAATTTTTGTAAGTATAATATTTAGCATAATTATGAAATATACTTAAGTAATAATATCTATTTAAGTAATATATCAAACGATAGTATCTATTTAATTTATATAATATATCAGTACAATAATATCTACATAAGTAATGATATATCAATACAATATAATATATACATAAATAATAATATATCGTTACAATAGTATCTACATAAGTAATAATATATCTGTCCCGGAGATTAATAATAGCAGTATTTAAATCTTTGGAGTAAATATCTTCATTATTATTATTATCTTAATTACTGAAAATCATGTTTTTAATATCATAATTAGAACAGTCTTTAAACTGTTTAAAAGCTTCCAAATAAAGACAATATATTTTGCTAATTTAGTGAAATAAACATCTAATACTTTAAGGTAATTTACTTCTTAACATATGGACTATTTTTTGCAATATTAAGTCTGGAATTAGCCACATGATTCATATTACAATCTTCAGATTTTATGTTTAACAATATGCAATTTACCTGTAATAACATGTTACACACACACACACACATATATATATATATATATAATGTAGAGCTAGCGTTGACAATCTTTTTACAAATTTCCGTTTTCAACTTCCGTTTTTCATCAACTAATAAATTTATATAAATACGAAATACAGGAAATTCACCTATATCAACACAAAATTCCCTGATTTCAAAACAAAACTCACCAAATTCGAAAACTATCTGACCAGTAGATTTAAATGTTTTGACAATCGCAATCCTTCTATCAACCCAAAGGCAAGCTGTAACCTTGCAACAGAAACAACTATTATTCATTTTGCTCGGTACAGTAAAAGAAAAAAATTCAAAACATTCGGTTTCGTGAAGTGAAATCTTTTTGTGATGTTCGATTTTTGTTTCGCGTTAAAAGATTTTTTTTTAAAGAAAGTATGATGTTTGTATTATATAGCATTTTGGTGGGGAAGAAAGATTTCCATCAAATGAAGAATTAGAATTTGTGCGCAACTGACTCCGTGTAAAGTCCTAAATTCTTTTCATCGCAGAGTAACGAAAGGAGGAAAAAAATAGGGATTGGAAAAAAATGTGTAAATATTAAAGAAAGATATGTAGAAAGTATGAAAATTGTTATAATTTGGGTAAGCAGTGTTCAAGAAAGAACTTCTTTTTTTTAAAAAAAAAATATTGTTTATATTTAATCCAACCTCATATTTAAGTGTGTCCGTCCTTTTAAAAAAATGAAATCATGAGCATCACGGTAACGACATTGAATTCTTCAAAGTATAGAAAATGTTTTAAATAATTACTTTTTAAACAGATTGAGATACATGTAGATCTAGAGTATGTAAATTAACTCGATGGGTTACACAATCTAATATAAGAAAAATATCGAGTTTTGACAAAAAAAAGTTACTTCTAATTCAGTATAATTCTTGCGAAGCCATATCCAAAACACTTGCATGAAAATTCTTCAGTTGTTTCTGGGAGATACAGAAAATCTTTGCAATGGAATTTATAACTGATATAATACCTCACTTACGAAAACCAATATTCCATTAAAAATTTCGCGACAAATAATATAGTAAACATAATTAATTAGTTATATAATAAATTGTCTTTGTGAAATCCTACTTACAAGCTAAATTTAATTTTTGAGAACAATGAAGTTAAAGTTGAAAAATAAGAAAAGTAAAAAAAATGGAAAAAAAAAAAACTAGTTAAACAAGATCGACTTTTTCTCGGTAACTCTGAACGTTTTGGTAATATTGTAAAAATTTAGGCATCAAAATGTTCAGAACAGAAGGGGTCTAGCATATATTTTTTCCCGAAAAAAAAAAAAGAAAATTTTGAATTTTAAAATTCTTGATTAACAGTATTTTGAGCTGCTGACAAGTTTGTTTGAATGGTTGAATTACTTTCTGAAGTAATCACTAGGGTAAATAAATTGTAAATAAATTTAAAATAATGTAAAAAAGAAGAAATTCTTTAATAATGACTTAAATTCGTCACAATTAAAAATTACATATTCCCAGGTTCATATTAATAGGAAGAAATAAAATTATCAACATGCTGATGAAAAAATGGAAAGGAAGCAGACAATTTCTCCCCCAACCCTTACCGTTTAATTATTTATGAAATGAAATTAAGATAGCCAAATGCATCATGGTTCAGTAATAGAGTAAATTCTTAAATAATTATGAAGTAATTAATAAAATTTATACATATAACATTTCATGAAACCTAAATATTGCTTCTAAACAATTTTCATTACATGTTTAGCTAAATAAAAGCTTTTGCAAAGGTAAAAATCAATAACAAAATGATAACCAAGTATACTATGAAAATTATAATAGTTTTCCAACCGAATTTTTGTAATGCTTCTAAACTATTTAATTCTGCATTTTTAGAACAATGAAGAGGAAACTTAAAATTATTTATTAAAAACCACCCAAACATGTTGGTACACACCTATCAACAGTGCGGCAATTTGATTCAGTCTCCGTGATATCTAGAAGTCGAAATATTATTAATTTAAATATCAAAGCAATTTTTGATAAAGGATGGAAAATCTAAATTATCACATAAAACTCTATTTACAATTTCAACAAGTGTGTAGTTTAAAATTCATATTGTTTCTGTTTAGACCTTTAGTGATTTTTTTTCGCATTTCAGAATAAAACAAATTACTTCACAATTGTAATCCCATAGTTGTGCTAAATTCTAAGATAAAACAATAATGCTTTGTATTTCATAATTTATCGTTGTATTTAATTCAAAAATTAATTTTGCATTGAACTTAAACATCTCATTCAAAATTTGTGCTTACTATCGTAACATCAAAATCCTTTCGAGAGTAAATAATCTAAATTTAATTGTTTCAATATGCTAAAACATTGAAAATATCTTTGGAGGAATGCCTAAAAAGTGATATGAAAGCAGTTTTCATCGGTTGGAGAGAGTCAGTGATCAAAAGGTGGCAACCCTTAGTTTTCTAATACTTTTGAAAGAATAAATGGTTGAAAAAGAGTGCCAAAGATTGACTTGAACTTTTTAACAAGAATAAAATTCAAGCTGTTTCTTTACATTGCATTTCTATATGTGTATATCATGCTTAAAGTAATTATTAATGTAATAATATGAGTGTGTGTGTGTGTGTGTGTGTGTGTGCGCGTTTACGCACGAAAGACTATACACAAGTGGTATGGCAATTTTCATAATAACAAAGTTAGATTTTAAGAAATGACACTTTTCTAAGAGAAAATGTTGCACTACTTAATGTTGCGTTTTAGTGAGAAACACGATAGTATTTTTCTATTTCTATTTACAATTTTTTTTAATTGCAGCATTCATAATTAAACATATTTATTTATTAATTAATACAACTTTTACTGCAAATACTCATATTTTTGCTTGATAAAATATTGATTATTTAATAAATATTTTATCACAAACACTTGTTAATTGATATTTTTTTAATTTAATTAAATAATTTCATTTGAAATACTTAAACGTCATTTAATTATTTCAAATGACCTTAATATTTCTACAATATACATACATATAAATAAAATTAATTGTATTAAATGGATGCATTTCAAAAAACAACACATTTTCGTGATATCGTAAGAGGATTTCTCACCACCTTACAAAAATTTCTTTACTTAACATTGAAGAATATGAAATAACCTTAGAGTTTCTTCTTATAGAAAAATTATCAGCGATCAATAAGTCGGAGGTGTATTCCATAGATAGTTTCAATGCCTTTTTGGCATTTATCATCTTATCAGAACCCCGGAATTTAATACAATTCTATTCAGATTATATACAGTAAAATTATAAGTTTTATATAAAAATAAAATAGTATATTTATATAGAATGAAAAGAAATTAATCACAATTTTGACTTGGGAAGTAACGAGCAACTTATTATTGCTCTTCGAATATGGGAAAAAAAAAACTAGAGCTAGTGGCCTGATTGGTTGAGCAGTTAAGATGGTTTTTCCTCACAATTTGATGAAATAAGGCCATTTCAATATACAATTTATTTCTCCTTGAATTAATTTATTTTCTTTTATATATTATTTTTACTTTTTGTAATCTATACTTTAATGTCAAAGGGATGTTTAACTTAACTCCTAGAAGAAAAAAAAATATTTTTCATACAATATTATCAAACTTTAACAAGACATTATGATAAAAGAGTTTTTAATATAATAATACAAACTTCTGTGAATACTTTAACCATTTCTTAGCTTTAAATTTATTTATATAGGGGCTTTGTTCTACGGCCAAACGCGAAATAGTTTGTAGATGCGAAATTGAAGAAAAATATTTTAAAATTCAGCAGTTTAAAATGAAACATATAAATCAGAACAAATATAATCTGAATGTGTGATTTTGATTTTTACTATCGTCTAGTATAAAGATTTAAAAATATTAATCTCATTCTTTTTGTTGTTACCCAAAGCAGTGATTTTATATGATAGAAAAGAAAGTTACTACGATGGAAGGTAATTCGTGAATAGTTCTCCAAATAAATATTTTAGACTCGTTTTGTCTCAAATCAGCATAATTTGATTGACCACCTGACTATCAAAAACTGCTCCAAAAGAAGTATTTGAAATTCTTGGACAATACCATGAGGCTTAACTCTTAACGATCAAAGGCTCCTTTGCAAAGAGATTTATTAATGCTATAGAAAATTGGAAGATTCCTCTGCAGTGGCATAAAAGAATTATGTATAGATATAAAAGAATCACACACATACACCATATATATATATATATATATATATATATATAATGATTTCACTTGAATTTAATTTAATTTCTTAATTTATACTATACCTTAACTGTCACAGTAAGGAGTTCATCTTTCTTTCCTGATACAATGCCTCTTAATATTAAAATTTACACAATCATGCGATTTCTAAATCTGCTTAGATCGACATTTCCCTTGTTTCGAACCAGTATGGACATACCCTACCAAATTATCAGACTCCACATAAAACACCTATAGATCCCAGCATCTATTATCATGTGATCTGATTAATTCTTACCTTAACTTCTCACAGAAAGTTTATCTTCCTTTTCACCTAACCACTGAAGTGAGCGGACGTGCCACTATCCCGATGTTATCTGCTTCTTTCCGCATAATTTAACAAATTCATAATTCTCAATTACTTAAAAATTTCTGATTGTGCCATGACCGAAATAAAAAACGTTTTAAGTTCAATAGTTAATGAAGTACAATATTAGTGTAGTAATATATGACACACACACACACACATACACACATATATATATACATATATATATATATGTGTGTGTGTGTGTGTGTATGTTCAATAAGTGTGTATGTTCAATATATATATATATATATATATATATATATATATATATATATATATATATACGTGTGTGTGTGTGTTCAATATGTGTGTATGTTCAATATATATAATGACACAAAATTTGTTTAGTAATACATGAATGGATAGACAATTGGGAAGTTTTATATAGTGACCTCGTCTCTTCTTCGGTAAGATATTTCCCGAAAGCTGTTTCAAAAGCTTTCAAGGAGCTACCTTGCTGTTGGATCGGTGTCAGTGGACCAGAAGACTTGAGGTTACAATGCTGGCCACCTGATGCGGTGCCATGCGGTTTCCTTTTTTAGGAGTTTTTAGGAGATAAATTGTACACGCCACTATTACCCACAAATTTATGCGAACCTAATCAACCTATTACTGGTTCTGCTTAATCATTTACCACTGACATTTTGCAATGTGCTTGGCATATGTCGAATTGACATTATAAGTGCAACTAAAGGAAGTTATGTCGAACATTTGTAAAATAACTTACTTATTTTCTCTTTGCATCCATATATTACTAACATTACTACATGTATTACTGTGTCATTTATTTATGAATATATAGCATTTTATAAACGGGTGATTCATCTGGAGTAACCATGAATATAACGCCAATGATTGTTGCGAATTGTCACCAAACTGCCTGCTGGAGATTAGAGGCTTGTGCAATAAATGCTTATATTCTGTGAGAAGAAGTATGAAAAGAAACATTCTTAAATCGCTTAAAATTTGTGAAGTCGTTGTTTATCTGATTGAGAGCAGATTTTGAATGAAAAGCCCAAACACAGTGTCAACATAGTATATGTTTGAAAAGGAAATACGGTTTGATGTAACACTATATATTTTACTTTCTGAAAATAAGAAAGATTATTGAGCATGTTCCATTTAACAAATCATTGAAAGAAGCAAACACAAATTTCGATACATTGTTCAACATGTCTTGGGAGCCCTTCGCTACACTTAAGAGACAGTTCTGAAAATTTTCATATCGTGATAGGTTTTTAAAATTAAAATTCAGTGTAGTAAAGAATTATAATTTCAATTTTCACATGCATATCTATTTAAATTTTTTTTTCTTAAATCCAAATTCACACGTATTTCAGTTAGTTTTATTATTATGAAAATTACTGTAATGATTTAACAGAGCCCTTCTATCTGTTGATATATATAATAATAATCAAGCAAAAATTTTAAGGGTCTTTTAAAAACACGAAACTGAAACTCAGATTAATTTTTAGATTTTTTTCAACTGTATTTGTGATCCCAGTAGCCTTGTGATCATGGCTGCAGACTCGAGTCCATAACTACTAGGATACCGAAGAAAGTAAAGCGGACTCCGGCCGGAGTTACTTCCACCGAGTCGTAGGTTTGAATTCTGATTCCACAAAAGACCCATCGTGCAGCTGGGCTGATGCACGTTCAGTTTGGTCAAGGTCTTTTGTCCTCCATAGGGATGCCATATGGAAGTCTTTAGATGGAGTTGCCTGCTCAGGTGTCGTCCTCGTCACTTGACTGAGGATGAAAATTATGAGATCCGACGCCAATAGCTCTCGTGTTGCTTCTCAGTGCGACGTAATAAAAGATCGCAGTCACAATAAAATCATTCAACTTTACTTACTTAAACGAAAAATTATTTTTACGTCAAAATAAGTTTTGATTTGGGCTACTTTTTAACAATATGTAACGCCCCGAAAATTTTTTACTACTCTCTGTTTAAAAATTAATGATATGTTTGGAGCCCTATCTTAGATAACAGGGAAATGTCGGATGAATGCCTGTGTTAGAATTATTATTCCCCTTATGAGGTATGATAATTTTTTGCAACATACTTCTTACCTCTGAATAGCAGCCAAATAATGAAATAATTCATAACTGATACTTCATCATCCCCTCCCCCATTTCTGCAATACTTAAAGTAAGTGCTTTTAATTCTGCTATAAACAAGGTTTGTTTTAAAAAAATCATTAGATGCGTAAATTAATAAAGCAAATAAAGAGAATATTGCATACAATTATAAAAAAGAAACGAAAGTATAACAACCTTTTTATTTCGCAAAGACACGTAAAGTTCTTTTTTTCGATTCAGATATTTTAAATAAGCAATTACGCACAAATATTGTCTTCGATTACACTTTTGAAAATGTCGTTTATAACTATACAGCCTTAATTTTGCTTTTGTCCCAAATCTTAATAATTTTTCATTCATGCATACCTTCCGCAATATAAATGCATTTTATAACATCGCGTTAATCAAAGAATTTTAAGTAAAATGGTAAATGTCTTTAACTTGATGTATTTTTTACACTTTTAGTAAGCATAGATGAACTGAAATTCAACTAAGATGCATATTAATCAAAAAATATTCTTTATTTTAAAAAAGGGGGTTGCATCCAAAGTATATTAAAATAAAATCGGTGAGAAAAGACTAATATATTGCTCAAACATATTAACTTTTATATATCGCCATATACTATACATGGAAATCCCGTAGTATACTGAAAAAAATATTTATTTATTATTTTTAATTTCTTGTCATACTGATACGTGTTACCTCAACTGAATTGAGTTGAATAATTTAAACTTTTTTTGAAGAAGAAGATGGTGCCTTTTTCTTATATTTATCTTAAATGTCCATTTCCAACAAAAGGTAACCAAATAAAAATTATTTTAAATTTTCTTCCTCTTTTTTTCATTGTTTTTAAATAATATGTAGAATTTCCAATTCCTTTTTTATCCGAATGATAATGCTCTATTCATCTCAAAAACCATAGTCTATTTAATTTAGTACTCGATTGGATTGCTTTTTAATGAGGTCGAAACATCTCTCAAAATCGCATGTTATAAAATTTAATTTAGGTTGAAAAATTAGGCCTACATTATATTATTTTCTAAAAACAAATTAAGCCAAAAATTAGCGAATAAAAATTAATATAAAACAACATGAAAAAAATGTGTAGAACTTACAGAAAATAGAAATAAGCTCAATGAATTCCTTTGAAAATCTGAAAAACGTGATTTGAAATAAATTTAACGATTTAAAATGAAATTTATTTTCAAACCCTATTAATTTTATTTTATTATAAAAATAATATTTTCAGTAAATTTTTATCAGATTCACAATCTCTATCTGATGATATTTTATCCCATTTATGAATCAGTAGTAATTCACTTTCTTTACCGGATGATGTTATTTGAATTGAAGTACGTTTAATTTGTGTGTATGTGAAAAATATTGCTTCCTATTCCACTTATAGAACACTATCGATAAAATAAATGCAAGATGAAATGCGTAAAACTACTGAAAAAGACAGCAAGTTTGATTATGTTATAGAACTATTTAAATGTTTATAAAAAGTAACATTGTTCATGTTTTATTTCGTACGATATCAGAAAAGCATAAAAAAGACGCTTCAAATATGTCCACATCTTCGATATTGATTGCTTATTTACGTCGCACTTAGAAACAACTCGAGGGCTATTGACGATGGACCTCGTATTTTTGAACATATTTCAAGTGACGAGGAAACACCTGAGCTGGCACCTCTAGACATTACGGTAGGACTTAGAGCTTAAACAGATTTATTGTGCAACACCAGTCTTTAGTGTCATCAGGGTCTGGATGACCTGCCTTTAGTGTCATCTAGACTATTCGACCAGTCTTTAGTGTCATCAGGGTATCCCACAACTCAACAAAATAATGCAGGCAACGAACTTGCGAACATGACAGATCAGCTACTGCAGCCATTCTTTTTTCGGTCATTATAAATCATCAAATTGTATGAATCGAATCATGCTCAATAATTTTATCTATTCTTTTAAAAATTATATTTATTAATAAAGTGAGAGTTTCTGAATTATCTCTCAGATAAAATATAAATTATTATATTTCAAACCCATATAAAAAGAAGAAATGGAAGCTTAAACAATTTCATGCCTCCATTATCAAGAACTTTAATATACTTAAGGAGTTAATTAATTCAAAAATATTTAATCATCCTTTTCAGGAAAGCAAGCACTACAAATATAAATTAGTGAAACAAATTAGAGCAGCTAATATAATTGTTGTACGAATAACTTTAGATTGATTGATAATATCTGATCGAAACCATTTCTAAATTTTTACGTACGAAACTATTGGTAATAGAAATTTAAAACAATCATGCTATAAATTAATATTAATTATTAAATAACTACACTGAATCTGAAAAGTTAAAATAAAAATTTGGAATATCGATACTTGAAACTCAAAAATTCCTGAAGTGTTGATTATCGTTTTTGTGCTCTTTATTTTTATCTCCCAAACGAGATTATTTTTAAAAGATAAACTTTTTGCTCTCTCATACTTTTTACTATGAATCCAAAGTCTTATTAAATTTTTTAAAATTAATTTAAGTATTTTTATAGCTATGATTTGAATCTCTTCATTAAATTACAGCTGTGTTTCATGTTCAGTCCCTTTTAAATATTAGTAACAAAATTTAATTTGGAGAAATAGTTTTAAATTAAAGTTCTTTGTAATTTATCTACTGTATGTTCATGTTGAAGAATGTTTTTGAAGCGTTACATTATTTTATGTTATATCTTCTTATTTTTTTCTGTTTGCATACAAATAATGCTTATAATTGTTTGTTGGATATATATTAAGTATTTTTTCTAGAAAAACTTGAATGGTTTCCTCAAGTTTATTTTCTAGACCGTGAAACATACTTCTATGTTTGGAATATATTTTTAAGGATATAAGGATATTGTACTATTCGTGTTTTTCATTTTTGCAATTTTTTTCTCTATGACAAATTTTGTTAATGAAATTCAATAATTCTTCGCAATAACGCGAGCCTAAAATTTTTAGACGTAAAAAAATTCATCTAATCGAGTAAGCGAGCAACCCATTTAAGTTTTTTTCTTTTCTTAAAAGTCAAATCGAAGTTTTTAAGTTTTTACGCATTTATGCATACATATATTCTTATTCTTATTACTCGCAGGCGTTAATGCGTTTCTTTAAGTGTAGGCATGATACTTTTTTAATCTGTCTTCTTGTTTTAAGCCTATTTAATATACGAAAAACGATGAAGAGTCGAGAAATAAAAAAAAAATGTATATCCATTTCGTCTCTCTTCTAATTTCGTTTACAAGATTTTTTCCACTGCAAAAATTCGGCAAGCACCATTAGTTGTGAGTGACGGAGAATAATTTTTTCTTTAAGCAAATTTTTCGTTACTTTAACTTAAAAATGTGCAGTTAAAAAAAGCATCCGGCTGATCAGAGAACAAAAAGAAAAATGAATGAGCGTAAAAAAAGGGCAAATTAGGATGGATGAATGAGAAAGAAGAAATAAAAAAAATCTGATGAAAAAGGATGATTCCCCAAATCGTTGAGTAGGGTGTGATGATGCCGGGCGTGTAATTTGTGAAAAGTGCTGTTATACAGATACAGCTTGCACGGAAATTAGTTTCAAGTGAGAGAGTCCTGCCCGACCCTCTAGCCACCTAAATGGCGTCACAACCCTTTCTCTGGTCGAAGTTGTGGAACTCCGCAATGCTGAGCTACCCCGTGCCTCCATTATTGGTTCCACACAGTGTTATTCCTATTAGGCATTGGGCATTATTTTTCAGCCAAGCTCGATATATACCTTTAATCGATGGAATAGCAAAGAAAAATACCTGGAATACACCCTTTTTTTATAACAGAAAAAACTCTCAAATTCAGGAGGGGACTTACAGGGAGGTTCTTAAACTTTTAGTTATAGTTAAGAGATAAAATATATTGGGATAAAATTTATTCAGAATATTTATTAATTATTTTGTACACAATATTGTAAATGATAGCTATTAATATTGATTTATTTGGATTCGTGAAGCCCTGAATTGAAATAATTCTACTTTTCGCACAGTTTTATTATCCTGGGGTATTACAAAGTTTTTTTTTTGTGTGTGTCTAAAAGTAATCGAGATAGAAACTTAACTTTTAATTATAATTCTTAAGACTTTGTTCTATGTAGTCATCACCTAGAATTATACATTTCTCCCGGTGCTTCTTGGCCTTTCGGAGACCGTCATTTTAGAACTCAAAATATTGAACTCTGCCTTCTCCATACTGCGGATTACTTCACAAAGTACGACACTCTGAAACCAAACAAATCACCATTAATAGCTGTAATTTACAGTTTTGTGTTCATAAGGATCAATCAATATGTAAAATCCACTTTACCCAGATATCTCGGTTTTCCTTCAGTGCAAATTAAACCTTAATGTTACCCCCTCGCATAATCGTGATTAAAAGCAAATAAAGTTTTCGAAATTTTTACTGTAAAATCAGATATTAAACCCAATAATTTTCTCAAAAATTTTGAATTCTGAGACTTGATACACACACTCACACACACATACACACACACATACACACACACACATACAAACACACATACAAACACACACACACACACACACACACACACATATATATATATAAATGTGTGTGTTAAGATAGAAAGATATCTAGAATAATAGTATAACAGCTGTGATGTCCGTCAGTTTATTGAGAAAATCAAAATAATTGGTTTGCATGAAACAATAAACTAAATATACGTAAGGGTATATATATTTTTTAATTATAGCTAAAAATAGCCGAGTTATGTAAATAAAGTATAGTTTGCATATTAACCAAGTCTTATGTAATGTTGTAAATTATAACTATTCATGTTGATTTGTTTGGTTTCAGACAGCCGTAGATTGACGTAACTTGCAGTCTGGAAAAGATAGTGTTCAGTCAGCTGAGTTCTTCAATGACTATGGTCGAAAAGCTTAGACACTCTGGGGTAAATGTATAACTATATGTATAATTCTGGTTACTAAGTAGAAAGTCTTAAGAATACAAAATAAAAATTGAGTTTTTATTCCTCGATTATCTTAGTGATAATTAAAACTTTACTATACTGCACTTTTTTAAGCTACAGCTTCCTAAAACCAAAGAAATCAACATTAATGTCTGTAACTTAGAATATTATGTACATAATGTATGCATAATAATTTTTATCTAGATATATCTCGGTAATTTCTCAATATAATATTTTAAATTTTACAATAATCATTCATATAAAGAAAAAGAAAAGAAAATGATTCATTTTTGTGTTTTGATTTTACTGTTTATTCAGAATCATTCAAATTACTGTCTTTAAATTATAATGAGAAGGAATTACTAATAAAGTAAACTGCATAACAAGTATTACTTTTGATCTATTCTCTTATATGAAGACATTTTAATGTTAAATTATGAATAATTGCATAGTCTATCAGATTAGTTCCACTAGATTCTAAAATATGAAATGAAGTTTTATAGCTGTTTGTTCGGAAGCAAGATTGTATTATATTCATATCACGCTGCACTCCCTGTGAGATTTTATCGGATTTGTTTAGACTGCATGTAACTCTCTCTCTGATTTCATTATTTATATTAAGAACTTCTCATACGCAATAAATTAATCAGTCAGACAAATCATTAACTAATTTTATTCCACCTGAGAATAATCAAAATCAAATTGATTCAGAAATGTAGAATTTACCTAATCGCCTCCCAACATTATAATTTAAAATTCAACTTATCTTAATAACAAAAAATAATAAAGTTAAATAAGCTGAATGCGAATTCAATAGATTTCTGAAGACTAGATCTGAAACGGATATGTATTTTTAGAAGATCTTCTCACACATTCTAACAAATAAAAAGTGAGCTCAACCACTCACTACTTCCTTCAGCTCTAATCTCTCTAAAATCTCCTACCTCTTTTATCCTATTCGCTACTCTTCTCATATAGTAATGATAATTTACATAACTCACGGTTCTTTCTCAAGACAAAGCTCCTTTTCCAGACAACGAAATAATGCATCCCCACAGAATAGTTAAAAGGAAAACCCTTTAGATACTGTAGGGTTTGCATAAGTTGTCAGGGGATCAAATTTCATTGAAAAAAGAAATATAGGTGTGTTTGGCTATACTAAAATCATTCACCATTTTCCTAAAGGAACAATGTAGAAATTTTCGAGAAAAGTTAATGTCGTGATTTGGGTTTGTACCTTAATTTTTTTACGCTTTTCAAATCGCTTTTTAACTCGATAATGTAATGTAATTTTTCAGAGATTATTTAATACTAGATTTTACAATTGTATGGAATTTTCAACTGTTTATAAAAAATTTTGAGTAAACATCTTCATTCAGTGATTCGTTATTTCTTATTGGATGAATGAACTTCTAATGAAAAAATTCTTGTTCGCTAAAATAATCGATTGCAGTAAAATCTCGTTAAGTTAGATTAATTAGAACCAGTACCTATCAGAGTAAATGAAAGAGGAAAAAAACTCTGCTGAAAATTATCTTTACTCGCATATTAAACAAATTAAGTACGAATTATATTTGCTGACAAAAAAAAAGACAGAACAGAAATGCAATTTCTATTTATACAGTGTGGTATAATTTGCTATTTTGGAATGGTAAGATGTGTAACTAAAATTTTGTTGACTACATAAAATACCCCTCCCGAACACATTTCCTTTCATAGATTCACGGCCAGTTGAAATATTTCAGTAAGGAAAATAATATTTCAAAATACGTGAATGTAAAAAACAAATGTTTTAATGGAAATTTGCAGATCGACCCTCAAATTGTTTCAGAAAAATTCTTCGTAGAGATCGATCCGAGTTAAAAGGGTTTGATTTTTTTAATGAAGTTTTACTATAATTCAAAACCTGCAAATAAATAAACTATGAAATATCATAAACTTTTTTAAAATAAATAATATTTTATATAAACTATTTTGCAAGTATATCATGTCTAAGAGTCAATTATATTGAAAATCAAAATTTATCGATTTTTATTTGTATTATTTAAGAACTTTGTAATTTAAATGAACGTGTTATCCTGTATAATCACTCTGTTTAATATAACGTGTCTTAAAGTAAACTTACGATTAGAACAACATCGAATGTAATATCGATATTATGTTTTCTCAAAATTAAGTGATGTGATTATCTATTAACGTTGCACTGAGAAGCAACACGAGAACTATTGTCAAAGGACCTCTCAAATTCGGTCAAGTGATGAGGATGATTTAGCGCCACCCTCTCCAAACTTCTACACCATGCCACTGGGAGGACTTGGGACTTTTAATGCATTAAGATTTAACATGCAATAGCGGGTTTTTAGAGGCCACCGGACTCGAAACCATCACTCGACGAAAACCACCGGCCGCGAGTCCATGACCATGATTACTAGGCTATCGTTGCCTATAAAAAATAAATGAAATAGACAGAAAAAATATTTATTACGAAATGAATTTTTTATTTGTTATAATTAATTGCTTATGATAAAGTATTTATCACAAATAATTTTCATGCATAGGAGATATGAAGTTTAATTTTTAAATAAAATTTTTCATACTTAATACTTATTTTAACCTTTAAGATTAAACAATTAAATTAAATATATTTTTGTAGTAACACGATTAGCTTTAGAGGGAATTTTAAATAATTATTTAATATATTTCAGAAGCGTGTAACAGTAAGGATCACTTCAAAACAACTCTTGTTCCATTACACATATTCTCAATTTTTTTATCAAGTAAAAACTACATTCTTGCTTCCAAATTCAATAAATAGCAACCTGTTTGTAGGTTTCATTGTTTTGTTGTTAAATATTATTCATCTATGTTAAGACACAGGATTTTTTAAGCAGGTGTGAAGTTATTTTTTTATACTGAAATTCGTCAAATATGTTTCATCAATTTTCTTACTAAATTTTTTTAGTCATTTCTGCCAGATATTGAATGTTGTTACGTTAAAGTTAAATGCAGATATGATTATTGCAAGTCTTAAAATGATTGAACAGCAGATAATGAAGAACTCAGGAACACGAATCATAAATAATTAATAATCTAGACAGAGCACAGTATTGATTAATAACAATAAATTCATAAAAGATCAATAAAAAAACCTTTTAGATCATAAAACGTAATCTTAATAATAAGCATAACTTACAAATATTATCAGCCTCCCCCCCTTACTGTAAGCTAAAAAATCATTATAATATTTTTTAAACCAAGGAATACGCCCTATAACACCCCGTATAAATGTATGCTAAATTTTGAGTTTAAATTATTGTTATTAATTACTTTGTAACCATTTTTTACTAAGTATAATCACAGTAAAAATCATCAAAAACAAATGTATGAATACTAACTCATTGCCTGTTATACGAATAGGAGTTAGAAAAAAAAGAGAAAGGAATATAAACCTAACTTTGTTTTTATTGGCATATAGGTTTACTACATTTCTTCATATAGTATAATTAGTTGAAGTTTAAAGTTTTTCTCCAACAAATGACCACAAAAAAAAAACATTGCCTATCACTTCTTAGCTTCAAAATGAATACCACTCCACGAAATAATTCGAGAAATCAAAAAGCAACCACTTATAGTGAATATCCTCAACACATGCCAAAGCAGGACCACTTTGGCGCACAAGAAGAAAATACACAAACACACCGTCAAGATCTATACAAATTCATTTGCCCTCTCTTTTCATGTCAACAGAAACTAACATTTCGAAACTTAATGTTATCTAATTAAAAAAGCAAACAATTTGGAAATTTATGGGTCGACACTAATTTAAAAAATAATATTACGTAAGTTATACTACTTTGCAACCAAATCGAGTTTTAGGAAATTCTTCATAACGTAATTATCTTGAAACGTTTCGAAAATGTATCTAATTGTCGAAAGTAATTAGAGTTCTATTAGTAGTACAATCAAATTGATGCGCTGCTATTTTCAAATCCTTAACTTTGTTAGTAAAAAGTTAAAAATGTGAAATATTTTATATGATTCATGTTAACGATAAATACTATGCTTAATAGACAAAAAAGTTATCAAACTGTATACTTACGCGTAGAAAAATTTATCAGTTTGCTATCCATTCAAAAATTTTACAATGAATATATCGAAATAAAAATAAAATAAAAAATTATCTAAAAATGATTAAACACTTTTAATTAACTTATTATGAACACGAAGTAAAAATAATCCAAATATAAAACAACAGTACTAAAAAAACCAGTATTCTAATTAGTCCCTCACTCATACAGTTTTCGTCCAAACATGGCGTATAATCTCTTAACTCCGAAATGAATGCCATCCCACAAAAAATTCGTGAAATCAAAGAGCAACCACTTATCATAGTGAATATCCTCAACTCATGCCAAAGCAGGACCACTTTGGCACACAAGAAGAAAACACGCCGTACCAGAACAATAGTCGGGGGGTGGGGCAAATCAAGAAGAAAGAAAAAGGAAGACATAAAGAAAAAACCTGAGAAAAACAAGCTGAGCCAAAAAAAAAAAAAAAAAATTCAATCAACCAGATTAGATTATCAATTTGAGAACGAGAGGCGAAAGTTAGCCTGGAAAATGTAAATTCTAGCCTGTTTCTGTGAAACCAATTAGGAGTAAAAGAGCGAAGAGTTTTGTGAGGGAGGGGGTAGAAACTTTTAAAAAGGGGGTGGGGAAAGAACAAGGCAAGATGCAGAGGACAGGTCATCAGTCATTCGTTAGGGTTTGGCACATGCTAACCCTTTGCGGTCCACGTTCTCCCTATGGCTGAGAAACCTATTTGGCGAAAGTAAGGGAAAGAGATTTAAAAGGGGTAAGTTGTCATTAGAAGTGGAGAAAGGGTGTTCGAAATGGGTGTCGCCAATATATCAAGGAGCCGAGCAAGGGTGTTGGATGAATGATTCTAATTTGATTTTTAGATCCATGACGCTATTTGTTATAAGTGCAGTCGCATGTCATTTTCGTAACTTATTATGTTTGTATAGAATTTTACAGTTCTGTTAATTCAGCAAAATGCTTGGATTGACACATGTAAAGCTATTTGCCAGTCTGGACACGTATGAGGGCAATGAGTCAAATCCTAATTTTCTTATCTTAAAGAACCACTATAATTGCATAAAATTAAATACACTAATTAAACATATTTAATTAAATTAAATTAATATGGTTACACGTTCTACAAAAGTCTTTTGGGCTATGTAAAGCAAATATATTTAAGAAAATATAATTAAGAGAAATAAAATGCAAAATAATAATTTTAATGTTTAAGTATGTGCCTACCTTTGGAGCCACCCCCCCCCTTTTTTTTTAAAAAAAAAAAAAAAAAAAAAATGTTGTAAAACACTTATGTTTTTAGCTACTGTGATCTATAAAATTATAAATTCAAAAGTCGTTTTAAAGAATTTTATTTTATTTTTCAAATTTTGTGTCGATATTTGTTTAAAATTTTGTAAAAATTGACATTTACGCTAAAGTTCTTATAACAAACTCTAATTAATATATTTCCCTTTTATGGTTTTAACAATGTATTTATTGTACATATACGTGTGTTGTGAAGCAGAAAAAATGAAGTTATACCAAAACTTATAAACACATGTTTTACAATACATACATATATATATATATATATATATATATTACTTTTTAAAAATAAATACAGCTACAAAATAAATATTTACATACTTAAGAGCTATGTTTGAAGTTCACTATATACCTAGAGATGTACAGAACATTGCGGTAAAATTTCATTTGAAAATACAGAATAATTTTTAAGAAATGAGATTTTTCGTAATAAAAAAAATTAAAATCGCAGTTTTCCATAAAATGCAAATAAAGAGATAATATTTCTTAAAAAATTACGTACTTACGTTAATACATTGTAACTAACTATCCTAGAAACTAATGCAAACCAATTTTGAAATCGTTTATATGTGGGCTTTAATAAAAAGTAATACAGAAAATTTCGAAAATTTTCTCGAAAACGGTGCATTTTTGAGTAGGCATATACATACCTTAAAAAATTAAAATATAATAAAAATGCATTAATAAAAATTATACCATTTAACAAATACCTTTGTCATTTATTTGAAATTTGACGTCAAATTTCAAATATCTGTTCTCAAAAATTCCGTGACGTGATGATTGGTCAATTGTCGATAATATTTCGATTTCACCAATTTTATCGAGGAGTTCAAAGTATTCCAATATGCAGAAACGAAAATTGGAATTAGACGAAAATCAGGCTTCTTTAAGTAGAAGCTTTCAGTGTTGAAAGCCCTGAATTAATAAAACATATTCAAATTTTCAATGGGAGTAACTCTTAACTGAAAACCTCAAGCGGCTCTGAGATCTGCATTTGCCCATGTGCCTAGATGTTCATCCGCATACATATGTACGAAAATTGCTGGGATATTTCTTAGCTAACAATTCTTGTAAAAATTAAATGACCAGATCTTGAATTTTTTTCCAACAGCTTGTTCTCAAATAACATTAAAATAATTTACCTGACCTTCATTCTATCAGAATATGTGTGTGTGTTTTCTCCCTTTCTCTTAATTCCTTTTCTCTGTTTTTCTTCCAGTTTATAGAATTTAATGAAAATTTAGCGTACATAAGATACTCATTTTTAAATTTCTTACATTGTTTCACAAATCAGTATTTAATAATCTGAATTTCAATTTTATTTCATGTATTGTTTCATAAATCAGCTTTTAATAATCTAAATATCATTTTTATTTCATACAATTATAAATTGTAATTACAATAAATAACAAAATAACGATCCTATTACGGTTTATATCAAATTACAAATATATAAAAAGTTATCATAATTTGAGATTAATGCTCCTTCTATCCTCATTAATTCTGATTCTTAAAGTAATAGTTAGCAAAATGTGATGTAGATTTAAAATATTGTAATTTATTCTTAAACTTGGATTTATATAATTTTATTAAGAAAAATTTGAGTTGTACTTATTTTCCCTTCATGCCCAAATTTTGAGTCAAAAGAAATATCTTCTGGAAACTTTTTTTATTACATTATAAAACTAGATTAGAAGATAAATACAATAATAATTCAAAATTTAATAAATATCGTTAATTAGAGCTAATAAATTAAACTGATTTTTATTAATACCGATGAATTACTAAAGTTGAAAACATTTTACTACTTTGAAAATAAAGCAACTATACAAAATATCTCTACACTTTCTTAATACCATGTTTAATAACTAAGATACATATACTTATTTTCAATGAAAACCAAGAAAATTTCTTTCTCATTCAAGTACAAAACTACACTGCACACTTCACATTTTGAGTGGAGTCGACTTAGTAAAGAATTTTTTGCTCAATATTCAGAACGTTCTCCATTTTCCACAAAGATAGGCCAGTGGCATTACTTGGTTTGTGTATTGAAACGATCAAAAATGATTCAATAAACCCTAAATTCAGTGGAAAACTTGGAACAATCGTTGTAGCATTTCTCTTTTTCCGTACTCTTGTGACACTTCGCTCTTCTAAATCTTCATCTGTATTGCTGTCAACATTTTCAGCATTCTGAAAACCAGATAATGAAGCTACTGGTGGATCGAAATTTGTTCATCAGATGAGTTTCTTAAAGGTGTTTCACACAAGTTCAAAGAAACATTTTCGTAGATTGACATGACATTTTCTGTTGTAAGACTGCGAGTTCTAAGCATATCTGAAATGAGATAGGCAATATTCAAATGGCTGATAACAAAAAATACCCATTTTTCGAATAACACTAAATATATTCCAGCACAAAATATGTTCACTGACTATTTTACATTTCGCAGGAAAAAAATATATGTGCATAAAAATAAATAAAAATCAAAGATTTAAATTTATTTTAAAACCCCATACGACAGATAAAACAATTATTCTTCGATTCTTAAGCTAAAAAATAAACAGTAGTTTCGTAGACCCGACAGTATTTAAAAGTAAGTTAAGACTAAATACATTAGCAATTGCTGCTGAGTTCCAACGGAACTTAAAAGTACCATTTCAAAAACGGTTTTGAAAATAAAAAATGAAAAGACCTACGTTGTTTAATTTTACAAATAACATTATGTCTCAGGGCTTATAAAATAAGAAGAAAAAAATATTCAGTGGACTTAGCTATGAATGTTGAGGTGTTCTACTAAAGAAATTTAATATCCCATATCATACGACGAGATGGCGGTTAAAATGAGACACATAGCTGGAAAATATTCCCTTTCAACGATTTTCGGCTTCACAAAAATGCTATTATCATGTGTCGGTGAAAGAGGGAACTATTTAGCGTTAATTCTGAAACGTACTATTGATAATGGATTAATTGGGTATTTTTAATACTAATATAATTCTCTTGTGGGGTACTTTACATCACCTTTGTAGCATAAACGATTAAATAAAAGGTAACATAAATAATGTAACCTTAGGCTATTCACGAATTTCTCTTCACTAACCTTCGGGACTTTTGAAAATTTGAATTGCTTAATATAGCAACTCCTTACCAACTAAACAAAATGTTGTTAGGTAAATTAGATGAAGATAAGAAGTGTTATGAATTGAATTAAAATAGGGATACATTAGTGAAATTGAATTGAAAGGATATAGATGGAGATAGAGGGTAACGACAAGCCGGTAGATGTCATAGATTGGAGTGAATCTTTGTAATTTATAGTATATAATGAAAGTAGTTGGAAGTGATTTCTGATCAGAATTATAAGAGTTGAATCTGCTATAATCGAGAAATGTTTGAGTTGGAAGGAGTGATTGAGTAAGCTAAGACTTAGTTAATTGAACATCGACTAGGATAAATCGAGTTCAGATGGATTCGAGAGAGAGTATTCTTGCATATTCTTCGATAGGTAACAAAACGTGTTGTTCTTCCCTTAAATATCTTCAATTGGAGTTTTGAACTTAATTACTAGTTAATCGGACTTAAAGAATGGTTGTGGAGTTAATGAAGGAAGGCCGTCACAGTAATAGCACATTAAATAAAATTTTTACATTAAAGAATGAATTATACGAGTATATAATATTTCATATGCAAATGCGAAGATGTAGAAAAATTCGAATGAGATGCATTGAATGTCTTACAAAAGCTTTGAGTTTCATTGAGTTACTACTTTCCAAATAAAATAAAAAATTGCAGGATGAGATAGAATAAGTCCTGCCTTTTATATATCTAATTTTCGTAATTTCTTCATATTAAAACATTATCTATAATCAAAGAGAATTTTAACTAAGTGATATTAGTTATTTTTTCCTCATTTTCATATTTTTGAATAACCATAGTCTTGTGAACCCGCTGTTATTTTTGCAACTGGAAAAATAATCTAAGAAAGTGAGCATAATACAGATTTAGAAATATTTGATTTAAAAACACTCCCATAGAATCTCTGAAATGTGTCTAGTGTTTTTAAAAATTGCTTCTAATAAAAGTAGAACTTTAGGGCATGAACCTCAAATGTAATATTGCATCGCTAACGAGTACGTAGAGGCGAAAAGAGGCGTGTTTGTTGAAGGGAAGAGGATATTCAAAATAAGCCTAAAATGGAGAAAGGTATGTTGATACAGGAATGTATCAACATACCTTTGACAAACTTATAATTTAAGGTAATTTTTTTCCAATTTAGTTGTGTAAATAAATTTATTTACTAAGGACACGTGAAATTTATTTATCAAATTGGAAAAGTATGGCTTATTAGTTTAGGAATGAGTGAAATATTTTATTACTTTATTGCCATTTTTATGACCTAAGTTAAATTATATATTACAAATTTTAAATAAATATGGAAGTGATATTAAATTAAAATAATAATTCTTTTGTTAAAATTATTAATGCATACCATACTCACTAAACACCATAGTAAGAATGTATAAAAATTAAATATAATAAAGTAAAAGTTAATTAATTAAATATTTATCACATATCAGCTTCTGATGTGTAAAAAGAATCTTACGTTAAAATAATTATTGTAAAATTCTTCTTTACAATCGAAAAAATTTATCATTAACGCAAGATGTAATTGATGAATTTTAAAATTAATTTCACAATGTTTTAGTAACATATCTTTCTCATAAAATTATTTAGAGCTATTCAAAGAAGAACTATGCTAAAAAGCAAAAATACTTACGTTTTTGAAAAGTTCTTTGATATTAGCACCTGAAACACGCCGTAAAGTGTCCGAAATCGAGGTTGATAATATCGTTCCGAATGCGTAATTTTAAGAAAGGATGACGAAGTAAATTAAGTTTGTAGCATATCGAATAAATAAATAAAAAACAAAGAGGTGGAACTTTCTTAATTTTGATAATTTTGTTGACATAATGTCAATTTTTTTATTATATCAGTCTAGTCCTTTTGTGAGAAATTCACCATCTCTTGCTTCTCTACCAAATTTTGATTAATTTGTAGTGAAATGAAGCAATATCATTGTAATGAATAATAATATATATGAAGAGCTTGTAAATCTACATTGGGGTCAATAGAATGCTAATAATTAGTTTCTACATATAAGTTTGTTTTATTATTATCCACATGAAAAAGCATCTGAAAATATACGTTTCGTTACATCTATATTTGATTTAGAAGTTTAATTACAGTGCCATCACGTTATACTAATCTTAAAGGAACTAAAAATTTGTAATAATTATGCATTAAGTAAAAATAATTAAAGTATTTCTTGTCATGTAAAATGAATTCTCCCTTGATCTTTCGTTTATGTTTGAGTTTGTGACACTAATTACGATTTGAAAAATTTTTGAGAACAGTCAAATCGGAACGTAATACAGTTTTAAAAAATTCTCCTACACATTCGAACAGTGAGAAAAACACAGGAAACTTTAATTTGTATTTTTCCCCTGTTTCATTTTTTACTAGTCTCTAAGGGCCTCACTATCCTCTCTGATGAATTTTTTTAGGTCGCTCCGAGGGTGGGAGAAGGAAAAAGAAAGAAAAAAAATATTCCCATGGGGATAAATCAACATATATTTTATTTTTTTCGCGTACTTTTTTTCTTTTTCTTTTTCTATCGTCGTCGCACGAGAGCCGTTTCTATTAAAATCAAATTTTTGTCAGTAAAGCTGTTTCATCCACCCTTCTCTCCTCCACCCCTCCTCCTTTCCATCTCTCTCTTCAAAGTGAGCGTTGTTTCTTGACTTTTTACAACTTCGTGTTTTAATGTTTGAGCTACGACACGCCTTAGCTAATGTATGAAATGAAGAAGAAGTATGAAGGGAGGTAAAAAAAAAAAAAGGAAGAAAGAGAAAAAAAAAATGGAGATAAAATGAAAATAAAAGCGTAACAAAGAAAGGAAGGAAATTATTCCGCGAAATTTGAATAGTGATATATTCAAGAGAGTGGGTTATACGTTGGGTGTAAATGCAAATCTCGAGATGTCAGTCTTGCAAAAGGGGACAGGAATCGTTCGAATGTTTGTTTTGCTTTATCATCTTTTGTGTTTTTAAAGAACTACTCTAATAGCTGTTTTGATTTTGGATGTTATGCATTATTTTCCGTAAAGTTAACCCCGCTTAAGTGTCTTCTAAGAATTTTGATTCATACATGTAAAGTAGGTAAAGGTGTATAATACGACATTGAACTTTTAGAGCATTTTCAGTTTGACTTGTATCAATATCACTTATATATTTTTGTTATTAATTATGTTTTAATCTTAATAACTATTGATTCAGATTTTTGTTTCGATTTCCGATTATATGCATTATTTTCTGTAAAGTTAATCTCGCTTAAGTGTCTTCTAAGAATTTTGATTCATCCTTCATTCAGTTGAAGGTACAGAAAATGTAAAATAGACACAACGGTACATGGTATGACATCAAACTTTCAAGGAATTTTCAGTTTGAATCTTATCAATATCAAATGCATATATTTATTATTAGTTTTAATCTTAATAACTATTGATTCGTATTGGTGTTCCCATTTTGGATGTTATGCAATATTTTCCGTAAAGTTAATCCCGCTTGAGTGTCTTCTAAGAATTTTGATTTGTACATCATTCAGTTCAATTACTTCAAAGTACAGAAAAGGTACAAGAGACAACGGCTTATAGTTCGATGTGGAATTTTTAGAGCATTTTTAGTTTGATTATCAACAATATTAATTATATATTTTCATTATTAATTGTATTTTAATCTCATTGGGGGAGACTATTTAAAATTAAATTACTTTTCTTCCTTTTTTTTCTCAAATTGCATTCATATCTTGCTCGCTGAATTAATATGTATGATAAAAATATATATAGTAATACGCTATCAACAGCAATTTTTTAAAGAAAGGACATTTGTGTTACTCAAAATTATATCGATTCTTATATTATTCAAGCTAAACATACGCACATGCACATACACTTATAGATTATATGTTTTTTCTAAAATTTATAGTGTTTTTGAACTATTATTCCTTTTTTTAAAGTACATTCTAATTTTTTTAAGCTTCATTATCAGCACTGGGATTTTAATTCTTATTGTTTCTGAGAATTAAAAAAAATGGTTACCTTATTTTAAAGCATTATTTTTAGGTCCAAGGTGAAATGAAAAATACGTGCATTTTTACTAGACACACAGAATGCTCTTGCAGATACAGACATTTACTACCTGCCCACACATTTTAATTTTTCCCACTTTGAAATATTTTTAATGCTCCCATGTCATACTTATTATTGTAAAATTATTCAAAAATCTAATAGAGATCCGACAAAACTAATACAAAATGTTTACTCATTGGTTGGTTAGATTGTAACAAGTTGTAAGCGTATTTCCCCTTCAAGTACTCTTAAGAAATTCTCTGTGACCGTTGTATGACTCAAAAACTTTGAGTTGAAAATATTTTAAATGAAGTGAAGTGAATAAGGAATGACAGATCAGAATAGATGATGAAAGGATCAGTAGTAGTGTGATGTACTTCTTTCATTATTTAACTTGACAGTCATCTTAAAGTCTAATTGAAGAGACATCAAGTTCAAAACTCAAAAGGAAGATAAGTCAAAAAAGAATAATACTTTTTACTATCTATCAAAGAATATACTTCATTCTCTCTCAAAAATCTATTTTCTCAATTAATCCTAAATTATGCTCAAATAATAGTCTTATCTTATCCAACCACTCGTTCCTATTCAAACGTTTCTAGTTTATAGGAAATTCGACTCCTATTATTCTGACCATAGGTCACTTCTAACTACTATCAATATGAACGATTAATGCCGATGATTGAATTTAATCTACAACATCTATCAGCTTACCGTTATCTTTCATCTCTCTTCTCTATCATTTCAATTCTATTCCTCTTATATATCACTATCTCTAATTCAATTCACTACACTTCTTTTCTTTATCTAATTTTATTTAAATTGTATTTCATTATGATGGAAAGAAGTTGTGATTGTATGCAATTCAAATCCCCAAAATGTCTCCGAGTTAGTGAAAAGAAAATAATGAATAGCCCAACGTAATATCAGTAGTAGACGCAATAGTGTCAATGTCACAAGTTGTTTCAATAAAATTCATAATGGGAATTGCACAACGACTAATTTTGGAAAGGAATATTTTTATAATTGAAATGTGAGAATCGACTGTGGAGGGGAAAAAAATTTCAGGTTTTCACTATTTCTAAGCAAATATTATTAGATTCCTTAAGACTTTTTAACTTTTCATCTGACGCTTCATTAAACGATACATTTTTTTTTAAATAGCACATATCAGGGTCGTAAGAGAAATTTTTCATTGGGGAGTGGGAGAGGTTCTCTCTCTTCAACTCATATCTCAAAACAAACTTGAAATTTCATTGTTTATTCTCAAGGTGAAAACAATGTTTATGTGGAATACTGGATTTAGAATATTGATTTTTTCTGAAAAAATTAAGTGTTAAAAATTTCAGTATACAGCAATCCGTTTGAGAGGTTATAACCCGCATATCTCTCCATCGCTACGCCCCTAGTACACCCACCCACCCATATATATATATATATATATATATATATATATATATATATATATATATATATATATATGGGGAGATACTTCAGAGATTGTTCCTTTTCTGTTTTTTTAAAAATATATATCGTCTTTACTTTTTTTCAAAACAATCTCACAAATGTTGCACAGTAAGAATAAAACGTCTCTCGTGTACTTTTTTAATCTGTGTTACTTTAATACATTATGTGTACAAATGATAAAAAAGTTTCCATATTAATATAAATTAGAGACAATGAATGCTCTTAGACATTTTAAAAGTAATGTTTTAAAAATGAAAACACATTTTGAAATCCTAAAAATATAAAAATTTTATATTTGTATATCCAAAGAATGACTCTACAACTTGCGCACACAATTTACTATCATAAGTTGATAATTTATTATCAAAGCGCATTAAATTTGAGTAAATAAGTGCTTCAGGCGTTTTATAATTGTAGCAATTACAGAAATTTACTCTTATTAAGATTTCTTTTAAATTGTAAACATAATTAGAAAAATAGTAGAAAGACAAGGGTAGAAAATCTCTAAATTTTCTTTTCTAAAACAAGCAGACATTAAAATTAAAAATTACAATGACTGTTTTGTATTTCATGAAACTTTCATACACACTTTCAACCCTGTATGAGATTTGATATGACGTTATTTATTTTGATTATCTCTTCTTATAACTGATCTGTGACGTTAGTAAATTAAAATTACTGTATAGAAGCATAGTGAATGAGAAAAATCGAGACGAAATTGAAATTGCTTATAAACTGCTAAGATTTTGAAGTTTAAGAGTAAGAGAAACTTGTAGATACTTTATTTATTGACAGAAAATTAAGCTTTCATCTGATTGTGACGTTGGAATTGGATGCAGGATAATTTTTTCTGACATTGATCAACAATAAAATGTATTAAGATAAGTGTAATTTTCGCTTAATCTTCAGTTGAGGATGTGATAAGTTTTCAGCTCTACATCTGCAATGCAAATATTGAGCTTTGATTATCTTTAGATTATAATAAATATAGTTTAAATATGTGACTGTTTGATTATTCATGTTGTAAAACATGGATTATTTACAAATTATTTCCCTTCAATTAACATTTGGAGTTCCTTTCGATTAAGTTCCCAGCTTCTCCTCAATCAAATGGAAGGTGATGCAAATTAAGTAAACTTCAAAAATGGAATGAATAGATGTAATCAAGTCATATAAAAGTAACAGAGGCTTTATCTTAAATATTTAAGGTTACGAAATTAAGAAGAATTTTAGTGTGATATACGCCGAAGTCTTCAGGCATGTATACTTTATTTGGAGAAATTAGGAATCTACGCTGTCGGAGCAATAGCAGAGGTATTCTCATTTTTTTATTCCGGTAAGGACATTCTTTGATATATTATAGAATTTGTTAGAACTCACGAAATGGATATTATCTGTGGATAGCATCTCCCGTATTTCAGGAGTAAATAAACATACTTTGGAAATAGCTATTTAAATGAATTTGTCTGTACTTGAACTTAAGCCGAAATTTAGATCTTTAGATTAACTTTAAGATGACGGACGAGGCGGATAATACAATGACGTTACAAATGGTATGCTTATTTTTGGTTACTTTACATTATTATTCATTTCCTCAAATTATATACCTAATATAAATTTTTTATTCCGTTATCATAAAAAAGGTTCGATCCAAAAGTAATTAATAAATATGGATACTACAATAATTTTT
This sequence comes from Nephila pilipes, assembly GCA_019974015.1. NCBI lineage: Eukaryota > Metazoa > Arthropoda > Arachnida > Araneae > Nephilidae > Nephila > Nephila pilipes. The sequence continues at coordinate 1,020,225 of BMAW01015162.1, read as the reverse complement.
ATTATAAAAATAAACATTTCATCGAATATATATAAAATGTTTTGTTCAAATTCTACCTTGAACTTATTTACAAGCAATGACAAAATTGCTCTTGGAAAGATTTCTGCCTCAGTAAGAAATATAAGTTAAATGAGAAATCTTATAAAAAATTTCTACTTGTAATTAAATTTATAAATGCATAACATATTTCACTAATTAATTTCTCAATTAAAATAACAATTCTAGAGTACAAAAAATCCTTGGCATTTGATATGGACATGTCCGCAAATATTTTTGGAATAACAAAAATTCCTTTACACTTATGAAAATCAGTTCATATTTTTATATCACACTAAATAAGTTTATTTTATATACATATAAGTATTAGTAATGAAATCAGAGAGAAAAATCACAAATGAAGTTGTAACTATATAATATTTAGAAATCGATTCTAAACAAAGAGTTTCACAAATTTAAAAGTACGTATCATCTACAGAAAACTCCAATATTATCAAAATTTGTTCCTAAAATTAATTCAAATGTGACTAAACATTTGTAAAAACCTACTTTAAATATTGTTTTAGATTAATACGATGAATTTAAACAATTAAATGCTTTTAAAAGTCGATTTTAATTATTGTTGTACTTCAAATGTTTTGTAATTACCTTTCAACTCTTAAATTACGAGTTAGTATTCGAATGAGAAACTGCAGGATGCTGTACAAAATAATAAATCGGATGTTGTACAAAATAATATATTTCACGTTTTTATTTTTCATGATATTTTTCCAGTTACAAAAGCGTGTGTTAAATTTGTCTTTTTATGCTACGCTAATCTTAATAGATTTTTCTATCATGTGTTACATGGCAATTTATTTTGAATCTAATATGTTGAATAAGTGTCGTACATATACTATATATATATATATATATAGTTAGGTATAAATTTGCATCTTAATAATCACAATGTACTAAACATATATATATTTAAGTAAGAAGTTAGTTATACTTATCAATATTGATTTAGAATAAAAGCTAAATTTTTCGTGAATGAATATTGAATACTGTTTACAACTTATTTATCATTAATCAATGCAACACACTTCCAATAATTTGCATTTAAAGTAAATTAAAATTTGTCTTAATAAAACATGTTTTTTAAAAATACATTTAATTATACCACACATAAATTTTCTTACATTTAAATTTATAAATACTCATAATATTGAAGCAATTGTGTTACAATCCAAGAGGGAAAATATACTGGGCACAAAAATGTTAAAAGAAATAAATTGTATATTTATTAAAAATTATTCTGTTGAGTAAGCTTTAATTTAATAAATTAGCATTTTTATAAATGCAAACTAAATTCTTTGTATATTCTTCTCATTAAACAGCGACCGCTAGATAATAGACTAATATAATTTTTCCTCTTCCTAAAAGCACTTTTAATGATACAAAATAAACAAACTATTCCTATTTTGCATTCTTTGTGAATGAAATTCACGCAATTTACCCTAAATTGAGCTTACTTCAATGATAATTGAGACATAAAACAAAGAAAAGAAGGAAACAAAAAAAGTTCACAACTTTCAAAGGAATCTCTTCAATTTATTGTCTCTCGAAAGGACTATTTTTGATTTACTTCTTCCAAAAAGCAGGCAATCTTGATATTCGACTTCAAAGAATTTTCCAGAGAACTTTTTCCAAAAACTTCCGAACGAACCATTTAAGTGTCCGCAATTTACCCAGTTAACCACTTAAAATAATCTTCGTCATTTATGGTAATTCTTCGAGTCTGTGAATACATTACCTCGGTTAATTATTTCTCGAAATAATCACGGGGTAACGCCGCTTTAAGTGTATTCACTCCTTCCCCTTCGTTCAAGATATTCAGCTTTACTCTCTGCTAAATGTTTTTTGACGCGCTTCTCTCTCCCTTTCCTCATTTTTCGCTACGAAAACCGTCGTCGCCTGGCATTTTAAGGATTAAAATACCGATGACATTAAAATTCAGTATAAGAGAAGTGAAGGTGAAGTGAGATGAGAAAAGAGAAGGGGAAAAAATTGCGACGGAGAAACAACACGAACGTGATTACATTTCTGAAGTCATAGTTAGATTCTTTTTAAAATTTTTCATTCATTTAGAATGTAATTTTGTCGGGGTTCAACAGTAGATGCTATGAAAGCTCGGCGAAAATTGTTGATGGAGTTGGACTTTGAAATTGGAGCTATTTTCATGCAATGATAATTATCTCCGTAAAAGGAAATTGTCCATTCCTTGTATTCTGAGATTTATAATTTTTTTAATGTAGAACGGCGTTTTATAGAAAATGATCAGTACCTTCCGTCATTATACTTATAATTAAGATAGTTATATGGATGCATGTGTACTTTAGACTTTTATTTCATTCTTTTTTTTTTGTAAAGAAAGTAATTTTCAAAGGACTGTAGAATGTATAAATGTAGTTTTCATTCAACTTACAGTTAATCTCAGAACTAAGATCAGACCAGTATACGACAGCTGTTTGTCTAGTTTATATTATTTCTAATAATATATTGTATGGGATGAAACCAAAATATCTAAGAAAGGTTTTTAAAAATTATATATTTTCAATTCTCTGAAGTTAAATATTCAGTATTTTTTTTTAAAAAAAGTTTGTTTTTGAAAACAAAACTGAACATTATAACAAATTTTTTAAACTCTTATCTTCAGGGGAGCTTCTTCGTTGAAATTAAATAGCAGAAAAGGATATTAAAATATTTAATGCTGGAAATAGTAAAACGTATAATTAAAATGTGACAAACAATGTATTTTAAAATATTTATCAAAAAGTATAATTCAAAGAAAACCATTGGGTAAAGTCCTTCTACTCGTAAGTTAATAAAATAATCTATTATTAATTGTTATCCTTAGCAAGTTGTAAATTCATATAAGTGAGAGCAAAATAAATTTGACACAAAATCCGCGAATTAAAACTTATTTTATGGGGAAAATATTGTTTAAGAATATTATTTAAGTCTAACATTAATTTTAATTTTTCTTAAAATTTAGTACAACTTAAATTAAATTTATCTTTGTATATAATTTATTTAATAATCTAAAAATCAATTTGGGAAAAATACTTGGAAAAATAACTTGATAAGAATAAATTCTTAAAAAATTACAAGAGAATCTCCACAAAATAAGTATTATAAAGTCATTAATATCAATGAAAATTTACCATTTACATGGACTTCTTAAAAAGTCAACAAACAACTGTAAACATAATATGATTTTAAAGTAATAACTTATTTTCAATAAAAAAGAATAAAGATTTTTACACCTATGCTATCTCATCAATAGCAGAAAGAATAAAATTTTAAAACCTAGCATTTATCTCCTCTTTAAGTTAATATCGTTATCTTTGATGGCTTAAAAGTTACCATTTTCACGAAAGAAATAAAAAAAATTTCCCGAAAACGATAGTTCTATTACTTAGATAACTTTTAAATACGACTATTAAACATCATTTATTCAATGGCCACTTTTGAAACGCCCCGATAGTGAAAAAGAGCACCATGTAATAAGAACCGAAAGAGCAAAAATGAATCTGGAAGAAAAGACCTGGAATCTAAAAGTTATTTGCTAAGGATATCCGACAAAAGTAGTAATAACAATTCAAGAAATAAGAACCTATTCACATTCTAAGTTTTTACAATTCTAACGCGCTTTCAATTCTTTCGGTGTGATTCGTACTTTTTTCTCTTTCTCAGAAGGTAGTTACTCGAAATAATTTTTACATTCTGCGCAGAAAAAAAAAAAAGGAGGGGAAGGCAATTGTCATAGTCACTGTTGCAATGACCATTCCAAGATTCGAAATGTCACTTGATATATGATGTATCTCTTTTAAGCAGCATTTGCTCAATTCCTATTTTCCTCTTTAACAACGCCAAGAGATATGAAAGTAATGCCTAAACGACACTGTCATATCAGGAGTTGCACTTGATGACTGCAGACAAAGGAGGTGACAAAACTTAAAAAGTGAAAAAAAATTTACAAAAAAAACTGGAAAAAAAAGTCGTCGATACAAATCGCTTTTTCGGCAGAGGTTTTAAAAGAAGGAATTGTTCTTGGAGGTAACGGTAAGGAGAGGTGGGGGAAAGGATTGAAAAAGATAAAAATATGAAACAAAAAAAAGGAGGGGGAAGTAGAAAACGGGAAAAAGACGAAGTGAAATCAGTGTCCGTAGAATCATTAAGGTACCGAGATATATCTGGGAGGGCACGATACATCTTCATAAGTCACTCTTCGGGTTCTTACAGACCGCCCGGCAGACAATAACTACAGGAGAAATTTTTCTGGGCGGAAATGCAAATTCTCCATCTCCTTTTTTTATTCGTTCTTTCGTTTTTCTTGTAGTTTTTTTTATTTCTTTTCTTTCATTCCTTTTCCCACTGATACTTTTCTGAGTTCATCACTCCGAAATGCACAATCATACTGGATGTGAAGATCGTCACTTGATCTTTTCTCGTAGACCCTCTTCTCACCCCCCTCCCGTTGCCACCAGGAGGGAAATTTTTGCACCGTGCTAGGCCTCTTAACACCGTACATGATGATGTGAAGGAGAAATTTACTAGAGCGTATTCAGGACGACCCTCCCCTACCCCTTTTTTTCCACCAAAAAATCACCTACTGCACCCTCTTCTTCACTCTCTACTTTATTCTTGGTTCCCTTAAAGCGTGTTAAGTTCCTATAACCCGTTATAGAGAAGGGTACTTAAGCAAAATTGTCATATATTAAATAAAATAAAGCTCTAAAAATAAAAGAATAACTCCCGATGCAGTAAAAGTTCTGTGACTTCCTTCCTTCTAGCTTTAAAGGTGACGTATTATTACACTCAACCTCATCTTTTCTTTTTCTTCTTCATTCTCCCGCTTGAAAAGAAGGCAGATCTTTCTTTTGACATTTGCATGAATTATTTTTAAGCTTTTAAGTTCGTTTCATGCGAGTGACTTATGATTGAGGTTTAAAGTCAGGGTAATAATGAGGCTTCCTGTTTAATTTAAACGAAGGACACGGTAAATTGTTTATAAAGGGATTTAATGACGTGTATTGTTTTTTAAGCCGATATCGTCCTTTTAATAGAATTCGATAAGCAGTTTTTGCTATGTAATCTTTATAATAAATTAATAAAAATTGATTTTCTGTTAATTTAATTTATTTCAATTCGCGCTTTTTTTAGTTTTAGTTTTTATTGTTTTCAGATAATTTTGAAACATTAACTTTAAGAAAATTTATTGATTTACTTTTTATTTTAAAAAGTTACTGTTTTTACATTATTTCCTTACTTCTCCTAAGTTAAACTAATGTGAGAAATACTTCACTATTTAGCTCTTTCACATCCATTTTTCTTCTTTTTAAATTTTCACAACAGACACAGTTTTCTATATCACACACTGATTATTTAACTAACCAAATATTTTAAACACTGTTTCAAAATTTATTACATTAATATTAGTATCAACTTATTTAAATGAAATTTTATTGAAGACTCAATAAATTTTAAGACACTGTTATCAATAATATACTTCATAACAGATTTTTTACTTAACAGGCATTATAACTTGAACCGAAAAAGAATATCGCGGATCATGAAATTATGTGACAATTATATATAGTATAGAATAGTTTATGATACCTACAAATGTCTTATAATTTGGTGTTTCGGGGAAAAAAGCATTTTTAACTGAAAAAAGAGGTCTACAGGAGAAAAAAATCAAATTTAGTGTAGTCCTGTAAATGAACTATAAAGCTGTTGATGTTTTGAAAAGCCTAGTTTTAAATTTAAGAAAGATAAAAGACTTTTAAAACATTTAAGAAAGATTCAAATTTTAAGTTGTTATCGTAATAGTCATTTATATATATATATATATGTGTGTGTGTGTGTTATTGTATTATTGTCATATTACAACACAAAAGGCTGTTGGCAGTTAACTTCGCTATTTTAAATTAGATAACGAGAACTATAATTTTATATAATTCACACTTATATAAAATTATATAAGTGTGTATTATATCAGACAGAGTAGTCGGAAAACTAACCGATTTTTCCTATTTCTAGAAAAATTTAAAAAAAAAAAACTGGTAAATTTTAGAAACACTTTAAACCTCGAATATACATCAACAAATTGAAAATAAGTATCTTATTTTTAATGTATACAGTGGCAAAAGCTAATAAGAGAGAAAATTATTTAATTTTTAATTTTGTTTTCGATCGATGTTTCGTTTTTTAAAGATGTTATTTATTACTTAATTTTTGAGTTTTTTTTTTAAATTTGTAAAATACTGTTTTTTCAATATCTTTTCTTTAATAGTTTGTTAAGTATTTTTTTTTTACAAAAAAAATTTTGGTTTATTTAATTCAATCAATTTAGTGTTATAGTTTCATTTAAATCAGTAAATAAGTTTTTACCTTGGCGATGAATTTCTTCTCGGAGTGCAGTGTGTAAGAGAGAGAGAGAGAAAGTAGTATAGACTGTTTTATTATTATTATTATTTGAAATTTGTTACAGATTTTTAAATGATTAGACAATTAGTTTCTTTCTACAATTGTCTTTGTGTTCTTCAAGAAATTTCAGCATTATTTCTGTTGACGTGTCATTAGTAATTTTTTATATTACAATTTGTTTTAGAATGCTTACTTTTTTTTACTAATTTTTGGCTCAATTATTATTTCTCTTTTTATTCATATTTTAATTGGTTTTATAATATTTTAGACACTTAGTTATGTGTAATTTTGTTGTTTGCAGTTAAATTGAAGATGATTACTATATTTATCTCCTTTCACAGGTTGATTTTTTAACTATGCTGATTTTTGATTTATAATTATATAATTTTTATAATGCAATTCACTAAACTATGATGGATTATTCGGTAATTATCGTAATAAACACACATTTTTCCCATTCGAATGTTATAACTGCATTCTTTGTGTTCTTTGATAGATTTTTTTTTTAATTTTTATCTTTAGGTTTTAAGTCTTAGATTATTTAGTTATTATTTAATTTTTTTTTATCTGATTTGCATAAATATTAATTTTTGAATGATTTCTTTAAATATTTAGTTTTTATTTATTAATAGAGTATCGATTTTACGTTGGATATTCTTAGATTGTTATACACGCACACACACACACATATATATACAATATGTATTAAAACACTATGAATTCATATTCATGGAACTATCATTAATTTCCAAATTGTATTATTTTTAAGGGTGTTTGCAAAAAGCATAATAATTATGTAAATTTAAACTTAATGAAACCCATTATCTTTAATATTAAAAGTTCAGTTTCATGTTTAAAAAATCATTCAAAAATATATTTCGTGACTGATAACAGCTGTGTAGAACATCATTCCAATTAATGATTATTTCATTGAAATAAACTATGAACTATCAAATCATTCTTAAAAACTTTTCCTATTCTAATTCAGATGCACAATCGGTATCGTCTCTCTTTTAAATAAAAGCAAAAATTTCCTTTCAAAAAGTAAGGGAGAAATTCTCTCCCACCATCATAAAAATACACATTACCCATCTCCAAAGTCAATTAAAACATGCAGAAACTAAAAATCTAGTACAGGAACGGAGGTGGGTGTAGAAATCATTACTGCAATCACAGAACACGTCTGTTAATTTTGTACGAAACCCTAACCCCACCCCTTTTACTCCCCTCTCTAGTTTAACTTTTCTATTAAAATTCTCCGCGACATCTTTAATTGTTTCTAACTCTTAACGATAAGGCAAAACCTCTTTTTCAAACAGATCATTTTTGCCGGAGGGTGAGAGGAAGGGTCTGTCTTTCAGTTTGCACCGAAAATTTTGAAGACATTAACCTCACATAAAACGAAAGCAGCGTCTGAATAATTATAAACAAACAGGGAAAAAGGGAAAAAGCCTGTCTCTATCTCCCTCTCTCACGTTTTAATGAAGAGACTAATTTTCGCTTCGCAGTAGCTTTAATTGCCCCAGTCTTGCAAATTAGACGAAAACTGTGGATCTCTATGCTAGTGATTCGAAATAATTTTACTTGCAGTCGCTTGGGTGTGGAATAATTGCGTCAATGCCTAGAGGTATGCGATAGAGAAAAATTTAGAAGACATAATTAGATATACATTCCGAAAGAGAGGTTTGCGTACGAGGGTGTGCGTGTTACCATCGAGGCAAAAGGAAGAGATTTCCTCGTTTCAGGTATGTTTTGCAGAAGGTAGTAGGGTGCATATGCAAATCATCAATTGATGCTGTTGTATGAAGATCTCTGACCTTACATATTAATATGAATATATGAACCAAAAAGGAAAATTAATTATAACATTTGTAAATTATTAGTGTGTTTAGTTATGTATCTTTCTGTTTCTCTATTTCTTGATTTTAAAAATATTATGTTCATTTTTCTGTTATTATCTAAAAAATTTATTCGTAGATAATCTTGTAATTTTAACAAATTCTATTTTGTGATTTTAGTTATATATAATTTTTAATTCTTTTCCAACTATCTTATTATTTTAATGAAATTTTATTTAGTATGTATTATTGTAGTTGCTTATAAATTATTAAAATGTCTACATAGGTCCAATACTGTTTATAAAAGTTACTAACGATTACGAATGAAAATGAAAAACTATAAAATTATAATGAAATTGAAAATTTAAAGTATAAATCAATATATATTTGTTGATTTTTAGTACATATTAATAACTTTATTAATAATTTTATGGTGTATATAAATATCTTAAATTTCAAATTTCATTCATTTAACTTACTGACTGTTAGTATTAATCTTTCTGGTATCAAATGAGTAATGATTAATGAGTGAGTCAGTAAAGGTAACTGTCACAACAATGATAGTTTTCATAGACCTGAGGCCTAATTCCAGTATGTCAATGCTACTTGAAAATGAGGAATTTTATAAATAAAAAAAAGAGTGAAGCAGTGCACTGGGTGAATAAGAAGTTGAGACTTAATTAAAGTTATTTATTTAAAACATATCTTACCTTATAGGTTAAATCAATAATTTGCTCCATCACAAAAATTTACATTTACAAGAATCAGTCTAAATAATCAAAATGTCAAATAATTAAACCATTTTAATATTTATTATTTCATTTTATTATTTATGAATAATCAAATACCAAAATGTTTAGCACAACTGTGAGAAAATCCTCATACGTCTACGCTTAAAGATTAATATTATAAAATTTTTCTTATCTTGCAACTGCCTTACAGGATCCGAGTCAGATCTAAACTTTCAGGCTGGAACCGACTAAATATCTTTTCATCACACTTCACTAATCGTCGAGACTGTAATTAATTTCTTCTGAGCGTATGCACAACCCTTATCCCGTAGTTCAAATTTTCTGATTTCTCTCTCACATACTGCTATTGCCAATATTAAATTCTTCACGTGTTAAGAGTGCTATCTCACCAATCTTATTCTCTACATCAATATTCCTATTCTAATTTGCATAAGTCACAGCTCATTCACAAGAAAAGTTTCTCGAGGGAAACAACGTCAAAACAAAATCCCAAGATACAGCTCGAAGGTAAATACGCGAGAGAACCGTTACACATTTACATTTGAAAAATATACAGAAAATTCTTTCACGTATAACTAAGGCAAGCTTTTGATAATCTCATAAATACACTCATTTTAAAAAAAGTTGTGCAGATTATATATTAACATTATATAACACAGTTTTGAATGAAACTAACATAATATTAATAAAATACTTGCTAGATTCAGACTAAAATACTTGTCATATTTAGACTTTAAGGAAAATTTTATTTTCAAGGCTTATTTTTACTTTTCCTCTAAATGCATTTCCTTCTTCCTTCATCCTTTAAAATTTGTTATGGAATTTCTTTTTCTTATTTTTTTTCTTGAAACTATACAAACTGCTATTAAAATAAAGATAAAGGTGGGAATGAAACATATTTGAAGTTTGTTACCGTAAATATGAAGAAGGCATTTACAAAATGAAATTATTTTATAAAAAGTTAAGGATTATTGTAATTAATAAACATCAGCAAGCTCAATGGTCCCCATTTAGAAATTAGTGATTATCATTGTTTCACCATAACAGGCTGGATCCATTAAAAGTACCAGGACACGTAGGGGAAAATAAAATCCCGAATTTAAGATACTTCCTTTTTTGTGACTTTTATGTTTTAAAACTATTCGTAAAGCTTAGGAATTTTGTGAGCCTTATAATGATATTTTAGTTATTTTATTGAACTATAAAAATATTTTTTTAACCAGAAAGTTTTTCTTTTTATTTAAGTTGAATATTAACCTGGTTTTTCAGATATATTTGCAACGATGTACCATTTCTTAAAATAATATTTGATAAATATACAAGGTAATTTGCTCCTCATTGTGAAACGATGCACAAAATATAGTGAACTAACTTTTTTATTGATATTACAGTATATTTTCTTCGTAAAAAAATTATAGAACTTTATAATTTTGGAAATTTTAATTTTTTTTTCATATTAAAAATATTTCTTAAAATTTAGATATTACTTAGAAAAAAAATATTTTTTGTTCACTATATATATAAGTACCGTTTAGAAGTATAAAAAATTTGGAGAACCATAATAGTTTTCCTTAAAATGGTACCTAAATACAAATACATCTCACAAAATGATGATCATATCTAACTAAGAGGGGGGGGGGATCTATAGTATTATAGAATGATTAAAATATCATTATCAAGCAAACAAACATGAGAAACATGTAAACCCTACTAATAAATTGATAAAGTATGTATAAAAAAAACAAGGAGTTTTAGACATGGTGTTCCACAATTCCGTACATGCTCTGGTATCCTTTAATAGCCATGGCATGGAATAGTGAGACAATGAACTAAATCTTTACGATACTAGTGAGGCATCGTGTGGATGCTAAAAGAGTGAAGTAAACTAACATGTCATCTGCGTCACTTGACTACTGTTTAGAACTACGAGGTTCTACGCAAATTGCGCTCATATAGGATCTAATGTTGGTGACGAATCTTTTTAATAATAACTATAGAAGTGAAAACGTATCAATAACTGTCCAAGATGAAATAACTTTTAGTCTAAATAACAGCACTGCAAAAAACAACAGGACATCTTTTCTTCGGACCCAATGGTCGAGGGTTCAAGGTCAACTGTACTTCCCCGCCATAGGCTGGAAAACATTACCTCATATAGTATCGAAGTGACATCAATTCAAAATAACCAAAAACCCTGTAAATATTGTGTCGATCAAATCTATACTAAGTACAGTTGCAAACATTTCACACTCACACGCACACTGCATTATCATATTTAGTTATTTAGAAAGGAACACATGAGTAAACTTTTCTTGTACCATACCAGTAAGTTCAGTAAATGTATATTTTAAACAACAGTTCAATGCTTTTGTAAAAAATTTTAAGCAAAAATAACGCTTAGTATAATTTTTAAAATGCTATTTGTGCCTCTTATAGTTTTTAACCTTAATTTTTAATACTTTCATTGTTATGTTTATTATTATTATTTGGTTTCCAATCATAATTTTTCTTTTCTTTTTTTATGCTAGATTGCTACTGAAAGGAGTTCAAATTTCTCATCACATGTGAACAACTTAAGCTAAAGTCGATGAAAATAATTGTACTAATGCAATTAATGTGCGCCAAGACAGAAAAAAAGGAAGCAGAAAATTTTGGAAATTAATGATGAACAAAATGCCTTTGAAGTACAAAGAGAAAAATGTTTTCCAATTTTTCCAAAGTATTAGTGCATTATACTTGATTAAATAAAGTTTAAAATCGCAGCAAACTGACTACAAGAAGAAAAAACATCGAAGAATGCGTCAACATGATATTTAAAAAAGCAATTCATTAAAAACCTAAATTTTAAGCGTATTAACAGCAGTATTATTTTTAAAAAAATTTAAAGGATGTTTCAAAAAATATCTGTTTTTTTATGTCAGGTGGTGCTCATAAGCCAATTTAGAGAACATTGTATGCTGCCGTCTGTTAAGTGCCTCCAAAACAAATTTGACACTGATTCATTAGTTAGTTTTGATTTGACAGCCATTTGCTGCCTAATCAAAATCTGATTGGAGTCGTGCCAACATCATTTTGTGTTGGATTGTCACCTTCGATGGGGCTTGAATTCATCTTTATATACCTGAAACCAAGTAACAATCAATACGATGAGTTGTTTCCGGCGAATTTACAAAAAAAGGAGACAGTCTTATCACCCGGAAGAGGTACGACGACGATGCTTTGGGATATGAAGGGTGCCATACTAACGGATTTCTGAGGGAGAAAACGAGCGCTAAATAATTCTTCATTGAGTTTACCCCCTTCCCTTTTCCCATTTTTATATCCCAATTTTTAATTCCTAACACGGGTACTTTTTGAAAAAGCCTCGCTTAACATAGGAGATTTCTATTTTATATAAACTAAATCGAAAAAAAAATTATTTCATTTTGTAACTTCAGAATTACAAACAACTTAGAAACTATATCTATATATAGAGGATCTAATAATTAAAGCCTAACAAATAGTCTCTTTCCCTCATTAGAGAAAGAGTAACTCAACACTCCGATTTCGGAGGTCTAAAAGACCATTTGGCATTGAGAGAATTCCTATTAAAGTTTAGATAATGTACAGTTCAAGTTTAACAAATTCAAAAGCAGTTAAAGCCTTCAACCAGTTATAACCTATCACCGAAATTATAATGAATAAATATTTCATTGATTTATGTAACAAATCTTTATTCTATTTTACTGCTTGTTATATAAATTGAAGCAATGTATATGAAACACAGAATGTTTATTCAGAAATAAATACCATGTGAATATCGGTTCACGTTTCATAAATCAGAGAGCATATTATATTTATCATATTTTAATATTGTTTTATTTTTTGGTTAATAAATGGTTTAAAAGAAAAAAGCGTTTTTCTTTCCCCCCTTTCTGATGAAGGTAGAAACCCTCACACTACATGTTTTAATTTTCATCATTTTTCTACATGAATGTAATTTGAGATCATAATGAATTAAACGTCTTTACATTCTCATTGAAAAGCTAAAAAATTATCACTTAAATATTAATTTTCAAAACATTTAACAATCTTTTTTACAAATAAATGATAAATGTATTTGTCACTTAGAAAAGGCATTTCAATTAATAATAACATGAAGAAAATAATTATTTCGAATCCATCGTTTGATATGTGTACCATACTGTTGATTAATTAGAGGAAATAAAATTTTGAGGAAACACTGTGATAGATAACTGATGCATTTTATACGCGTAATTTTAAGAGCGTTATCTATCAAATTGAAATAATTATTTTTTTATATCATATATATAAACATTGTTCACAAAGACTCTACAATTAAATCGTTAATTTTTATTTTTAAGAAAATAAAGTTCGCAGTCCCAATAAATATTATATTTTTAAATTATAAAGAAATCCATGAAAGAATAATTTTATAGAATTTTATAACGAATATTAAAATCATATATAATATTTTCTGCATCAATATAAGAAATGTTTATGTAGCTGTGCATAAGAAACACAGAAAAAAATGTTCATGTCGCGTTGTAACCACACATCTAAGATGATTTTTGTACCCAAAGTTTTACAGGTTGTTGTACATTTCATTTTCCAATGATTTTCACAAAAAAAAAAAATAAATAAATAAAAATACATATTTGCATCAAATCTGGACTATTAAATATGTAAAATGATTCTACAGGCCTTTAAATTATTAAAACAAATATCACAGCACGAGCATTTTAAATTCAGATTACTGAAATTTTAATAGATGAAAAATACGTGAAAGTAACCAAGACACCTTCATAAAGGAAAGAACAATTTTATTTTATGCATAAGTTAAATAATTCTCATTGTTTTTTTTTAAATTAAAAGCAATGAAAATAATTATTCTTTAACACATTGATCTATCTGTATATTTATGCAGATGTTAATATAAAGAAAGCCACGCTTATAAACATAAATAGTTATAACAGAGCAATTAATAATCACATTTTCATTTAAAGTTGTAAGTCGTGTAAGTACTTGAAATCTATCTCTCTTACATAAAATGAGTGAGCTGTATTCATAACTTTAAAAGTTTACAAAATGCCTAAAAGCATAACATTCTGTTTAATGAACCTAATTATAATTTCAAAGTTAGAATTTAATAAAATATTTTTATAAAACTTTTCATTTTATGATTCCCAGATTTCCCTTAATTTTTATACAAATATTGTGCTGTAACTAAAATTTGAGAATGTTCATCAGAAAAAAATTATGTCCATTCTGTAGGGAATAACTCCATTTTAACATAATGGAAATATCAGCACTATGAATTAGATTTTGAGGAAAATGTGTACCAGATTTCTAAAAAACAGCATTTCAGAAAAACGCAAATAAAAACATTTTTCTCCATGGCATGGCACACTTGTTAACAATTTTAAAATTTATTTTGCTAGTATTCAATTTATCAAATTCTCATTAATAATATACTAATGGAATCGAAAAAGTACTCTATATTTTTAAACATCAAAATCAAAAAATGTAATATGTTTTGAGGATTCGTTACCTTATATCTAAGATTATTTTTCAAAAATTACAAGCCACGTCCCAAAGGAGTCTAAAAACAACTGGCCATATTCTGTATAAGTTTGTTGACAATTTTAAAATTTATTTTTCTAGTGTTCTATTTATCGAATTCTCATAAATAATATACCAATGAAATCGGAGAAGCGTTCCATATTTTTAACACAAAGACCAAATAACGTAAAATGTGATGTTGTTTAAGATATCGTTATCTTAAATCTAAATTTGCCTCTTTCAAATTCCCAAGCCACATCGCTAAGGCGTCTAAAAATAATTGGCCATAGTTTGTATACGCACCCCTCAGCTAACTTATGAATGTTGGAGATTCGGCATGTGAGGATGCAACATGGGGGTAAACTTCATCACGTCCTGAGAACACACATGCCAGGGGAGGGTCGAAATTAAAAAACAAGAACTCTCTCAGCGGATTGGAGGCGCGTAATAATAATAAAAGTAGGAAAAAAGGGGGGCAAAAGTTAACGCCACTATGAGAAAGCCTCCGAGGTGAACTGCGTGTTGCTCGGCCTCATTACGGAATCTGTTACAAGTTACAGCCGAAATTAAGTTTGCGCCAGAAGCGTTCGACTGAGTACGTTTGACAGGGAAAAGGGGATGAGATGCTACTGTGGGCATTCGGAAAGGAACCAAGGAGGATTTAAAGATGAATTGTCTAATGCATCCCGAACATCAGTCCAGTGAAGTTATTCTGGCCATTTGATGGGTGTCTGTTGAAAGATGTGCGTGTCATATTTGAAGAACCAAGGAATTTGTGAGAGATTAAAAAGGTATAAAGAAGTAAGAAATGTTTGTGCTAATTGTAAGTGTGAACACTATGGTAGTAGTAATGTTCTTTAAGTCATAGAAAATTATTAAGAATGTATACCAATTCTCCCGTTTTGAAATCCAAATTATGTTTTGCGATGTTTTTTTTTTTTTTAATATTTTGAATATTATATAATGCTTTCACATATGAATTTTTTTAAACATTTTTCCTTATCTTTTGAATATTTGTAAGCAGTCATGTTCAATTTTCTTTGAATCATACTCTCTCATTTTTTTTACTTTGAGTTTGGCACAATGTATCCCAAGAGGACTCAATACTATAAACTCATACTACAAACCAATCTCAATTTTTTTCTTCAAAAGTTTGGTTTCAAATTTTGTCAAACTGAATGCAGTTGAAGAGTGTTTTTAAAATTAAACTTTGTTTAAGATGAATGAGTCAAAAATTAGATGCGCTATGTTATCAATATATTAATACCTCTTTATTAAAATATAGTCCTGTAAAAAAATTTAAATTTTCATAAACGACTGCAAAGTAAGAGTATATGATACCTGAAATTAAAAACAAAAAACAATTTCCATAAATTATCATCAATATGGTCAGAATAATACCTTACGTATATTTTCCAATCGTATCTTTGGTGATTTAAAGTGAAAAAATGTTAATTTAAATCTACTTGAATCTTAAATTTTCTGAATCTTTCCTTTCCATTAAATTTTAAAATTATATTATCCTTCTAAATTTTCTTTAGGTAATCTAAACATGGGAACAACAGTGAAAAAATCTTGAACTACTATTGATATTCTGAGAAGCATTAAAACATTTGATATATTTTTACCTTAGAAACATTTACGAGTAACATGCTATAAAGAATAAAAAAATAATAATTATTAAAAGGACGTAATAATGTATATTTTTTCAATACTATGTTTAAAAGAATATAACAATTGCTAAAATATAGATTTTATTAATAGATTTTCACTAATGAATTTCATATTGCACCGTATATGAATTTTTATAGCATGTCAATTTAATAAAAGATAAATAATTCCAAATTTTAGAAATCGTAATCAGTTTCTTAACGCAGCAAAGCAACGAATATTTTTCACAATACTCATCGTCGTAAATTTTTGAAACAACACAAAACGCTTGGTTCTCTTTGGCAAAACAGGTTCAAATGGAATCCATATAAGCGTAGCTTCAAATTCGCACTTTACTAAAGAGTTCCAGTTTCAAATTGGCCAACGAGGAAACTTTTTCATATCAATCTCAATCTTTGGGGAAAAAAGACGATAAATAAAGTTCTAGACAAACATGTCGTTCAGAATAAAGCATGTAAATGGTGATAAATACTATCAGACAAGACAAAATAATTACAATTAGATTTCGCAAAATATTATTGAAATTTACCCTGTCGAAATCCTTATGGAGGTTTAATTTAATGAAAATTGGTATTTTAATAGGTTTTTAAACATGTCAGTTTAGAAACCTTATAATGCATTTCAAAATGAATTTGTAGCAATGTTTATTTGTATAAGTCTTAAACATTAGAAAAATAACAACAACAAAAAAACTGTACTTATTTTAATGCAGATTTGCTAACTAGGTTTTAAGAGATAATACTTTTTGTTGGGCTTAAAGCTCACATTTTTTAGAGTTAAAAAGCATGGCATTTTTTTTTATTTGAAATTCTTAAAAATTGCTTCATTAAATTTAAGAAAAAATCCGTATTAAATGTTTTCTGTTATTTATCCATTTGTTTAAATGATGTGTTCTTAACGAATGAGAGTCAAAATTTCTTAAAACTTTTTATAATGGTTTATATTTTCATAAAAATAATAGCTTATAAATATATTATACATGTGTACAAAAATTCCATGTACAGGGATCTATTTGAAGTGCTTCTGTTAGATCATTTCTCTTTTCAAATGATATCAAACAGGTTTCTGAACTTTACTGAATAAATAAGATTTAGCATATTTGAATATTTTAAAATAAACACATACATGCTTAAAATGTAAATGTATAAGTACTTTGAGGTTTTTTTCAACTGCCTAACAATTTAACAGTTATGTATTTAAAAACCTTTAAAAAATAATGGAATATTTGTTCTTCATTCTTTTATTTTAATTTTTTAATCATATGTCTACACACACGCATATTTATATGTATATATAACATATGTGCGTGCGCGTGCGCATGTTTGCATGTGTATATATTTTTAATCTTTAAGAAAAACATAATCTTTTTTCCCCCTGCAAATCAATCATTACATTAAAAGTAACTTTTTAAAATCGTTAGCAAAATATAATTTCCTTACTAAGAATTGGGATTATAAAGTAAAGAACTATACAAATAAGGAAAACGATAATGAACATATTAGCCTATACATAATAAGGTAGATCTTTTAATTCAAGCAATGGAAATAGAAAAATGGATAAAAATTTAAAATGATTTTTCAATTGCTTACAGGAAATAAATTTAAATGATGTTTTGTCCCTTTCATAACTGAAAGTTATTGTTAAAAAATACTTTTTTTTACATGATTCAAATGGAGTATCTAACACAGTATCATTTAATGAGCCAAAGTTTGAGAATTGATCTGTTTCTATTAACGTCGCACGAGAAGCAACATGAAGAATATTGGTGACGGACCTCGTAATTTTGAGCTTCGGTCAAGTGACGAGGACGACACCTGAGCTGGCATCTCCCTCTCCTTACTTTCATATCACGCCAGCGAGAGGATTTTGTTCCCCGACAGACTTAACGTGCATCAACTTCAGTGGCTCGAACCAATGACTCGACATAAATTGCTTACGATTCAGGGACCATGACCACTAGGCTATCATGGCCACTGAATGTTTAAAAAACAAAAAAAGAAATGTTACAAAAGTTTAAATTGGTCTAATTAGAATTTAATCTGAAAAAATGAAAACATATGTTTCTTCTCTTAAATATGTGGCAATAATTTTTCTTTCTTTTAGAACCTACAGAAACTGTTATATTGAAGCTAAAAGTACTATGCCGCATTTCTTAAGTTTATATGTGACCTTTGCATGTGATTAGATTTACCGGAAAAATTACGAATTCAATAAATGGGGTTCAGACAGAAGTTATGTAGGCTTTTTCATGTTTAACAAGGTATATATGTATATAAAAAGAAATTTCGTTTCAGAGACATACAAGGTGCTCTTTTGTAAATCTGCTATATTCAAAGAAATGCTTTCGATATTTTGATCATTTCAAATGCTTAACTTCATATATAACATAGAGCAACTTACAGAAAATATCAACAAACTGAAAGAGAGGGGGGGAAAAACGGGATCCGGAACAGACATTTACGATGGTAGCAAACCTGAAACTCCCGTTTTCTTCCCACCTAACTCTCATATCATTTCCTATCCTTTACACAAAAAAATACGCAAGGGAAGGGAAAAAAAACCTCTTCCCCCTTATCTTCTACGTTCTAAGTAATGCCACCAAGAAATAGAGCTCCTTAATAATTGAACTCCATCCTGTTGGCTGTCGTGTCTAAAGCTTCGACCATGTATAATGCAGCCAGCTCTTCAAGTGACGTAGTAGCTCTCCTCCCTCTCCCTTCCTCCCTTTTCTCAAATAGATTAAAGACGGAGAGCGAACAAGCAATGAATAATTGAAGCTGTGTGTATGCGAAGAATCGAAGAGAAAGATTTGGAGCAAAGGGAAGAGTGGATTCTTTTTAAATAAAAAAAGGAGAAAGAGAGAGAGAGATGCACAATATCATATCGCTCTTCCAAGCACTTTTTAACGAAGAGAAAAGGCGCAAAGGGTTGTTCTTTTACACCTTTAAATATTTTCGACTTTTTGGAAACATAATCGAACCCTCTTGCATTTTTAACGGTTAAGGGAGTCGGACTCCCAGTTAGGTTCGCTGAAAGCAGCTAATTTGTGCAAATGTAAGGTTCGATTTGAGTTAATTTTTGTTCCGACGTTTCGAAAAGTGATTTGAGGCGATACGAGAACTGCATTAGTTTTCTTTCTTCTTTTTAACTCATTTGTTTTCTTTTCCTTCTTTTATTTATTTATATTTTTTCTTACTCTTATCACTTTTCAATTCCTTTTCATTTCGGAAATTTATTTCCGTTTTTAAGAGCTCATTTCTGTTCTAAGAGGAGATGCAGCGATATTCGAAATAGATTTTAAATTGGTTAAATTTATTATCTGTCTTGGAGTTGTTTAGTTAATTTAAGAAGCTAGTTTTCTTTTTTTTTCTCTCGGGCATGGGAGTGAAATGTAACCTAAAGAATCATTTGCAATATATTTCCACGTATTTTTTATACTCAATAAGATGTGGCATAGTTCGTAAAACAAATACAAGATTATGAATTCGAATATTACTTACAGCATGGTATATTTAGTACTTGCATATTTCTTTTCAAAATAAGAAGAGGGAAAGTACAAAAAATGTTACTTTTAACTGTTAAATTGGTGGCATTTTATTTTGCTTAGAAATATGCGAAAACAGAGATTTTTAAGAAAGCTTAGTAGAGACAGAAGGAGAGATAATGTAATAATTTAAATTTTGTGAGCTAGTTTCAGAAGGAATGATGTAAAGCACTTATAAAAATAACAAAGTACTTAATGGTAAAAGATCGAGCAGGCATTATTAACAAATGAGGTAACAAAAATCTTATAAAACAAGTAATTTGACGTATCCATTTAAATAAGTTAGAAGTGCACTAGAAAATTTTTATATAATATTTATACCTGTAGATCTAATACATAAAATTAAAAAAACATTTCTTAGAAATAAAAAGTGTTGAGCGAAGTAATCTATAAATCATCTTTTCCATAACTAATCTACACGAGAGTGGTACAAAAAGTACTTTTTGAAGACAGAAGGTATTATTAAAGCCAATTAGTATTACCGTCATGCTAAACGGCTTCATAAAATAAAGTTGACATTGATTCATTTGTTAGTTTTAATTTGGCAGTAATTTGCAGCCAAATCAAAGTTTGATTAGTGTCACGTTGAGTTATCAATGTCATTTTGCTTTGATTTGTCCCCATCGATGAGACCTGGATTCATCCTATACACTGGAAACCATCAATAATCCGAACAACGGTTGGCTTTCTGTTGCATTGCTCCAAAGAAGGCTGATACGGTCCATTCGGTCAAAAAGTTACGGTAACTATTTCTTGGGATGTAATGAAATTTCTTCATTACTCATGAACTTCTTAGAAAAACGATAAATGGACATTATTACAAATATAATTCTCCTGTATTATTTCTTTCGCTCTTTCTCTTTCACTTAGTTGTGTCATTATTAATTTATCTTTAACAAATCAATGGTCAATGAGTAGAAAGTGATAAAGATATGATAACCAAGTTTTTTTCCCCTTCAGATCTACGAATATTCAAAAGTCCTTCCCTAGCTTACTAAATCTGTATACATACCCTATACATATCAGAATTTAACGCTTAATGCAATAATTTCGTACTTATATGCTCTGAATGAATCGGGTTTGAGTCCTTCACTCTTTGTAAATCATCTCTATGTTTACTTCTAAAGCTTCTTACTCAGCGTGGGTATGATACAGATGTTTCTCATTGATTACTTCAGCTTACTATCTCTAGCACCAAACAACTTCAGTATCAAGTTTTTCACTGTCTATAAATGTAATTTTGCTGTGCTATCCATTACAATTTAGTAATTTTAATATAAGCTTTATAAGCCAAGTTTTATCCATTGGGAGAAATTTTCAATACAAATAACTTCTAAAGAGTCAGTTGAACGTAAAAAGATTATAAAGTGAGTACTCCTATTCCCATTTCCTCTTCCTGGTACCCCATTTCCTATTTCTAACACAAGTACTTCTTTAACCTCTCTTGCACATTCACACGTATACATTAATACCTCCCATTAAGGGACGTTCATAGGGCAGGCATGCTGTACCTTAAACAGAGGTGTTCCACAGTAAAAGGTAAATGTATATTCTATTCAAAAGGACTAGGACCAACAGAATAATAGAAGTGTCCCTTCATAGAGATGTCCTTAATAAAAGGTAAATACATATACTATTCAAAGGGACCGGGACCAACAGAATTGCCACTTACAAGAGGTGCTCGATTTATGAAAGAAATCCTTCGGGAAACAGAGAATTGACAAATTATTAAAAAACATCACCCTTATTTTTTTAAATAAATGTTTACTATAATTTTTTTATAATGTATATTAATATGTACTAATTGATGGGAAAAAAACATGATGAATAAATTACTATCATATCCTCGAAACTAATGTAGATATTTTAAAATAGGGAATGAAGAAGCAAAAATTGAAAACAATCATTCTAAAATGAAAGGGCCGCGAAA
>BMAW01015162.1:961259-993457 GCA_019974015.1 Nephila pilipes | reverse complement strand
CCCACACTCTCTCCCTCCCCCTCGCTCTCGTTAAATTCGTGTGACTCGACCTTTTTGCGTTCTATTGTGCTTATGTGTGTGTGTGTGTGTGTGTGTGTGCTTTAGATGGAAGAAAATAGTAAGTGTTGATTGACAAAAAAGAGAGTTGAAAATTGAAAAAAATAAATGACCAGAGAATCCCATGCGCACGTCACCAAATACTGCAAACTCCATGGGAGGAAGGAAGGACCATTTAGGTACCTCGAATGCATGAATTCCGTACTTCCTTCAAGACAATATGCTCCTGAGAAGAGACTTCCCGTTTGGAACAACAGAAACTGCTTCATATGAAGTTCGCCTTAACCTTAAAACTCTCCCTCGGCGTATTATAAAATTTAGAAGAGGGAGGTACCAGAACATGTGTCACATGCTTGCCATTTAATAGAGTTTCTATAATGGAAAGAGTAAGTATGTTGCCAAATTTTTTTCTTCTAATCTTTATCATTCTATAAACTATTGTATATTTGTATGTTTAAATATCCTGCTATATTAATAGATAAAAATTCTTTTTATAAAATGATATTATATATAATTTAATTTGCTCAACTGAAAACCGTTCCAAAAAAACTTCGTACATGCAAAAGTTGAAACTACAAGTAAATAGATTTGGGAGTGGAAAGGGACTCATTAAAATAAAATGCATTCATTCTTTCAGGCAATTTCCATGTTTTATCAATTTCTCAATAATTCGTACAGTCATATGGCTACTATCCATTTTTCCTTTCAGTGCTCAATGTTCAGCCCCTTCTCGTTATCGAAACTTTCAACAAAAACCGAGGAACCGCTACTGAGCTCCACTTTTTCAAATTCTTTAGTCAATAAACCCTCCCTGAAATCCAAACCTCAACTAAAGTACATCTGTAAAAGTAACAAAAATTTCAATTCTAACATTCAACCGGCCCCACAATGAAATCCCCCTTCCCCGTACTTTCGAACAGTATCAAGTGCTTTTCAACGGAGAAACTACTCCGGTTTTCTTTCAGCTTCGCAATTCAATGAAATCATGGGAAAACCATGGAAGCGCCGTAACCATTTGAAACGGGAATTGGAGGCCCCTGGGTAATGAAATCGTGGAAGAGACTCTGGCGGAATGGCAGTGTGGTGCAACATGGTGTAAAAGCAGATAAAAAAAAAGACGTGCACGCGTTCAGGGAAATGTCAAAGTGGTAGAGAAATCAATTTGACTTTTCCCAATCCGGCCACGTTGCGGGACAAAATAACGACCCGGTGTGAAAGTTTTACTTTATCTTGTAAAACTACGGTAGTATCTCTTGAGGCCGAAGAACAACTCGCAAAAGCAATGAGGATTGCTCCAAACAAAAAAAAAACGAAGAATGATTTCTCTGTGAAGCAAATTTGAGAACACAAAGGAATGTTTTTTGTTAAACTTTTGAAAGTACTCCATCTCCTCTTGATAGCTTGTTTTTGTCATACAAACGATTCCTCTTATTCCGCGTGTTAGGCAAAAATGCAGATTCATTTGACGTAGTTTTAAGTTTACAAGAAAAAAAGGTGTTTCCTTTCCTTTTATAATTATTGATTATAAAATTATTCAGGTTAGGCACTGGCGCAGCGTGGATTTCTTCCCCACGGTGAACCCTTTAATTTGACGCACCTTTTAGAAATAAAAATAATAATATCACAAATGCATTTCATACGCTTGAAAGTAAATTGCTTATAATTTGCTACATTAAATCGAATAATAATATTCTACGTAAGAAAAACCGCAAAGCTAATGAGAAGTTTAAGAGTAAACAAAACAAATATTCACCTTAACACTCCTAGATATTCGACAATCGGAAAAAACAAGTAAATTTGAATTTATAATAACTAAAAAATTTAGGTACACGGGAAACTTTATCAAAGTATAAAATAAACAATACCAATGCTAGAGTTCTCTGTTAAATAATAAAAAAGAGGAAGAAATTAAATGCCGTGTTGCTCATCATCACGAAGTTCAAGGATAATGTTTCAAAAATCAAAATGGACACAAATATTGCTTTTGCAGAATGGCAAACCCAGATCGTGGCTTTGTAAATTAGTGTGAATTAATCGCTTAGATTAAAGTTATTTGGAATTAATTTCTGATTAGATTAACAAAAGTCGAATTTGATATTATCGAAAAGAGTTTGAATAGAAATGAATGATTTGGAAAGCTAAGACTTCCTTATTTGAACATAAACTAGGATTAACTGAGTTTAGAGGGTTTCGAGAGAGTGTGATATTGCATGTATTTTGATAGATAAAAAAGAGTATTGGCCTTGTCTCATGTATTTTCAGCCGTAGTTATGAACTTATTGACTATTTAATTAGAAATTAAAAGGGCTGTGAAATTAAATAACGAAGAAAATACTTCACAAGTATACGCATCAAATTCTACTTATAATATGGTATCTACCACATTTTGCCCTTCAAATAACTCTTTGGGACTTTCATATGAAGTTTTTTGCATTTAAAATCTCTCCCAGTGAATGAAACGTGACTATAATAGATTAAAATAGAATTATTTGAGGAAATTCATTTATAAGCAATTAAGACTTTAACAGGGTTGTTAGCGGTAGGAAGAGTATGTGGAAGCTATAGATGAAGCACTAGTGCCAGCACGGACAAGCGTAAGAAGTTATAAGACCACAGCTAGGACGTAATTGCATAGATCTGTGAATCGGATGAATATCTTTAAATCTGTTAAGAACTCAGATCCGTGTAATCCACAGAAGTAATGTAGATTGTAACATGAGCTAAACGCAAAATTTCCCCTGAATGACATCTGGGTTTCATTTTGGATTTAAAATTCCCAACTTATTTCCAGTCAAATGAAACATGATGATACAAATTAAGGAAACTTTAGAAGTAGAGTGAACAGATATGATCAAGTCAAATAAAAGTGACAGAGAATTGAACTGAGATAATAAGGTTTCAGTAATAAGAAGGGTGCTAGTATAGATGATCGCGGGAGTCTTCTTGAGTGCCTACGAGAATTGCTGATAATAGGACCCAATGCTGTTTGATTGATTGAATATTTATTTGAAAGATGCACTCGTATCATATTCCAGTAAGCATATTATTTGATAGATAACAGAAGTTGTCAGTATTCTCAGATAAAGACTTGATACCAACGGAGAGCATCCTCCTTATTAAAGGATTAAAAAATTCTATTATATAATATAATTGATTATTTTAGCTTTACTTTGTCTGTGCTTGAATTTTTGAAATTTAGATATTTTGATTAGAATAACATTTAAGATGACAAACGAGACGGGTAACACGATAACATCACAAGATAATTATTATATGTTTTAAGATTACAGTCTGACGCGTATAGGGAATATCCACAGATGTAGTAGGCTAAGGATTGACTTTTGAGTAACAAAAGATCGCGATAAAAGCAGTTTTATTTCATTTATTGCCGAGCTTCATTCACTGGTGACTAACATACATAATTAGAAGAAAATATTACCGGGGCATTGCGGACTCTACACCGATCATTTCGATTGTCAAGTTGGCAATAAGAATGCATAATATCTCGGACTCTGACAACTTTTTAGTTAGTTCTTGCAGTCCGCTTCACCACCTGAAATTTTGAGCACTTCAAAAAATATTTGCTCTCATAGGCTTGTTAAAGATTTGATAAGTTTCTGGCGCCCTCTACTCAAGTGTGAAGCAAAAACTGATGACACAACTTTGTTCGAAATTGATATCACTTATTTTCAGAACGCTCTAAGAAACAGTTTAAGGGGTGAAAGAAATCTTATAGAGAAATAATTATGAGACTGAACGCAGTTCAAATTTGTCTTGGCGGTATACTGCAATATTCACCCACTCTTCCCTCCAAAAGGAAAGTCCATCGAATAGCCAAATCAAATTCCCCACTTCAAGTCACACTTTTCTAAATTTTTAACAAATTATCTGCTTTATGTTAATTTAATAAAATAAAAATTATATATATATATATATATATATCATAGTTGGAATTTCATCTCTAATTTTCTGATACAAATAATCCATTTGAGCTTCTAATTTACATGATCACGAGCTATAAATTCCATGAGTTAGTCTCCTCTCAAGGTTTCAAACTTGTTGGGAGATATCCCTTTCGACTTTTCGTCTCCAACTAAAATACCTAAAGATTCTTAAATCTAATGTCACGTGATTGGAATAAATCCTTGCATTTTATTCCAATCAGGGAAAGTTCTACAACTTTTACTTCAGCTAAAGAAGCGAGGAGACGCACGCTCACCACTATCACAATGTCATCGCTTCTCTCTCTCATATTATATTAGTAAACTCATAAAGTTCTAAAATATTAAAATTTTCTTTATTGTGTTGATTAAAATATTTAATTTCGTTAATTCTTTATATATATATATATAAAGTGTGTGTGTATACGTGGGTGGGTGAGTGTGAGTGAGATTACATAAAATCAAGTAATTAATTTTGTATAAAGTAACAAATTATGCATATTTCTTCAAATACTTTACAAATTATAAAATGAAAAGGAATGTTGAAGAGAAATTAATATTATGTGTGTGTCGAACAATATTAATTTCAGATTAACAAATAATGTGATACAGCAACCTTAACTTACAAGAAAAAGAATACAATTTAATAGGCATTTATATATTAAAAAAAGAATTATTACATTGTCGTCATTCTTTAGTGTAGCTCTTCTCTATTATCTATAACGTAAAGTAATAAACTTAAATAATTCACATTCTCGAAAAATAATAAAATTTTAAGTATCAGAATGTATAGTTTTGCCGTACAACTACAAAAATTCCGTTCCTTAATGAAAATTGAAAAATGTTTTCAGTAGAAGAATAAAAGGAACAGATCTTAGACTTACAAAGATGACATCGAAAAATTAAAATATTCCAAAATGAAAGAAGATTGATTTTTACTCTTCCCCGACAAATTTTCAGGTAACTAGCGCTATTTGTTGAAGAACGGAAATAATCAAACAAGTTTTTGAAAAGAAATTAATAAGTTCCATTCAGTAACTCGAGAAACTTCATAAAAATAGAACGCAGTTTTACTTGAAGAATAATAAAATAAAAATGCTCAATCAGAGAATTTGATTGCTTCAGAATTGTAAGGGATACTTGATTGCCCCGTCGTACCTGCATTTCTGCTAAACAAATAAATCCAAAATTGAAGGATCTACTCAATTACCTTGATTATTGCTTCCTACGCAAAACGAAATTTGCAATAAGTTCGTGTTTTCATTATAGTAATCTAAAAAAAGGATACATCCCTCAGCACTTGAAGTTGATAAATAAAGGGAAAAAGTTGTGGTAACCCTTAGAGAAGTGGTTTTATGTAAGTAAAAAAGTTTGTGCCTCTACCGTGTGTTCAGTCAATATCCAACTACGTTATTATTTTCGTGCTGTCTTAAGCATCCACTTGAGTTTTAATAAGGTAGAACTGTTGGTTCCACGTAAGAGAAAAAGGGGACGTAGAAATTAGATTGTCGGATCCGCTTTTTTAATGGAGTCTGTCTCTTTTCTCAATCAGTTATGACAAATGATGTAGCTACTTATATTGAGAAGTTCGTTTTTTCTCTTTTCCTCTGGAAGTTATTTGTTGCTTATGATACAGTTACATATTGCTGATGAACTCACTTGAATAATAAATATTTCGAACGCTGACTGCCTCGCTTGTAAATAAATATTTGAGATTTAGATTTTTGTTTCATTTACTTTCTATTCTTAATAGTTGAAATCGGTTTCACTCAGAGAATATAAACTATGTTTGTATATGTTATCTTTATAAATATACATATAAAAAAGTTGTTTTTTATTTGGTTAAAATATATTTTGCTTCCTTAATATAGTGCAGCACTATCCATTTAATGCAAGGAAATAATAAATCACTATATAATGCTACTGTAACTGCAATAAAACTTATAGTTCTTAACAAAGTAAAAATTTAGCCATTATAACTAATATAAAACTGTTTTATTACTTTTAATTAAAGATAAGTGAAATTTAAACTCGCCTTTTTCTTGTTTTTTCGAATTTTTTGCTGATATATCTTTGTGAAAGATTGTTCAATTACAATCCGTTAAAAATTATGAGACCGTTTTAATTTAGAAAATTTTGGAGTAAATAAAGGTTCCAAATATAATTTAAACAAATGAAATATGATTGCGACATCTTTATTATAATTAGGTTTCAATAATTTTGAATAATGTAATAAATTATTATATTAACAAAAATCTTGGGGAAAAAATTAAAAATCGCGGTTAACAAATTACGAGACCACTTGTATAAAAACAAAAAAGTTTGAAATATAATATGTTGGTCCACTATATTTCGTAATAACATCAACCCATCCATGTTTTATTGAAATAACCAGATGTTTAAGTTCAGCTATAGAAATATTTTTGTGCCATTCTCTTTCTATGGTCACATCCAGTTCTTGGGCTGAAGAAAATTGTTTATTACTACCATAAATTTTGCAATATAAATTCCAAGATGATGATTCCAAAATAGATGCTCCAAATATTATCCATTTAGTCATGGCAAAACCTTTAAGCCATTCATGGGTTGATTTAGAAGTATGGCAATAATCATAGTCATGTTGAAATATCCAGTTAGCACCACTTAATGAAGATCCAAAAAGTATCATATCATCATATAATGTAGCTTGATACAGCGCAGAGCCCTTATGTTCCGAAATTTGGTGTAAAATGTACAATACCTGATGACTAAAGGCTTCCCAAACCGTTACAAGTCCTCATTCCATTCGTCGACTCTTTCAGTTCCTTCCTCAAATTATGCCAATAGCGTTTGTAGCCATTGGGACTGTCAAGGTTAAATTCCTTTTCATCAGAAAATATAATTTGTCTCCATTCATCGTTCCAGGACATTTTTGCAGCCCATTTCCTTATTTTTTTCCTTGATAATATTTGCATAATTTCGCTCTAGTTTTTTTTTTTTTTTTTCCATTTCATTAATTTTGGATTAGTATTTATTAGATTTAAGATCTTCCAAAGTATGACATAGGAAGTTTTTTTCCCTGCTGAAACGTTCCGAATTCTTACGAGTGGAAAAACCGTTTTAGTTCATAATCGAAGCATTTGTCGATCGTCCCAAGCTGTCAAAATCATTTTCCTTCTAGAATTTTTAATTTTGTTAGAATTATCTGTTCGAATTATGGTATTATGAATGGCAATTTTAGAACACTTCATTAACCTAGCTATTTCTCTTTCAGGTTTTACAGTATCCTTTTATAAAATGATTTTTTCTCTTCGTCCGCAGGTAACATTTAACTTTATTATTTTATGAATTTTTGTGATATGATATATAAGTTCAAAACACATAAAACATAAATAAAATGGAAAAAGTTTAATAACACTATGTATGATATAAAACAGCAGCAAGACAAAACAAAAAAAGGCAATAATATGTGTCACAGAGAGTTCAAAAAATTAACTCAAAGAAATTAAGGCTTATAAATTTAATATGGAAAGTTATTGCCCTTAACTTGTACTAAGATATCATAACATGATTTAATGCTATTAATAATATAGTTAACTACAGTTTACGGAATAAAGTTTTACTTCCAAAATGGGATTTTCAAAGCATTGATATCTATTTAAGGAGGATGTCTTCCTGCAATTGATTTTCCAAGGTAATCCTATAAGTTATCTATTGGATTCCGATAAGATATTGATAGCCACGATATTCGCTCAATGGCTTCACTTTTAAATAATACGTCAACGAGATTTGCTCGATGTGGGTAAAAAATCAGATACATGTGCTTCTCTAAAAAGTATACATAAGGTTCCTGATATCTTTATCCTGACATTTATGATCAGAACAGAGCTTCTGTTCAAAAGTGAAGAGGCGTATGTTCGTCACACACAATTATTATTCCTCCCTAACCTAAAACGGTCCCATTCCATAATGTTCGAAGAAAGATTTCATGTGCCTGTCTCACTCTAAATATGAAAACCTTTAGAATCAGGTGTTAAATTAAACCTCATCTCAACAGTAAAGAGAACTTGGGACAGTTGATATTCACTCCAGCTCTGATGTTCTATGCACCAATTAAAGCGATTGCTCTTTATGTGTGACATAAAACATTTTTTTCTGAGTCTTCTGTATACAGTCTGACACTATACTACAGTTCTAGTAGCTCTGTTTTGCAAGCTGTGAACGTACCTATCAAGAAGTAGAATTCCTGTTACGACGGCAAGTTATTGCCATATATCGATCATGAGAAGCAATCGTTATAACAGGTCAATTGAAAAGTCCCCGGCCTACCATAGTAAAACAAATTTTTTTGGCAAAATTAGTTTTTTTTTATTCAACATAATTCCCTTCAAGGGAGATACACTGATTATAGCAACCCTCCAACCTTTCGATACCATTTTTGTAGAACGATTTGTCATTTGCTTCAAAATAGGCCTCAGTTTCGGTGATCACTTCTTCTTCGACGAAAAATTCTTCCCAGCAAGCATTCTTTTGAGATCTGAGAACAGGAAATAGTCGCTAGGGGCCAGATCTGGAGAATACGGTGGATGAGGAAGCAATTCGAAGCCTAATTCAAGGATTTTTGCCATCGTTTTCACTGACTTGTGACACGGTGCATTGTCTTGGTGAAGCAGCACTTTCTTTTTCTTCAAATGCGGCCGTTTTTCGGCGAATTCGTCCTTCAAACGGTCCAATAACGCTATGTAATAGTCGCTATTGATGGTCCTTCCTTTTTCAAGGTAGTCAATGAAATTATTCCATGCGCATCCCAAAATACAGAAGCCATAACCTTGCCAGCCGACTGTTGCGTTTTCCCTCGCTTTGGAGCGGGTTCATCGTGTGCAGTCCACTCGGATGACTGTCGATTGGACTTCGAAGTGAAATGATGGAGCCATGTTTCATCCGTTGTCACGTATCGACGCAAAAACTCGGGTTTATTACGCTTGATCATCTTCAAACACTGCTCCGAATCATCAACTCGTCGTTGTTTTTGGTCAAAAGTGAGCTCGTGCGGCACCCACTTTGCACAGAGCTTTCTCATACCCAATATTCGTGAATGATATGATGTACAAGTTCAGTTGATATCTTTAGAATGTCTGCTATTTCATTCAATTTTAATTTACGGTCATTCAAAATCATTTTGTGGATTTTTTTAAAGTTTTCGTCGGTAACAACCTCTTTCGGGCGTCCACCGTCTTCGGTGCTTGTTTCACCACGTCTAAACTTAGCATACCAATCCATGACGGTTGATTTTCCTGGGGCAGTGTCCGGAAACTCGGCATCAAGCCAAGTTTTTGCTTCCACTGTATTCTTTCCCTTCAAAAAGCAATATTTTATCAACACGCGAAATTCCTTTTTATCCATTTTTTTCACAATAACAAAAGTTGCTTCACTCAAAATGCTATAATTCAGAAACTAAGGATCTGATAGCTGTAAAATTTATACGCGCATCTTTTGAGAGTTAGGGCTAACTAAAAACATATGGATTTAATTCTAGTAGTGCCATCTATGTTTCAGTCCGGGGACTTTTCAATTGACCTGTTACGTTTACGACCTGGTCCAAGCCACTTTGTAACAGTTCCAGAGTTCGGAAATTGTACCCGTAGAGTATTAACTTCTCATCTTAAATATGCACACATCTCGCTGTTTCTATAATTATTTGCTCTTCCATGCGGCCGATAATTCGCCATTTCATAGATTCTTCAAAATGATACTTCAGAGTCATAACTAACCTTTTTGAGTCTGTTAATACTGTAATCAAGTACCGTATTGTAGAAATTCACTCAGATATTAATTTTGTGCAAAGCGCTTGATTTAACGTCAGCAGACATAACGTCTTGACTTTCACACAATCCCAGCAAAAAAGGAATTGCATCAATCATCAATTGGGTATTTAATCGATTATTATTTTAGTGCTCGTAAAGATAATTTTGAACATAAGTGTAAATATATATATATATATATATATATATATGTAGGATTTTCCAGCTAATTATTAAGCAATTAATTTTATTTTTTCAATCTACTGTAAAACCAGTTCCTCCGATACTCAATAGATGTCACCACAAATCAGAGTCATGTGATAAGCTCATGCAGCGCCACCTATCCCAGAACTAAACTGAGAGGCGCTTCGTTTTCGTCCCTCTCTCCTCTCCTCTCCTCTCTTCTCTCTCTTGCCGCCACTTTTTCTGCTTCTTTTCTCCTTCGCTACCCGCGTCGGAAGTAAACATCAAACGCCCGAGCGCGTTCCAGCGCCCATCGCCAATATGGGTTAAATGAGGCAGCCATCTATCTTTATCTGAAGAACTGGTCAACTTACTTTTCATATCATAGTGTAAATACTTTTCATTCTTCATTTTCTTTCCTAATAAACAAGTAAAGCTACTGCAAGCTTCATCCTTGAATATCATCAACAACATTACATGGAATCCGTAACTACCCCCTAGACAACCAGCCCATTGCGTAAGAGCAAACCATCGTAGATTTGGGATGAACAATCTCCATCACCCCAATATCTACATATATATATACTATATCTCTATATATAAGATGCAGGCATAAAATAAACGAAAAATTAAAGACCAAACAATAAAATAAAAAAGTGTAAGAACAAATGCATATTTTTTAGTAACAGTGTCATCTCAACACTTGTTAAAGCCAGATTAAGCTGGTAATTTTTCCGATTGCATATCAAAACGCCAGCATCATTTTCACTTATTAAAAAGACATTGTTACAAAATTTGTAGTAGAACAACGTTATAGCATTAAATTTTGTTACAAATTAGGTAAATAAGCTACCGAAACAAAAGAGGTGATTCGAACAGTATAATTATGTTGATGAATCATTATCAAGGACACAAAAGTACAAATGCTTTAAATGTGGGCTTGAAGGCGCTGAAGATGTGCCAAACATAAAGCAAAGAAAGCTGTACGCTAGTTTTAATTTTAAAATCTGAAAAGGCGTAAAATTGTGTTCCATTTGTGCCTCGAATTCTGACAGATTAGCAAAATGAAGACAGAAAAGTTTGCTGTGAATGTTTTTGACTATTGCGATATGTGGCAACAATATCTTAAAGTGCATCAAACCAGGAGAGGAGACCTGATGTATCAGTATGATCCAAAAACAAAAACTAAAGGCACTGTGGAAAGATGTGCCTTCTCCGATACAAAAAAAAATTAATTACAGAGTTAATTAATATTTTTTTTATTACAGAGGACTTAATCACGATGAATTTATCCCTAAATATTGATCAATTAATTAGTGTTCATGCAAAGAGGTTCTTTCTGATTCTGGGTAATGGTTTCTATTACACTATGTGCTTGGCTCTATACAACATTGTCTGAACAACAATATTTTGCTAATCATTCATTGCAAAGAAAAATCAACCACCATATTCTCCTAATTTATCACCATTTGATTTTTTTTTTTTTTTTTTTTTTCAAAGTTTAAGACCGCCATGAAGGGCTAGAGATTTTGAAAACACTCAAATATGAAATTAAATGTTACATATATTTTAAGAACAGTTAGTTTTAACACCTAGAGTTTTCGATGATCTGAAGAAACGTTATAAACATTGAAGGAGATAAATGTATTTGAAGGTGAATAATCTTTTTTCATTTTTTATAGAAGTTGCCTGGTTACTTTGTATTTTAACTTAAAAATAAACTGGTATTAAAGAAGATAAATTTTACTCGTGGAAATAAATTGTGGAAAAATATTCAATAATTCAAGAAAATTTCATAATGATATAATTATAACGCTTTTGATTTTAATTTTTATGAAAAAGTATAATTTAATACATTTTTCACTATTTGGGAAAGTTTACGAAGAATTTTAAAGAACAGTCATTAGTTTTTGTGTAATGCTCGTAATTTAGAAAGTTATGAAGTCTTAAAATTTCAAAAATTTAAAACTTGAAGCTGTAAAATTTCAGAAGCGAAAATAAAAAAAAAAATAATAAGCTTAAATTTTCATAAAGAAAACATCTAACTTACTAAAACAGTTTTTATTACTTATCATGTAAAACTCCTAATTTATTCTCAGCATTTTTAGTTCATTAAAAGAAGAGGAAATATACTAAACAAATTATACATAAAATTATTAAATTTCAGAAGTTTAAAATAAATTACTTTTAAATTTTAAAAAATCTTTATACAGATTATCATAAAATTAAAATTTATTTTGAAAAATTAATAAAATTTGTTAATACATTACAGGAATAAAAAATAATGTTTAATCTTTATTAGATGTTTTAAATTCAATCATATCACTCTATCATATTAATAAAAATTATTAATAAATATAATGTATTTATTTAAAAAAAATGATCCAAGTAATATTTAAAGTATTTTCGGTACTACTTTAAATTTCGTTTACTATTTCCGGATCTCAAGGTGTCAAAAAATATGCAAAACAATAAAAATCTTAATCTTAGTTCATTTATGAAATACATTAAAAATATTTTATTAAAATCGCATCGTATAAATAATATATTTTACGTTATACGTGATGTCCCCTCTGCGTTATCACCAAATACACAGATATTTGGTCTGATAAATAATGTAAACAATATGAAGAAAATCAAAAATGGGCAAATCATATAAGTTTCTGTAACAAATTAATAATATGTGTTTCTGTTACAACCAGCAAAATGAATTCTTTAATATTAAATGAAAATTTAATGCAAAGGTGTGTGTGAACAGCTTTAATTTATTATTAAATGTGCTGTCTAAATATATTTTAAAAATTACTATGAAAACGACACTTAAATTTAAATCTAAGATTAACTTACGGAATAGAAAACTGAAAACCTTAATGCTCTTTTTTTTTTTATCTTTTACAACAAGAAAAGTTCGAATCAATAGGGGAAAAAAATCAAACAAAACGCACTATTAAAAATACAACAGAAACTCGACAAAGTTTCAGAGCTTCGAAACAGATTTTGAACATTTTAATGGGACTCTTAGCAGTGTACGAATGAAAATTATCCTGTCTGTATGGCTTCTAAAATGCTGAAGACGCACACAATACAGGCATGCTGTGTGAGGGGAGGAAAAAAAACCAGGGAGAAAAGGGTCGTTTTAAGCGTCTATGGAGGAGGACAAAGAAAAAATGAAGCCGAAAAAAATCTGCATTCTTGTGGACCCATTGTCTAGGCATGCCGTTCCATTAAAGTAGGGAACCTATCTTCAATAGAAAGAGGGCATCCGTTCTAAAAGCTCCTGGAATTAATATCGTGAGCGTAAGAGCCGAAGTTTTGTGGACATTTTTGCCACGCACCCCCCATCTCTTAAGTTTTAAACGGTGGGTACAAAAAAAGTGCCAAAGAAAAAGAATTAAGCGAAGATGGAAGAAAGAAAAAAAATCTAATCAAGAGTTCTTCTGGCATTTTTGTTGTGAACGAGATTTTTTTTTTTTTTACCTTATTATTATTATTTATTTTCGAGTTGTTTTCAGGTGAGAGAGGATATAAAAAAAATTGCGGAGAGAATATGGTTGGATTTGACATAGTTGGTGATAGCAATAAAGCTCCTCTTTACGGAAGAATTATGAGAATTATTTTATCACCGATGGACACTTAATTAAAAGTTATGGAACGAGAATATTTAGATTTTAAGGCCTTTCTTTTCCTATTTTTTTCTTTTTGGTTTATTTGTACTTTTTTTTCATTTATCTTCTTTTCTTTTTTTTCCTTTCTCGTCATCAATTTTTTTCTATACTTTGCTTTGTCCAGCTTTATTTTGATTAAGAAGTTTTAATTTTTTTCACAGAGATGTAATTAATCTCTCTATAACCATTTAACATAAATACATATTCAAAGTAACATTGTGTTTATTGAGTATTTTAAACACACAAAGTTTCAAGAAGATTTTGAAATGCTATCCACATTAAGCAGTTTTGAAAGGAGAATATTATGTATATACTCAAACTAAGAATGGTTTCGATTTTTAATTTGTATTTTTTTAAAAAGCTCATTATTATCTCCAACAATTATGTTTATTTAACAGGTTTTAACTAAAAGGAAATTGTCCGTAAATAAACGATTAATTTTTACAAATAAATATAACTTAAGACAAGAAATTTTTATTGCTAACTAATTACCTTTGCTTTAAGAAACTTAAGTTAATTGAATTATAGTTTTTATTAAAGCGATAAATACTTCATAATTGCAGATCAATCTAGAAACGAAAGTTTTTTATTGTCTAAATTTTTCTCAACACGTTAAGCCTCTCAGTGATTGCATAAATCTCACCTTGCTGGATTTTTATTAAAATAATATATTATGGTTATTCTCTGGTTGGTTTATAAATATTTCTTGACTTTGTATGTCTGTTTTTTGATTTTCTGAGCCCACGCGGGGGTTGGAAGAAGACAAAAATAAAAATAAAAACATTTAATCTGTCCTGTTCGCATCGCGAGTATGATGTGTCCTGTTATTGTTTATTAACTTTGCCCTATGTGAGAAGCAACACGGAGGCTATTAGCGACTTGACCATTTAATTTTGAGCCTCGGTCAAGTGACAAGGACAACACGTGAGTTAACTTCTCCCTCCTCAAGCTTCTACATCATACCTAATGAAGGACTTGGGATTTTGACCAGATTTAATGTGCATCAGCCGTGCTACATGGCGGAGGTCTTTAGTAACATCAGGGCACGACGGAAACAAAGCCGGTCACGACTCTACGACCATTACCGCTAGGCTACCATGGACACTATGATGTGCCCTAGCATAGCAAAAACCGTATAAAATATGTCCAAGGATGAGGATATGATGCTAAAGATAGATGCGAAATATCCACCGGTATTCATACGATTCAAATGAAGAGAATGAAAATGGTCACCTGAGGGCAAAAGGGGCGCAACGTGTTTAATATAATATTCGAATTTTAATTGATTCTTCACTTGTTGTCAGTAGCAAAGAAAGTTCACTTGTTAGTTCTTCACTTGTTGTCAGTAGCAAAGAAAGTTCACTTGTTGGTTCTTCACGTGTTGTCAGTGCTTTGTCGTGCAATATGCTTCAAATATGAAATTTTGATAATATTCATTTGTGAAATAATCAATTATTATCTTCTACAACTTTATTATTTTTTAAAGCGTATATAAGGAAAATTATCGAAATTTTCTTATATGTCTTTCAGTTCTATTCTTAAATAAGTAATTTATTTTTATAGATTAACTGAGGAAACCGATATATCTGATGTTGACGAATTCTGGCAAATAAAAAAGGGTGAGCTTATTAAACACTGCAAAATTGAATAGTACTTAACATATGTTGTAATCTAACGGTAGAGGGTGTCTTAGTAAGTACGACAATGTAAGAGTGTGGTTGTTGCTTTTTCCCACTTTCGTGAAACGAAACGTTTATACGCCTAGGTGTGCCCTAGGGGTGCTAGGTGTTTTCCCCGAGGTGTGCAATTTTCTAGGAACACGTATCAAAGTTGGCTTTTTAGACATATGTGGACTATGTAGAAGATACCAGTGCTTTAAGGTCTTTTGTTGCGAATAAGATCAATATCATACAAAAGGTTTTATAACGAGCAATCCTTGACTCTAGTATAAGCTGTTCTACGAAGCCCGCAGCCGCCAGTTAAAACAGTTTATATTCTTTTGCAGTATGAATAACACATGTCATATACACCTGCTGCTTCAATCTTGTCTTTGCTTTAATAAAAAATCAATGACAAATTTTGATCTTCTTGTTGAGCATCATTTTTCCCTCTGTTTGATAGAAAGAATTACTGGTTAGTCACTGAATGACGGAAAATGAAAATGGCTTTTGCAAGCTCTTAAAACCGTAACAATTCTTTTAAACCGAGTAATTTACAAGTAATTTTATCATTAGCAGACATTCTAACATTATAATAATGGTCGGTATTTTTTCTTTGAATCTGAAACATTAATTTTTTTCTTTGTAATAAAAAAACTGAAATAATACATCGTTTATTCGTTTCAGGACATTATAACGTAGCCATTTTGATCTTCAAGAGATGCTGTTTAAGCTACAACTATAATAATAAAATTGAAAGCGAATAAGTTATGACTTTTTCAAGTCCTTTATTTTTTTTCAATAACTACCCTATGTTCAAATTTTAGAAAACTCCTTAGAATATTCACTTAAGAAAATGTTTTACAAGTTATTCAAATGTCAGTTATTTGATTTAGTGATGAAAAAGTTAAATATTAATGTTGCTAGTGGGGTAACAAAACAAATCAAAACGAGATTGTATGGTTCATTCATGAAAGAAACAAGTTTCGTTATACATGAAGGAGATTCACAGTCCAGTTCTACAAAATATTTATATAATTGTATTCCTATTTGAATTATTAAGAACTTTTTTGCAAGTTATTCAAATGTTGGATTGATGAAAAAATATCAATGTTACTGATGGGATTATGATTGATACTGTTATCCTCTATTTGATTCTATAAGGTCTCAAAGTTCTCTCTGGACATGGAATAGAAATTCAAAGAGTATCGTAGCTAAAGTGTCACTCTCAATATCTAATCGTAAATAAAAATAATAATAATTTTATAATGTGTACTTAACGGGGACAGAGTGTATATTAAATTTACAACCAGCCATTAAAAATTACTTCTCGAGGAAAAAGCAAATAACGAAATGATATATATTAGACAAATGTTTTATACTAGAAATAACAAGTGATTAAATTTTTAAGAAATTTGGAACCATAGATCCAGAGAAATCAGTAAACAGAATAACCCCCTCAGTCAGCAATAAGAAATTCTATACGCCAGAGCATTGAGTCAAACAGAGATTGGATGACATGTACAGGTACAGCTGCATATGCAGTTTCAACACGATGTGACAGTTCAAGGACTTCAATGACGAGCCAGTCGCTCAACAACCATTGACCAGACGTTTTCTGCCGTTGAGAGTTCTGGAGAACGTGCTGGTCAGGGCAGCAGCCGAACATTTTTTGTATTAAGGGAAGTCCATAAAATAGCGGCAACATAACATGCATAATTCTACTAAAACGTAGCGTTTCTCAGGTCTCGAAGAAAGAGTAGAGCAATGGGCCTTAACACATCAGACATATTACTGATCAAAATGCCGTCAATTCGAACAAGAGGTGACCGAGACTTGTATCCTGGCAGCCCATACCATCAATCCAGGTGATGGGCTAGTGTGATAATGTCGAATGTACGCTGGCAATGTGCGTTCTCCACGATGCCTTCAAACTCAGATGCAACCATCATGATGCTCTAAGTAGAACCTGTATTCGTCTGAAAAGACAACGTTACGCCATTGCTGAGTCCTGGTTCGTCGGTGTTCACATCATTCACGGCGTTCCGTTCTGTGATGTAGAGTCAAGGGTATCCGAACCTATGATAGCTGATCTGACAAACTCTTGCAAGATCCATGCTACTGCAATCGTCATCGAACTGTTGATGCAGACACTTGTCTTGTAAACTATCCCATTTTTATACTCAGGGCTTGTCACGTGGCTCTACGATTCATTAAGATCGTGCAGGTAATATGTCTGTCTTCTAGGCTGTTAGTTATAGTGAGACGTTGAGTTCCAGTATGACCATTTCGTATGACCATTTTGAACCCATCGATTCCATATTCTGCAGATAGTCATGGGATCTCGACCGACGTGAGCATCAATACTGCGATACGATAAACCTTTAAACCGGTAAGTAACAATTCGACCTCTATCAAAGTCAGAAACGTGCTGTAAGTATTTCTCCTTCTTACATGAGGCATCACAACAACTTTTCATCAGGCAACAATGTTCAAATGCAATTTGAGTATGAGAAATCTTCTGTGCAATTTCTTTATTTTAACACATTGTAGGTGTCGCTATCGATGTCTCCTTTGCATTAATACGTTGAAAAACTAATCATTTGCATGTTACTGTATCTTCTTCCTGTTGTGAAAATTAAACGTGTGTGTGACTTATTGCCTTCTTGGTGCAGCAGTTTTAATGGCAAGTAGTGAACAAAATTAAACAAAATCGTATTGGTAAATCATCAAACAATCACAAAATTATTTTAAAATTTAATTTTTTAAGAAGTATTACTGTAAGGTTAATACTATTCCTAAAATTCTTTTATTAGAGCTTAAATGAACATGAACATTTTTATATATCATGTATATCTTTATTTATTAGTTGAATGTAAAGTGTGTAATATACCAATACTTCATTTCTCCCTTTTATAATCATTATATGTAAAAAGACGGTTTTAGCGATCTCAAGCGCTTCCAAATCGAAGATATTCATTGAAGAGAATCTCAGAAATCTCGAAAGTCTCTAGTTTTAGTAAACAGTTTAAATTTTCAAAAGGTGTAGAACTAGCAACCCGATGCCACTTCAGCTTAAATTGCTTTTTTTCGGTTACTTTCTTATTAATGTTTCATAGAAGTGACACAAAAAGTTATTGGTAACGAGCCTTGTAACCTAGAACCATGATCACATAACAGCGATGACTTTTGTTACTCATTATTTCACACTTTTAATTTCCATATCACATTAAGTGAGGATCATGAGGTGCACTTCATGGATTTAACCCTCAACTTGATATGCATGTATTGATACTGGCTTCGGATGCCTAGTGGTCAAGGCATCGGACTCGCGGCCAGCAGTTTTCGTTGAGTCGTGGGTTCAAACCTTGATGCCACTGAAGACCCGCCATGTAGTCGAGGCTGATGCACGTTAAATCTATCGGGGCCCAAAGTCCTCCTGTTGACGTGGTGTAGAAGTTTGGAGAAGGGCGTGCCATCTCAGGTGTCGTCCTTGTCACTTGATCGAGGTTCAAAATTACGAGGTCCTTCGCCAATAGCTCTGGTGCTACTTCTAGTGCGACGTTAATAAAACCAAACCAAAACAAAGAATATATTGATTGATTGTTTGTTTAATAACGCCGCATTTAAAAGCAACACGAGGGGTATTGGCAGCATGCAAAAAAAAATCCTTTAGTGTCACCCAAAAGGATTGTGACGGATCTCTTAATTGTGAACTATGGTCAAGAGAGGACAGCATCTGATCGAAAATCCTTTTCGAAAGGTCCACACCGCGCTAATGGAAAGGCTTTAGACCTTGACGGATTTAAAGTGCATCATCGGTGTATCTTTAGTGGCTACAGGGTTGGAATCCACGATTTGACGGAAATAACGTCGACCACGAGCTCATGACCAGGACTACCAGGATCACGAGCTTAATATGTAACAGTCATAAATGAAATGCTTTCGAATTGTAAGCTGTACATTTATTTACTTCCCAAAATTCTAACTTGAGGAGACAAAAGCGTATATTTTGAAGTCCAAATGTAATAGCAAGTGAATGAAGTAAAGTGAAGTTTTGTTATGTGCTCAGTGATCCTCCTTGTTTGACTCAACAAGCATACCACTCGAATTCCAATACCAATTATCTCTTTAACATGTGCTAATATATTATTGTTTGGAGAAAATGGAGTCGACAAAAATGCGTGAGTATAAAGTTAAGGTACAGGGTGCTAAATTCAAATTCGATATTATAATAGAGTTATTCAAAAAATGATTAATTTCTTTTTAAAATATCCTTTTTCCTTTTTTTTTTCCAAAAAAAAAAAAAAGAAAGTAATACATGGATGAAAAGGGAAATTTCAGAAGTTTTTTTACGAGCATTTAGTACAAATTACTTAAGTTAACGTATAATGTCAATTCAAAATGTAAATTTCAGCCAAATACGCTATAAAGTGTCAGTGGTATTTGATTGTACAACAGTAGAAATCCATTGTTTAAATTCAAATAACTTTGTAGGTAATGGGAACGCACACATTTTATCTCTTACAAACTACCGAAGGAAGAAATAGCAAGGGGGTATCAAGTTATTAGACATGGGAATTGCATATTAAGTGACTTAGGTGCCCAGCTGTGTAACCTGAAGTCAACAGGAAAACTGTGACCGATTTAGCTGCGAGGTAGCTCCATGGATGCTTTTGAAACAGCTTTCATATATTAGCTTTACGAAGAACTCACGAAGGCCATCTATTTTTCACAATATAAAACTTTCACGCTTTTACTTTGTATTTATGTATTACTAATCATTCAATGTCGTTTATTTCTGAAAATATGAAATTTTGGAATTGGATGAATCATTTTGAATAATCATGTGCATAAGATTATATGAGTGATAATTACATTTAATTTTCCTAGGGTATATTTACATTGATAGGATATATTTAATTGAATATTCATCGTCTGCTTTTATTTTAATACCCAAACAGAATATTATTATCTACTTAACTTATCATTTACTCTTACTTACTCTTATTTATTGTAACTTAAAGATTGATTTATATGGCAGAATCATCTGTTTTTTATTCTTTTTGTTGTCAACATTGGAAAGTTCTAGTATTTTATAATGGCTTGCTTCTGAAAATAAAAATGGAATAGGAATTTGAAAAAGGTATTTTCTTTACTTGATAATAATTGCTTATGCGGAGCCTGGACCATTGAAGTACGCTTACTTTACGCTAATTAGTATTCATTTTGAATAATTCTACTTTTTTTAAGAGCTTAACAAAAAAAAAAAAAAAAAAAAAAAACCGTCAGCACATGTTTATTAAATTAGTACAAAGTCAATTTCCCATTTTTTTGTTTTAATTTCCCACAGTATTTGCTTCCAGTAGATATCCATTGCATTTAAACAGAGAACAATAGTCTTCCAATGCAGGAGATAGGTATACAATTTATACGATTTTATGGCCAAGCAACGTCATTTCTTGCATGTATTATTTTATCTTATTTTATGAATGTTATTAAGACAATGTATTTAACTCAATATTTCAGGACTATGTCTAAGGTTTTAGATAGAAAGAATAAA
Organism: Nephila pilipes; assembly: GCA_019974015.1. NCBI lineage: Eukaryota > Metazoa > Arthropoda > Arachnida > Araneae > Nephilidae > Nephila > Nephila pilipes. Next base: position 972,610 of record BMAW01015162.1, on the reverse strand, counting down.
TACGTTAATAAGCAATGAATCCTTTCAGTTTCTTTCTATGGTATAATTTCTGCAAATCACTTCTGGCTTTAAAAAAAGGACAAGACAATCATTATTAATATTAAGTATGTCACTCATTTCTACTTTCTTTGTCCTACCAAAGCAACTTAATCTGAGCTGGACGAAAATCGAAATCACTCGCCAATAGACAATCGATGTGGGTGTTAAAGGTCTCTCGAAAAACCAAAAAGAGAGAAAGGAGGAGAAGGCAAAAACACAAAGAGAAATGGATGGTGGTGAGAAAAATAAAGGTTAAGAAAAGCGGAAAAACTCTTCGGAGTGGACAATGTCGCGATAGATGGTGTCTCGCTGTCAGCGGCGGTCACACAACACTTTATTATCGGCCAAGAACAGTTATTGTGGTTCTCTGAAAAGCTATTTTTCTATTCGAAGCCAACAATCTACCCAGAAAGGATTTTCGCTCTTCCAGGAAAGAAAGCCTTTCACTGGCGATGTTCTTTCTTCGAGTAAAACTTGTTTACCTTTTGTTTCTTGCTTCGTTTTAGTGGTTGGGATTACATGGATTCTTAGTGTAGCCGTGTGAATGATTCTTGATGTATTTCAGCAAGTTGACTGGGCTGCTTTGGCTTCTGATAAAATTAATGAATAACGCGGTGCTGTTTATAATTACTCTATTATAATGCTGAAACTCCTCAAACAAACTTCCTGTAAAATAATGCGAAATTGCGTAAGAAAGGGGGTATTTGAAAATTTATGTATGATACTTTAAAAAAAAAAACAAATAATGAAAAAAAGAAACCTGTAAGAAATTTATATGTCTATACCTTTTTCTTTGGGAGTAGATACTTTTGTGACATTAGGCTATTCGCAATTTTCTCTTCACTAACCTTGGGGACTTTAATTGAGATTGATTGCATAAATTAAACAATTTCTTCCGAAATATAATGAAACATAATTATTCTAATTAGAGGCAGGTAGGGGGTATAGTAAAGTGAAATGAGCTAGATAGAAGAGTATATAAGCAAAGAGAAAGTTTGAGGATAGAGGTTGAGTGGCACTAGCGTTGAGTATGTGCCTTACAGGCGGTAGACGATATCAAGAGTTACTACAGGTGACAGTAATCGTAGCGGAGTCAACCTCTACAGGGGAGATTTTGGTAAGGCACTATTAATTCGGTGGGATGGATACGTGCTCTCCAGGTTATCTAGGGAGTTAACCTGGAGAGCACGTATCCATCAAACATTATATTGCAAGGCTATAGAAAAAATAATTGTGTGAGATTTATTTAGCGTCTGCCTTTGTAGGTTACTGACTTTTAGTGTTAGTTAATATTTGATTGAGTTATGGTATAAGAGTCAAATAGAAGAAGTAATTTGCCACCCTATTTTGTAATTGAGAAACATATTACTCTCTTATTTTAATCATTTGGCATTCTTAAGTTACATTACCTACTTTTGCATGCATAGGTAGATACTTAATCAATGAAGCAACATCTTATACAGCATATTAAAACTTCAATACTCTCCTATATATATATATATCAGTGGGGTGTAAATTTATTATATGATTTAAAACTCGTGATATAATGTAGGATTTCTGATTAAATTGCAAAATGATTGAATTTTTTTTAAAAAAAAAACAGTGTTCCCATTATTGGATAAATGTGTGCTGACCTGAAGGATATTAATTCAAGACTTTGAGGTAAGTCAGATTTATTCTTATTTGCTAATTTAAAGATGAAGATTGACGATATTAATGTGAAATGTAACTTTGTAGAAGAAACACCCGATCATAGAGGGCGCTGCATCTGCTACTGAAAGGAGCATGCTCTCGAAGGAGAGTCGACTGGAGTCATCGAAGTAAGGAAGACGCCCTTGATGATGTCTCGTAGCCAAAAAGACGATTTATGATTTTAGACGCTGAAGCCATAGTTAAAATGTTTTTTTTTAATGTTATTGTGAAATGTCTAGTCCAATGTGTGCAATAATTGTTAATGTGAAACGTCAATATTAAATGTAATGAAATTTCATCTGAATATCCATTTATAACAGAAAAAGAGATGCATCATTCAAAAGTCATTTTATGTAGGCATTATTATCAATAAAAGTCACATGCAGAGATATCCGAATTCCACGTTGGGATATGAAAAGGAAAATGAGTCTAATATGAGGTATGGTCCCCTTTCAGAGCCAGGTAGGAGGCATAACATGACGACATGACAGGAGACAGTTGAGAAGTCCCTGTGGCAGTTTTAGCCCCTGGATGGTTATCAAAGGGGAATGGCGAGGTGCAATTACTCTCTCACGAGCGTCTTACACATGCTCAATGGAGTTAAGATCAAGATATCTGGTTTGTCAACCCATGCAGCAAATATACTCCCTTTCCAGGCAATCCTCGACCACCTGAGTCCTGTGTTGTCGAGCAGCATCGTTGAATATTTCGTTAGGTTATTTCTGACGACTTGTTGAGTCAATACCATGTCGCCCGGGAAAATGAAATCTTATACGATAATTGGAGGTATCTCATGATTTTTAACACTTCAGTATGTATGCGTGTGCATAATCTTCAGACTGAGATTCATAATTAAATGTTACAAAGATACAAATTTAAAATATAATTTTCTAATTATTAAGCTGAGAAATTCTAACTTAAAATTAAAGCTTATGACAAAATTTTAATTTAGACCTTGAAATACCATCAAAAATAAAAATAAAAAAAAAAAGCATTTTTAAGGTCTAAAAATGCAATTTAGCAAAATGGAAAAGTAATCTCCGATCTCCAGAAAAATAAATGCTCACAAAAAAATAGATTATTTTTTATTCATTGCGAAAAAGGAACTTCCAACTTCAAGCCGCAAAATCAATGAAAGAAAATTACGAATAAAACTACATAATTTCTTATACCGTAAAAGGATTGCCAGAACTAATTTTTCAAAATTTCTCATATAATTTAATTACATTACACTACCTCTTATTAACTGAATAATATACGTTTAGGGCAATAACTAGTATAAATCTGTTTATTTGACAAACTTTAAAAAATTACGGGGAAAAGATTTTTGTGTTCAATGCTAAAGTAAAATTACAAATTTAAGAAATTTAAATGGGAAAAAAAGATTTTATATGTAAGTGGTAAAAATTGGTTGACAAGAGGAAAAAGTCAAAAGTAGAGAAAGATCGCATGTATATCCCTGGAGGTGCATACCCCATGTTTGCCAAAGATAGTAAACCCCATGCCTAAGAAAAAAACTACTTCAGGGGGCGTGAATCGCATATTTTTTTAAAGTATGTAAGCCCCTGATGGGTTATTTTGTGTTTTATTCTAAAGACAAATTACTATTTAAAAATGAATAGCTAAAAAAATTGTATTTTGTGTTGAATATTAAAGGAGTGTTACCCATTTCCTTCCATTCTTAAAATAGAATGGCGGAAATTATTTTATATTTTGCGTTGAAAGCTGAACAAAAATTAAACAGGAATTAATAATCTCAAATATTCGCATTATGATTTAAAAAAAAGAATTTAATGTCTGCATCAAGAAACAAAAACAAAACCTAAATGTTTTTCCACACGCTTGAATGACCCCATATCCCTTGAGACATAATTAAAACACTGATGCCATTTAAGAAATAGCATAATATCCCCAAAGAAAATTTGCCCCATCCACAAGCACTCAGCCGCTATCGGTAATTAAGAAATATCCTTTATAAGTGAGGTACGCCAGAGGTCTCCGGTCTTATAAATCGAATTGATATATCGCTAGGCTTGGGTGTAATTTTTAAACTATCCATTAAGGACCCGCTCAGTAGTGAGCCCAAACATCAATATTAGAACATTAAGAAATCACGGGCTCGAAAACTTTCGCACTATTCTATCTTTTAACAATCTCTTTTCTGAACGCAGCCCTCGCTCATAGTCACTCGTAATAACAAAAGTGGATTAAGTCTGGAGGACTTGGAGGCCGGGTGTTATTTTGTCATATTTGCTTCGTAAAATCTTACAGGAGTATTAACGCTTTTCTTTGAATTAATTAAATATATAAAACTAAAGAAATTGTATAGTTAGACTTTAAAAAAAAATTTCACATCATCAAATAAAAATATACAGCAAAGTTAAAAAAAAAAAAAAAACTCTTGCACTTCATAGATGATACAAATGTTGCTAAAATATATGTTTGCGTAGTTTGGAATTTAATGCAAAAAATTCAAAAATTAAGTAACAAAATAAGGATAATTTTCATGTTTTATAAGTTAAGCATTACATTGGGACTTTAAGCTTTATAACTTTATCCTTAAATATTTTATTTATAATATAAGTTTGAAATTGATATGTCTTATGATGTTCTAAATGACAGACGTTCTAAAAATATCAAATTTTATGCAAATTTCTTATATTGCATTAGTTGAGAATATAAAATAACATTCAAAATCAAAATTGGTTTTTTTTTTCAAATTGTTTCTATACTGTCAAATTGTTTTTTAAAACTGCTTTTGTTTACAAAATTTTAATGGTGAAAAAAATTTGGATTGAAGAAATAATTATTTATTATAAGTTAATTTCACAATGAATAATTTCTAGTAAATATTACTTTTCCATAAGGAGGACAAACTTGGCTTATGAAACCTTATTTTTAGAGTCAGAAATGTTTTAATAAATTGAAATATTTCAGTACTTTTTTATAAATTTAAAGCTAGTTTTAAAAAAATTAAAATATGTTTAATTAATCTTAGTTTTTTAAAATAATAATTAAACCACATTGTTTTCATTTCGTAAATAATTTAAATTTTCATAGAATCATGAAACAGAGGCTATGAAAGTTGCAAATTATGTTATGAAAATCAGTAACTATATTTTTATGCCACTGTTTTCATACTCAAATATCATATTTAAATCAGGAGAAAAAATGTTTTTCTTAAAAAAATTTTTAAAAATTTCATAAAAAATCAATCAACATTTAAGTTCTGAGAGACAATTTAAAACAAAGTCATAAAAAAACATTTATTATGTTGTTTCTATAGTTATTAAAATATTTAATGTGTTTTGTTGATTCGTTGAAATTACCATAATTTCATACGAAAAAAATTTGCTCCATTAATAAAAATAGGAATTATCAATTGACGGATATCTTAAGATATATCAATCAAATATATATACTTTGTATTTGGAAATTTATTTGAAACTAAACTTCTCCTCACTGAATCATATACTGATTTCATAAGGTTTAACAAATAAATTAAGGAATATGATGAATATAAGTAAATTATAAAATAAAGAATAATATTTACTGCAAAAATGATTTTCGTCTTATATATATATATATATATATATATATATATATATATATATATATACACAATCAAATTTTAAAGGAAATTCTTCCTCTTTCATTTATAAAAATAAATGTTTCTAAGTTACTACGCTAAAGAGTTGAACAATTACTGTATTAAAAATATCAGGATATCATATTTATCAGTGCATAACTCATTACATATTTATCCAAGAAATATTTTTTCGATTGAGTCTTTAGAAGTACTTCTAATATTTTAAATCAAAGCCTGTGACATGAACGGAATTCATTGCTAAATTTTTACGAAACTCCCTTTAAAATAATTGTAAATAATATTAATGTAACATTGATGATTAATTGCATATTATACTTATAATTTCAAGATGACTTTTCATAGTTTTCAAGTCTAATTCTTTGAATTATTAATATTCCCCCCCCCGTTGTTCATCCAATAATTGTTATTTAATTTTAAGAAAATTAAAAGAATTAAAAGAAAAAGAATCTAAATTCCTCCTGAGAGAGGTATTTCTTACGGTATGCCATTTTTACTGCTTCGTAGTTGGAGAAAATACCAAAAACAACTGCTTGTAACTCGTGATCTATTGAGATAAATCAAATGTGCTATACACCATTCAATTGATTGATTTCTCAACTTTCCATTGGTATATAACATATCACCAAATATTAATAGAACAAGAAAACACCAAAAGGAAGCTACAGCTGCTCAGTACGTGGGTCCTTCCGTTGGAGTTGCTTAGCCGTTTCAAGAGGCACCAACTCAGGTTTCGTCTTCGCCACTTGACTGAGGCTAAAAACAGCAAGATACGTGGCCAAAACTCTTCGTGTTGCTTCTGTGCGACGTTAATAATCAATCGAACCAAAAAATTCTTAATCCACCTCACAGCCGACAACGTAATAATGGACTTTAAATGTGAGTTTGGTTGCCAGTCGGCAGTAATAACCAATTGGTTGAATAAATAATAAGTTTCTGAAAATCTAGATATTTATTGTCAAAAAGAGTCAACAGAATTATTTATCATTATGAATAGTTTGAGATTCCCTCTCATGAATTAAGATTTTAAGAATTTCATGCTAAATGCAAAAAAGTATATTAACAGTGTTAGGAAATGAAATTGTTTACAAACTTTTCTTATTTTTGAAAATAAATAAATACAAATCGAAATAAAAAGGCATTGTCTGTGGTCTTTCCTACAAAACTCAAAACTTTCCTTTTTCAGAAAATAAAATGGTAAGTGAAAATGTCTGCAAATTAAATTTTGTTCTTTGAAATAAAGATTATGAAATACTTTAAATCAGTTAAAGTACACATTCAAACTTTTTAAAATTATGTATATTTAGAATTAAATAATCAACAATTAGTACTTTATTTAGCAAACAAATGACAATTTCATTAAATAATTTTCAACTATTTCCACAATTTTTAACAGTACTTACACATCGTTTTTAAAGATAACTGTAACAATCTGTCAATGAATTTAACACGAAAATAATAATTTTTACCAAAATTTTTTAATTGCGCTTCGAATTATATTTTCATGAAAAGGATATCAAAACCTTTTCATAACTTGTACAAAATTACCTTTTGATGAAAATTCCACGTAATCAAAGAAATAATTGTAATTGTAAATATGTGGAGTTTTTAAAAGATTGTGGAAAGACATATATAACTTTATTTAATAGAGGTTAATAAATATTAACTGAATATTAATAATATTTGTTTTTGTTTTATACTTTTCATTCAAATAAAAAATATAAAGAATTTTAGAAATTATATTGAAGCAAATGAATTATCGAAATATTTTATATTCCCGTAACAATTCGAATTTAATCTGTTCACTACTACTATCGGAGTGCTTTGTCTTTAAATGAACATTCATATGTTAAATTCTTCTGTTTTTTAAATGTACCTTGTAATAACATATATATCTTGTAATAGAATTTAACATATATTTCATTTTTATTTCTAAAAATATCTCTTTCTATTTTTCCTTCTTTTTTTCATCTGAAACTAAAAAAGTTTTGTTTTGAAAATAAAGAAAAAGCGAGGAATTTTCTTACCAAAATAATTCCTTTTATAAATCCATAGAATTTGACAATTCAGTAATTTTAAAATATACAATATTTAAATTATTTTTACAAATTTATTTTTAATTAGTATTTTATTGTTTATATTCTCTTATTTTTCCAGCTTCGAAGAGGAAAAAATGGATTGAAATCCAATTGAAAACCATTCCACTTGCTAAGCCTAACTATACGCCATTTTCGCTGAAATTTGATTCTTCCTTGTGTACGAACTCAGTGACAGGTCTCGTTTGTCGTGATAGATTCTTGCTAATGACTCCTCGCCACTGTTCTCTTTTAAAGATGTGGAAAGGAAGGACTCACTGGAAATAGAACGAATGAAAGAGAGAGAGAGAGAAAGAGAGGGGAAGAGAAGTATCTCCAATTAAGTGGCAGGTTCTGATGTCTTGCGACTCATGTCGTAATAAGATTGATGAGAATCGAAAGTAAGTTGTAGAACAAACCAAATTACTCATATCTGGGTACAACTGATTCAGTGTCTTTGCAATGATTGCAGTTTTCGGCGATATTTCGAGTTTGATGTGGAAGAATTTTTAAATGGGAAAGGTTTCGATTATTATCGAAATGGGCTAACAGCTAAAAATTGATGTGATTTAAATTACAGAGCAATAGATAGATTTAGCTTCTGAATAAAAAGAATATTCGAAGATTTATTATTTATTATCCATCGTTCAGATCTGGGTAAGTCAAGGATTTTAAAAGGTGCTCATTAATTTTGAGGTATTAATTTAATCTGCCAGTAATTTAAAAAATGCTTAAGACATATTTGCTCGAGTAAGATTTTTGAAATAATACATTGAAGAATATGAATCAATTACATCTTCAATGATAAATACCAGAGAAAAATGAAAGGAACTCTCACGAGTTAACTAATTAATTTTATAATATTACTTTCTTTAAAATGTCTCATGTAATAAAAAAATTAAGAAATTCTAAATCACTAAATAGGCACAAAATTGGAATAAAATTTTATAAGAAAATAGGAAAGTGGAAAATTTTATGAGCATTAAACGGTATGATACGGAGGTATATAGCACTTTATTATTCTATAGCGGATAACATTGTTATTTCTAATGAAGTAAATATTACTGAAATTTATACTAAAAATTGATATTTAGTTTCTACGACAAATCTGAGCAATATTTATGTAATAAATATTATACAATTTATTTATACAATAAATATTGTTTATTTAGTAATATTCTATTAATACAAATATATACATAAATATCGTTATTCTATCATTTTTTCATATCAGAGCAGAATGTGTTTTACCTTACGTAATTTCACAAACTACCATAATATTTTAGATAAAAAATATATTAGATGTTTGCCTTACAATATTAGCCGTGAGTGTATCATAATATGGAGATAAAGAAGAAAACCACAAAGCAAAAATAAATAATTAATAAAAGTAATAAATTGAAATATTTCTATTATTGTGCTGAAAGTTAATTCCAAACGTGTGGTTGATTTTCTTAAAAAAAATCTTAAAAACTATACTCTGAAACTCTTATTCATTATAATCAGATAAGTTCAAACTCAACAATTAAATATCTGAAAAACAATGTAGCAAAAATTCTTATTTCGAATATTGCTCAATGTATGGCATTTAAAATTTCCTTATTTACAAAACACGAAACATATTGTGGCATTCAATTTCAATTAACAAACACGTAGCTTCTTTATAAAAATAACTTTCAGTGTTGAATCATTATAAAATAAATTAAAGAAATTTTCAATGTTTTTCTTTGAGGACACCTATTTTACTGATACTTAAAAGTTCATAACTTTAAATTCTTCAAATATATTTGCATATGTATTGTTACGGCATCCTGTTAACCGTCTCGCCTGTCATTTTAAAGATAATGACAAGATTCTAAATTCCAACTTAATTTCAAGAGCACAGACTAATTAATTAAATTAGTCAGTTATATCCAAAATATATTTATTTATTCCTCAAATAAGTTGCATATCCTATCCACGTTAATTTCTATAACTTATCAAAACTTGTCCTTATCTCACCAAATCTTCTACACACACCAGAATACTTCTACGCATATCACGCTACCATTATTCTTATTATTATAACCTGAATTATTTCAAATCAATTATCTGTCGCTTTTATATGACTTGGTTATACCTTTTCACTCCACTTCGAAGTTTACTTTTTTTGCATCACGTTCTATTTTGTTGGAAGAAGGTAGAAATTTAAACATAAAATCAGAGAAGAATTCCAGGTGTTAATTAAAGGGAAATAAATCGGGAACAGCACATGCTACAGTATATTTTTTATAACTGAACGTAATATTTTGTGTATTTTATCTGAATAAATTAGTATTTATTTATTTATCAATCACAAGTATCATATAAAAAACAGATATCACCCAACAATAAACTGAAATAAATATATTTCCCAGTCTAGACATATCACTGAGCTTTTCTTTCAGAATTCGTGAGAACAGGAAAGCAAAAACTGAAACAGCCCATGTGAGACTATATTGTGCTTTACTGTTTATTCACTTTAAACGCTGTTCACTAAACCAAGTTCTTTAAAGAAAAATACAGAAAACCACTGTATATCCCCTTTCTCCTTCCTATCCCATTGGAGGATGGAAAGAGGGCGAACTCGTTTGATGTTCCAATTGGGTTTCATCCACTGATGGAAACTTTCTCTAGACACTACCCTGTTTTATTTCCTTTCTCTTCAATGGTCTGCCCCTGTCCCAGTTGTTGTCTTCTTCCTTTAAGCAAGGCACGAATCCGAGAATCCATTGTCGTAAAACTGTGGCACAGCTTGATGGCGACTGAGGGAAATTGGATTTTTTTCCTTTCCCTCTCCTTTTCGTTTGTTTCTTTTTATTCGCTGGAGTATTTTTGTTGCAGTATTTTACGGTGGAAAGCGGGTCGGCCGCAAAATTAGGACTGGTTGGTCACTCGAGCACTTCCGTATGATGAGGCGACGAAATTGCACTCAAAACCACAAAGGAAGCCAGAGAGGATTCTGAGTAAGGGACTTGGTGCTCAGTGCGCCCTATTGTGTCACCCCCTCATAGTTATCAGAAAAAGTAATTTTGTCACATACACAATTAGCCAATTGGACATTTTCAGAATTTTCAGTAAATCAAATGCAATTTCTTAAACATTGATGTGATAGGAAGATTGAATATTGTTGAAATTACTTCTTTTCAGAAAGTTCTAACTCTTTTAAACACATTTCTTTTGAGAGGACACGTAGCCTGTGAGTAAATCTTTTCATTGGTATTCATAAAAAAAAAAACGTTTTACTCGCCATATTTGAACACACATAAAATATGCATTTAAAGGAGCTTCATTTCAAATAAATTATTACTTAAGATTTTAATTTTCTTTTCAAAATAAATTTGTATATATTAATATATCTATTACTTCTAAAAAAATTTAAATGTTTTTTTTACTTTCAATTTACTGCAATGCACTCCACCTCTAACATACTAGCTGGTTGGTTTATATTAACGTCACACTGGAAGCAATTGAGAGCTATTGGAGACGACGTCGTAATTTTGAACCTCTGTCAAGTGAGAGGATCACACCTGAACTGGTTCCTTCTCTCCTAACTTTTCCACCAAACCAACGGAAGGATCTACAAGGTTGAACTCTAGCCGATACGGTGAAAAGTTCACCGGGTGCGAGTCCGCGACTATGATCCTGTGCTACCACATGGCCACCTAACATACAAGCATCTACCAGCTTCTCATTTTATCATCTATCCCTTTTTTTCTTCTTTTGAGATTACATTTCGCTATATATCACTATCTTCAATCTCAATCCATTACATTTATTTTATCTAATTTGCCTAGATCGCCTTTTCATTTGGTTGGAAAGGATGGATTTTACTCAGTTCAGATTACAAACGTCTATAATTTTAGTGAAGGGGAAAAAACGCGAATAACCAAAATACAATAATATTTTCAAATCTGTGA